>JZKD02S0937005.1:90499-151445 GCA_000966675.3 Picea glauca | reverse complement strand
CCCCACTAACTCGTGCAAATAATATAGCAAATACCCAACAATTATGCATTGTGATTCTATAAAAGAGATATGGGACAAACTCCAGAATGTTTATGAAGGTGATTCTGAAGTCAAAGGAGCCAAGATTGAAACTTGCATAGGTCGATTTGAACACATAAAGGTGAAATAAGAGGAAGACATTGCATCCTACTTTCTACGAGTTGATGAAATAGTGAATGTTATTAAAGGTTTGGGAGAAGATTAATGAAAGAACCAGTCATTGTTCCAAAGGTACTAAGGTCTCTACCAATTAGATTTGATCTGAATATTTTAGCCCTAGAATAAAAAGAAAACTTGGGTACAATAAGCATGGATGACCTACATGGAATATTTACATCTTATGAAATCAGGATAGTACAGGAAAATCCATCTACAAAAGAAGCAAATTTTAAAGCATCTAAAAGGACAAAGAAGAAGAAAAAACCTAAGTCAAATCCAAATTGCAGCTATAGATATGATTAAGATGAGGATGAAGAAACAACCAACTTCTTAAGGAATTTGAAGAGAGGAAACGACAAGTACAAAGGTATGCTTCCCTTAAAATGTTTTAATTTTGGTAAAATTGGCCATTTTTCAAATAAGTGTCCTTATGCTAAGAATTCAGATAGTTATGAAGAGGAATATCCCAAGAAATAAAATAAATATCAAAAGGGAAACATGAAAGATAAAAGGAAAGTCTTCAAGACAAATCTCTACTCAAGAGAAGATAGTTCCTCATCCAATGAAGATGATGAAAGCGATAGTGACTCAGAGAAAGTATTCTTTATGGCTACAAAAAATAAGAAAAATGACGAAGTGGATCTTGAGGAAGAATTAATCAGTTCTTTAAATAAGCTAAATAAAGAAAGGAAGAAAAAAAATCATTCAAATAAGAAAAAACCCACTTGCAAACCCTAGTTGAAGAAGGAAAAAGAATGGAATAAGTAATGCAAATCCAGATGATAAAGAAAGAAAAAGAGTGTGAGAAACTTGAAGAGGAAATCATGACATTGAGAGTTGAATTCAACAAGCTCAAAAAGAAATTGAAAAGATCTTGAGTGTTAGATAACATTCTCAATATTCAAAGGCCATACAGTGACAAATCTGAACTAGGATACAAGAATGTTCATTTTTAGGAAGGTTCAAGATCTGTGAAAAAAACAAAAGAACAAAGGAGTTATGCAGAAGTTCTCAAAGGAAGTAATCATGGTCAACAAGAATCATAAAGGAATGCATACAAAAGACCTTCTACATTTAGGTAACAAAGAAGCTTCAATCATTATGAAAGAGAAGATATTTATCAGCCAAGGAAGAATTGCAGAAGGACTACACCACAAAGAAAATCATTCACTCCTAGGTATGTAAATTTATTTTATGGTCATTAATTTAATTGTACTAAATTTGGACATAAAGCTATAGATTGCATGTCTTATGAAAGAAATGGTCAGAAAAGAAATGCTTATGGTCCCACATAATATTGAATGTTACAAGTGCCACAACTATGGACACATAGCTCAAAATTGTAGAAGCGTGATAAAGCCTCCCGTGAAAGAAAATAATGATGACAGATACAAGAGGGCTTGGAGAAGATTTGAAAAACAAGAAGAGAGGGTAAATGAAGAAAATGTCCAAGAAATTTTACTAATAGTTTTTGTAGCAGCACAAGATCATGATGAATTTATAGTAAAAGAAGAAAGTTTTAGAATTTAGGAAGAGGATGAACAAGAAGTTTTCAAAACTCAGGATGATGACAAAATTTAGAAAGAGGATGAAAAGGAAGATTTCTCCACAGACAAAGAAGAAGATTACTCTGTATTAGAGAAGGTATTGTTCTTAGCCATATGGTCTGGAGACTCCTGGTGAATATGAATGTTAAATGGGGGGAGTCAGTGCAGTATATTAGAGAACCATCCTTCAAGTAGTGTGACATATTTACAAAGACAAATTCAGAGTAGTCAGACAGAAGAAATACAGAATGACATATCAATCGATCGAGAAAGATGTTTTCCCACACAGGTGTCAGTTGGAAGAATTTTATGATTGTATTCAGGAAGAAATATCTTCAGTACAGGTTGTTCTAGACATGCAGAGTTTGGTGAGTTCTGGACACATTTGATATGTGATGATTAGTTCAAGTCATATAGTACAATGACAGATGGGTCAACATTGTGGAGAGTTGAGTAGCATGGTTATGAACAATTTGTGACATATGGATAGATATGGATTCATGAGATACTTAGAAGGTACAGGAAACATGGGTCAGAAGAATAACAACATATTTACAATTGGAATCAGTGGGATAATTTGGAATCAGTTGGTCAAAGAAAGGAAATTAGTGAAAGGCATAATAGAACAGGGAAAGAGAAACCGTTAGTAGAAGTTATATCATCATAAGGACATTGTTGAAAAGTATGATCAAGTGAACATGACAAGTAAATGAAGAAATCAATTTTTGGATGTTTTTTATATATGTCAGTTACATTGAAGAGGAAGCACCAATGGACAATAAACAACACTGGAAGAAAGGAAAGGAAAAATATACATCTTACAGAAAATTCAAGGGAATAAAAATCATCAGAGAGAGTGATCCAAAAAGAAAGATTAGTATCATACATACAAGGAGACATACCCATAGGGGATGCTATTCTTTACATCAGGTACAATATCAGAAGGAGACATATCGATAGGGGGAGTTAAACTTTGGTCAAAGATGAAGATAAAGAACATAGGCATGAAGACAAAGGGAGCATCCCCAAGGAGAGATACCCTTTTCCATTGATGTCAAAGGGGGAGAGTGAGAAACATTAATGAGGAGAAATGGTCACAGGGGGAGCATCAATGTTGGAGTATCAATGTTGCCATCAATGTTGGTGTTTCCATCAATTCCAAAGGGGGGAATTGTTGGATAGTTGGTTTTCATTGATGCTATCCCTTAGAGATTGATGTAAACCCTTAAAGATTGATGTCGACCCTTGGAGAGGTCCATAGATGTTGGATAGTTGATTGAAATATGTATGGTCGACATTGATGATGAGTTAGTTGGGTACATTTGATATAGTCTACATGTAGCCCAAGAGGTGTGAATATGGGACCCAAAGTTGATTCAGAAATAATGGCATGAAGGATACTGTAATTGCAAGTAATACTATCATAGATGGATAGTACACATTGTGCCATTTCTGGTGATATGTGGAACACCATGTGGTTCTTCCCGGTTAGGGAGATATGTCCTTGTAAAGTTGGAAACCCCAAAGAATGGTCAAGAATCCCTAGTTGTTTACAAGTTGATGAAAGAAAGGTTAAAGTGGTTGCAATAGGAAATATATAGAAGCCCTAAGTTTAAGGGAAGAGTTTACCTAGAAAAAGTATAAATACCCATCAAGGATTCATTCACAAGAACACTCACACACTTACATTTAATATCTATATTGTCAATGTTATGGTATAGTATTTTGATCTTTTGGCTAGTTCGTGACGTATAATTATGAGGTAACGAAGTGGGAGAAGTGTGAGATTTAATGGATTGCAGAAGAGTGTAGGAAAATATGAGGAAACCCTAATTTGGGTCATCCTCATGGGTCAGACTATATCTGTCTAGTGAGTCCCTCATAGGTTGTCCTATATTTGTCAAGCGAGGCATCCTCGTGGGTCAACTAGTGTATAGATAGCAAGGAAATTGCATAATTGAGAAGGAATGATAGTACATAGTTGTTGAGGTCAGTGAAGAAGCTGTAGGTCTATATCTAGTGTTTCAGGTCATCTACAAGTATGCTTTAAAGGTTACTTGTTTGGTTATGATATGGTATACACTTGATATGTATGTCTTGTTGATGGTACACCTTGGAAAGGTTATGGTACATTGATTAGAGGAATTAGTGGTGTTACGAGGAAAATATCTCTATGGCTAGGGGAAAACCACAACAGAAGAAAATGACTACAGAAATCAAATCTATTCTCAAGTATGCTATATAAACAAATATGTTAGCAAGACAAGATAAAGGGCCTACCTCATCCAGAAGTTTGATGAAGTCCATCGTTGAGAACTTGACCCAAATCAATACACTTGCAACTAGTCCTCAAAAACCAAGAAAAGAAATCATATGGTTCGGGACGAGAAACGAGTATTTCTATTAATATATGATTAGCAGAAGTGAATAAGTTACAGACTTCCGTTTCAACATGGTTCGAGACCGAGAAACTAAGTTACTTATAGCTGGGCCTCCACCAAAGGCAAGCTCATGTACGGGAGACAATGGAGTTCTCACTCAATAAGGGAAGATATTGGTGAGTGAACACTTTGTTCAGACCTAAAGGGAAAAGGGATGCAGACTCAATGTGAAGTGAATAATTCCTCTGAAGTAACTTTGCTCTCAAAGTTGAATTCTTTCTCCTCTTTTCCATAGCTCAGAATTGGCCCATTTATAGCCTTCAAGTAGAACTAAAGGGCCAAGTCAGAATGTTTCCAGTATATGTAAGGCCAAGGATCATTGATCTCCTATGATGACATGGAAACCTGATACCATTTTTCATTTTTGGGCACATTTCTTGATGTACATGGGCTGTAGTGGTGCAACTTGCGTATACGCATGATGTATAGTAGGAAAAATGTGTATATGTGGAAAAAATGTATTTTTATCTCTGGCATTTGTACAAAGGGATGAAAATTCTACATAGGGAAATGGAAAAAGGCCCTTTGTGCAAGATTGCACGGGGTGAGGAAAATCTTTCTATAATAGATGCCCCAAATGTGTGAGGTCAGAAGAGTATATGAGATGGATGAAATACATTATAAAAACCAAGAAGTGGAGTGATGGGGAACCAACTGGAAGGACTAGTTTCAAATTACAATCTGCACTGAATTTTCATACATGGCTACCAATTTGAATTACACTGCAGATCCATGTGAAAATATATGAATAAACTGTCAATGGCCATGAATAAGAAAATACAAATGAGGTTACATTCTAAAAGGTGTCATAGTCACGAACAAGGCCCACTAGAACGAGTCTCAAAATCAATCTGAATATATCTATATACAATGGAGTACAATTTGATCTCCCGTGATCACTAAAGTCACAATGTAGTCCCAGAAACAGAACCATTTTTTGGCATAGGGGCAGACCCAAGGTTCAACACTACAAGAGAGCACTAAAAAAACCCTAACTACCGACCCTTTCGACAACACCTACGAAGAAGATGAGGTCTCACTCAAGGTAGATTCAGGGGTGGTTGCAAGATTTAGGTGTCTGCAACCTTAGCTGGGACATAGATCTATGATTATATCACTTACAAATCACTTAGCATCAATCATTCATCAATATTCAACCCTTATTATACTTTGAAGATAATACAGAGCATCACAACATTTACTTATATCTAAGGTATTTCATCACTTAACAACAGTAAAATAGATCAGATCCGGTAAATAATCACTAAGCACCTTCATACATTTCATATCTAACATTCACACACCTCTAAGAAGCACAAAGCATAAGTAGATCTATCTAAATATATCAAAGAACTTAGCAAAAGAAGGGATAAACACATAAATTCGAAGCACAAAGCATAACACACAGATTTACGTGGTTCACCCCCACCCTGGGGCTACGTCCACCAACTCTTCTTCTTTAGTAGTGTCTTCAATCGGTTATAGCACAGAGCCACCAAAAACCTTCTTCGGATAGGACAGAATATCTGTGCAACTCGCTAGATCCTTCTTCCTTGGGCTATAACACAAAGCCTTCCACAACTCCTTACAACAACTTGCACTTATCTCTACAAGCCTCTTACAGTCATGCACGAAGCTCTTACAAAAGATATTAGCACTTAGCTTACACCACATATATATATCCTCTTTATCTCTATCTCTATATCTATTTATACATTACAAAAGTGGGCCTAATCATGGGTAAACCCACGGGATGAAATCCCTTTCCCATTACATATTCCCAAAAACCCAAAAGAGACCCAAAAGTAGGTCAAGATTATGCAATCTTCGCTTCGTCTGGCACTGCATATTCAACAGGCTATCGAAGTCCCAAAATAGGTCAACATGACCAGGATTATCCCAAAACTTGGTCGAGGGCCAACATGGTCCAATCAGAAGGAAGAAACAAATCAGGAAATCTACGATCACATACTGATGTCTTCAAGTCTTCTACACAATCTGCCAAAGGTGAAAGTATACATTATGTGAATAAAGGATTTGAGGTCTAACACAATGAGACATCGTTTTCTTACTGGTCATTGAGGTATACCGTTAACATACACGAGACAACCTATCGATGATGAAAGTAGGTATCAAGGCACCAAGTACATTCTTACAAGTGTGAATAAAGGAGTCGGGGTCGAACACTTGAAGAATCCATCGATCAAGACACATTGATGTATTCCAAACTATCGATGGAGAGAGAACCTGCCACTAATGACCGCAAGCCTCAAGGTACTCATAGGACTCTAGGTATGGTTTCCATAATAGATGAGTTGAATTCGATGGAAGGAGACCCGCTGAAAGGAGAGCATTAAGGCATCTCTCATCATTCAACACGAGGTACAAAGCAGGAGATTCATGATTTGGAGGAAATTGAATGAAGAATATGTTCACAAACCAACAACCATGTGTGTCTTTTGCGTGTGACAAGTGCAAGTAGTACATGAAGGAGACCCTCTGAATAACATCCAATGAGTAAAATTGTTGACAAAGGCAAGGAAACCACCAATAAGGCTAATGGCATCCAAGACACAACACAAATCCCAATGTGTGAATAGATGTCTTGCCTTCGAACACAATAGAAACCACCCAGTCAACGACTAATGATGAAATGTCGACTGTTGGGTTTAAGGTTACCTACCAATGAAGAAATTAGGACCAGGGTGCATGATAAGACTAAAACATCATGTGATTCTGAGGGAAATTGAGGGTATGACCGATATGCAAAGTCAAGAGTTATAAGGAATGGCCGACACAGGTTGATAGACATCCTTTGAACAAGAACATGAGACATATGGAGGACTTTGGAAGCATAGAATTAATTATGAAACCATGAGATTCATGAGGCATCAATCAAACTCTCCATAGGGTCTGAAAGAGTAACCAGTGGGTGGAGAAAACTCTCTGTAACAAGATCAACTTCCTAAGGTCATGCTAAACTCAAAATTATGATGACAAACGGACTCAATAACTTTGTGCGTTGTTCAAAGGAGACACAACTGCTACTAATAGAAGATAATACTCCCTTCCCACCCGTCGTTTTTTGTTTTTCCATAGTTAAATGCTATGATACAGAGGAGGAAACAAGTGTCGCAATTAAGAAAACCTAGTTCCAGCAGTGGACATACCTATGTTGAATGCAAGGAGATGCATGCAGGAGATGGACACTTGGGGGAATGTTCCGTCTTGGGTATAGGGTGTCAAATTGTGAAGGATATAAATGAGGCTCTTCTCGGTTGAGGATGCAAAAAATATTGAGGCAAGCGGTTTATAATGCAAAGAGAGAACCGACTATAGGCTCAATACTGCAAGCAAGGGCATGAGATGCAATCACAAATTAATGCCAAAAAATGTCCTTTTTCATAATCATAGTCTACTTGGTGTGAAAAATGGATAACCTTGAACCAAATAGACGTCCTTTCAAATCCAATTTACAAGTTTGAAAGATACAAGTTCACTTGAGAATCTTTTCACTTTTTGAAAACGAGTCGGAAAAGAGCTTAAATCAAACTCGGCTGGAAGTCCTCTAGGTATAGGTTGGCATGTTTATGAGTGAGAAATGAGGCTCAATATAAAGTCATGTATTATCTATAAGGGACTCCTGGTCCTATGGAAAAATCTTGGCATGGGCACCAAATGGAGCAGATGATCTAACTAGGGTACCTATGTTTGGTAAGTCTCTACCACTTGACAACGAGACATCTTATAGTAGATGGAGGGTTTTTTGTCTTAACAAATGGGTTCATCCTTAAGGAATATGAGTGACAGTTATAGGACAATTAAAATGTGCATTATGGAATGGATACCTATCCTATATGTTGGGCAGCGAAAACACCTGCCTGTAGTTACGAACGGTCAACATAACGCTAAAAATCGCAAGAATCCGTGGTAAAAACTACAAAAACCAACTCAATCCCTTGTTATATTAGTACATTAGAAGAAAATACGATTCGAAACTATAGAAAGTGGGTAAAAACTTCTATAAATAGTAACAAAAACCAAAATTTACTATGTCATTTTGACTTTTTACCCAAATAGTGAAAATTGGACCAAATTACCATTGATCATCAAATGATGATTGTGGGAGCGTCAAGTGACGAAATCAAAGACCATTTGGACCAGGTAATTCCTCTTCCCCTCTTCATTTCTAGTGGATTACATTTTTAATTTAGTTTTCAAAATTTGAGTTAATTAAGGCACAAATTGGTTATTTTGGTGTACACAGGCTACCACTCATTGGGTCACGTATACGCAAGGTTATACATGACTGTGTAAAATACAGACTGCATGTACTCAACCCTTTACACAATTGTGAATGTTGCAGCCCGTGTATAAGTCCGTAAACAAGGTTTTTAATGGTTTCTAACTCAAAAATTGACATTTCTCTAGGAGGATGGTGCTAGAATGGAGGGAAAGGGAACACGAGGAGGTAAATGTTGTTGTGGAAAGAGATCTGGGGACCCAAATGGCCTTGAAAAGATGTGGGTTGAAAAAATTTTGGGCACTCAAAGGGATGAGGGCCAAGGTGAGGTTGCTACAGTTGCTCGTGTATTACTAGGATCCTGACAGTGAAAGCTTCAACCTCGATGGGCAACCATTGAGGATTGAAGTCGAGGATATATATTTCTTGACTGGGTTATCACATCAGGGTGAGGTGGTGAAACTCAAAGCCTGCGGTGATGGGAGTGGTATGAATATATAAGAGTACATAGACACTCACTGTATAGCAGGTACCAAGAAGGTCGGGAGTCAACTCCCCATACGAACGATAAACAGTCTCAGCCTCAAGATTGTTGTCCTAATTTTGACCAAGATCACAAGGTCAAATTCATTGCACTAGGCATCGAGGCCACTCATGTTCTATTCTGTAATGTGATTGAGACCCATGGTGTACGATTGGTGTACGTCACTACTGGCTAATATGAAGAGCCAGTTGACAGAGTGCAAATAGGGTGACAAGAGGAACTTCGGATTTGCCTCTATCTTCTGTAGATTTTTCTTCGAGCGGGTTCTATGTTTGGGACCTAGAGTCGATATCATTCCTAGAGGAACTCACGATCTAGCCATGGCATGGTGAACTGAGGTAATGAGAAGACAGGGGGCAGGTAGGGTGCCCAAACCCTACAATGATGATTTATTTTATTGGTGGAGGTGATAGGTCATTGCTCTAGATGACTACCCCTATGTAGGGATAGAATTCAGAGGGGACCCTAACATGCCACTAGCACCACAGACTTCCTACGGGGACATAGGTATGTCAAAGTTTTTAAATATTTCTTTTTTTTGTATTTTTATATAGTAAAACAAAAATGATTTTGGATGATGCTAAAGTAATAACTAGATACTTGTGTGACGCAAACGTAGGACCGCGATGCCCAGATGGGCTTCCACGACATCGTCAGAGGCATTGGGGAGATGAGGCAACAAGAGGAGAAGAGAGAATCATTCAAAATGTGCAGGGAAACCTGTCTCATTTGACACATAGGATTCTGATGGTTTAGGTAGAGGATCTACCAGAGGCCATGCAACGACAAGTGGTTTGTGTACCCATAGCTTGGGTGTGACTCTTTCAGCATCTCGCAAACGTTGTAGTTTGTTATCATGACACACATTCGGCGCCATAGGCGTATATGTCATGGATTTTGTATTTTATCAACTGTATATGTGTATTGAGGGTGTTGGCCCCAATTTTGTACTATAAACATCATATTTTTTGAAATATATATAAAACAAGGTTCTTTGACTTTACTTATATTACAATGTGTACATTGATGATATGGTTTTATTTTCTTTAGCTATGTGACAAATGACAATCTAAAACAAAATTAGCATAAGCATGAAATACATAATTAGAAATCCTAGGTATGTGATGATAAGTAATAAAACCAAATTGTCGCTCTAAAATATGTACCCGTAGGAATCATCAAAGTAAAGTGGGATCGCACACATGGTAAGGTCCATTCAACTGACATACTACTAATTGGGAATCCAGGAAAACCTCCAAAGAGAGAATACCATGTGAAATGGAATCCCACAAAAGTTCTATAATGACGCTATATTCGACCACATTATTCATGGATGGCCCTAGGCATACACCACCTAAAGACACCAGTAGATCCTAGGGTGAGTAAACCACCCAAGCGGCGGAAGCCAAGTTTTTTGTATGACGACTGATTCCCTCTCAAATCCTAAGTAGACTGAAGTCTCTGTTGACATCTGCCAACCAAGGGAAAACTCAAGAAGGAAGCTGAAGACAAAAAATAAAGGGAAAAGATATATACACTAAATTACATTAGTATACAAAGAGCTACACCCAAGCTTGGGGCTGAAGAATAATATCTTTTCAAGTAGATCCCATTCTTGGGCTCGGCCAACATGTTCCCTTCATAATCTTCTAACTCATAGGCTCCTTTTTCTAAGACACATCACATGATATAGGGGCCGTGCCACATGGGTTTGAACTTTGCTGCCCCCAGTGGTTATTCGGCTTGATGAGATAACAAGACCAAGTCACCCTCAGGGTACAATCGAGGACAGACAAACTTATCATACTAGACCTTGACACATATTTTTTTCACCTCGATAGACATAGAGGCGTCTCGATGCTGCTTGTCGAGACTCTCTAGGTGTACGTGGCGTCGATCGAGATCGAAAGTATCAGGGAGGAGCGCGAATGCCAAATTAAGAGAAGGGACTTCACATTCAATAGGTAATATCGACTCCACACTGTTTACTAATTGGAAAGGAGAAAATTTGGTTGCAGTATTAACCGAGGTTCGGTATGCCCAGAGTGCGGGATATAACAAGATGTGCCAGTCAGATTTACTCTGGTTTATAGTTTTCGGCAAAATGGTCTTGAGAGAATTTTCGAACAAATCTGCATGTCCATTTTTCTGGGGATAGTAAGGGGAAGAATGACCATTCTTAAAACCCATCTTGGATGCTATCTCTTCTATCATTTCGCTCTGAAAGTGATTGCCATGATCAATGACAATCTCACTCGAGATACCGAATTTGGCGATAATTTGATTGAATACAAAGAAGGAGGCAATATTCCCATCGGATTTAACCGTAGGCATGGCCTCGATACACTTAGTAAATTAGTCTATGGCCATGATAATGTGTTGATGCACCCCAACCAAAGTTGGGGTGCAATCCATGAAGTCCACCCCCCACTTGGTGAAGGGATTGACAGTAATGACTGGGTGAAGAGGGGCTATATGCGAGTTCATTTTCCGAGTGAAAACCTGGAAGGGGGGACACTTCTTAACTGCTTCAAAACAATATTTAAAGATAGATGGCCAGAAATGACCGGCTTGTAAAATTGTTTGGGCTGTCACAAGCCCAGATAGATGACCACCACAAGCCCCACTTTGGAAATCATTTAGAACTGAATCAACTTCTTAGTGATTTAAACAACAACGTAGGATATTGTCTATTCCTAGGAGATAAAAAGTGTCACCGACGATAATGTAATTCTTGGCTTGGTATCATACACACCGTTAGTCATCTCGCGAGATATGCTGACAGAACTTCAAAGTTTCAAGATAGAGAACAATGTCTGCATACCAGACATCCTTGGTATGGGTCCGATGATGAGACAAGGGAAATTTGTTCATCCACAAATGAATCAACATGGATAACATCCTCATCTAATCGTGGGAAGTCAGATATTAACTCCGCATAGACTAGTGATTTCTTGGATTTTGCAGAAGCGAAATCGAGATCAAATTCTTGTAAAATGATAATCCATTTATTATATTTGCCCCCTATGATACACTAGGTAAGGACGTATTGAAATGGATTGACATCGGCAACCACAGTAGTCTTGCAAAGCAATATATAATGTTGGAAATGTTGGATTGCATGAATGCAGCCATAGATCGCTTTTCAATGTGAGAATAATTGAGCTCAGGACCAACTAAGTTTCGACTAAGATAGCAGATGATGTGCTCGCAGAGCTCATCATCCTCCTGAACCAAAACCATACCAATTGTCTCCTCGGACACGACAACATAAAGTAAGTAATCCCTACTATAGTTGATACCAAGGCTTTCTTCAAAGCATCAAAGGTTTCATGGGCTCTCTCATCCCAGATAAATGGGGTGTCCTTCTTCAAAAGATGCATGAAACCCTTAGTAATGTTGGCATAGTTTACTATAAACCGAAGTAAAAAATTAGCTTTCCCCTGTAAACCTTGAAGTTGTCGAATAGTGTGCGGGGGAGGCAATAGAGGTATTGCCTCAAACTTTAACGTATCTACCATGATCTTGGTCTCACAGACTAAAAACCCCAAAAGACGTTGTTGGCACAGGGGCAGACCCAGGGTTCAACGCTACAACAATGCACCAAAAAAACCCTAACTACTGGCCCTTTCAACAACACCTACAAAGAAAATGAAGTCTCATCTGAGGTAGAGGCAAGGGTGGTTGTAGGACTCAGGTGTCTACAACCTTAGCTGGGACACATATCTATTATTATAACACTAAATAGAGCACTTAGCAGTTAACATTCATCAATACTTGACCAATATCTACTTCATAGATAAAACAGAGCATCACAACATTCACCTAGATCTAATGTATATAAGCACTTTATCATAAGCAGGTAGATCAGATCTAGCAGATCTAGCACTAAGCACATTCATAGAGGTCATATCTAACATTCTTACACATCATTAGCACAAAGCATAAGCATAATTGTCTATCTCTATCAAAACACTTAGCTAGACAATACATAAACACATCAGAACATCGCACAGAGAAGAATAACAAAGTATTTACGTGGTTCGCCCCCACCCTGGGGGTACATCCACCAAATCTTCTTCTTTATTGTCTTCAATCAATCAGTTACAAGCACAGAGCCACCAAAATCCTACTCCATCTAGGACAAGATATCTGAGCACCTCGCTAGATCCTCCCTCCTCTCATTATAGAACAAAGCCTTCCGAGTCTGTTACAACCACTTTCACTTAGCTCTGCAAGTCTCTAGTAGTTATGCACAAATCACTTACAAACCATAATGGCACTTAACACTTATCTTATCGGCCTTTTATCACATAGATACGTCTACTTCTTATATTGCCTAGACATCTATTTATACTTTACAAAATAGGCCTAAACATGGGTAAACCCATGGGTCGACATCCCATTCCCATTACATAATCCCATAACCCAAAAAGGACCCAAAAAGGGGCTGAGATCCCACGATATCTTCTTCGTCTTGTGCTCCTCCTTCGACATGATGCCAAAGTCCCAAAATAGGTCAAACTTGATCAATATCCCTCAAAACTTGGTCAAGGGCCAACATGCCCCCAACACTCACCTGTGACTCATCCCGAGTCACTCTGGTCTAATCAGTTCTACTTCAAAATCCTCGAGCTTGGCTCGAGATGCTTGGAATTTTTGATGTGCTACAACCTCCTATTTATGGAACGCTTGGATGAGTGCATCATTCATGGGTCCTTCTAGGCGTTGTTCTGCTGTGGTGACAACCTGCTCTAGCTTTGCTCCTCTACCTTCTACTTCTGTAAATAGTTGGTAATCTTTGTCTTGTACAATTTGGAGCCTTTGAGTGACTTCCATCACTTTTCTATGTATAGTTTGGATCTACTGCTGGGAAGTGCACTGCTCTTGAGATCGCTTCATTCTTTCTACGGCTGACAGGGCCTTCAACTGCACTTGTAGTGTATCGGCTTGTTGCTTCGCTTCCTGGAGATGTGACTCCAATGCCTTTAATTCTGGATTCTCAAGAAGTTGTTCCTATGTCAAGGCACTGTGGGTGCTTAGCTGCTTTAATTCCAGAGCAAGGGCCTTTAGTCTCTCAATTGCGTGCAAGTAGTTTCTTCTCGTTGGTCCCTTACATCCTGTGGGGTCTTAGGAACTGCGCGTAGCTCCAGGTCTATTATGCATTTTTGTATCTTCTGGATGGCCTCTGCGAGCTGGTCTACTTGCTTCCTGACTTGATCCTCTGTCTTTATTTCTATGACTGTCACAGAGCAAAGTGCTCTGTTGACCACTTCCTTCACTTCGAGCTGCTTGGCGAGAAACTGTTACTTTCCTTGCTGTAGCTCTGATTTTTCTTCATCGAACTTCGCTTGAAGGGAAATTTTTTCCTGTTATGTAGCTCAACGTTGTTTTACAAGTACTCCATGTATTTGTGTCAAAGCTTCGGTGGCTCATTCTGTTTCCTCTTGTGCTCGTCGAAGGCGATCTTCGACTGTATCAACGAGACGGTGGAGTTGAGTTGGTTCATCTCCCGATTCTGGTGTTTCCAATTGCAGAGGCACAATGGAGATTGCATGGCTGGACTGAAGGGCCTATTGTACCCCTTGAATCTCAACCTCAATTCGATTTTACATCTCCTCCTTCCTAGCTTCTTGTTTTTCTATGATTTCTAGTGAAGCATAGTTTAGGGTTGCTACGATGAAGTCAAAATCATCTGAGGTGAGGATAGTCTGCATTTTGGTCATAAAGGCTTTCGATTTCTTTCGGGAAGAAGGATTAGGGGGGAAAACCTTCCTTTTCTTTGAGGGGTCCTCCTCATCTCTAGGCGGTGTTACCTCATCTTTCTTTTGTTTAGCTTCTACGACATCTATATCTTCGCCATCACCCCCTCTCTCTAGTGATATGGAAGTATTATTCACTGAGACACTGCTTAAATATTGTACTTCTTTGGTCTTCTTTGTCTTGCTGGGCTCGGGTCTATCTTGCATAGTTTTTGGGCTGTCTATGTCGGATATCTTCGCAAGGTCTGCTGGAATAAGGAGGTATACTGACCAACCCTTGGTGATCTCCTCCAAGTCCTCCTCTGTTAGCTTATAGTAGGATTGGATTTGTTTCTTGTGTTCGTTAGCGCACGCTGTCGTGTAAATAAAATGTCAATCTACGCTAAACTTCATCAAGGGCCTGAACCGATGTAGAGTGGTCAGAGTGATGCGAGGCTTAGACTGGATGGTTGTCTTCATTTGGTTGTAATAGGTATGAAAAACATCATAGGACTGCCACTATTTATTAATATCGCTTGAGTACCACAGTGTACTAAAATTCGCGGACAATGGTTAGAAAGGCTCGATGTCTGGGAAGGTCGCACCTTCTGACATCTCCTAGGAAATAAAAGCAATCAGGATCAATAGCCAGCTGGAAGGAAATTCGTACCCTTTTTCCTCGGCTTCTCTGCAGTCGAGTTCTAATTGGTTCACCAGGGACTTCGCCCAGTTCATCTGAAGTCCTTCTGCACACTTCCCTACGAGGTCGACTACAAAACCAATGACTTGGGTGGGTCAGTTTTTTCATACTAACTTCCCTGTAATCAATTGACAGGTGAGGTGCATTGCGCCGCTCTGGATAGAAGATACCTTGTATCCTCGCGTTCCCTTCTCGACATCGCCATGGGTGTCCTTGATCCTTTGTGCTAGAGTGCAATCCATGGTTTTTCCAGGGTAAAAATACTATGGATCAGGTCCTTGCATATTAAGCCCGATGATTTGATTGATCAACGTCAGATCCACTGTGATACATATGTTTAAGCATAAATAACCTCCATGGTAACAAGACAACAAAATATTGACACATTCATTTACCTCCTGCTGTCGTCCGAAGTGAGGAATCTTCATGACATTAAGCAGGGTGGACTACGTGAGGTTCATAGTTCACAACTGGGGGATTATCTTCGAATTCTTCCCCTTAGTCCGGTTCATGTACTTATGTGGGGTGAGCATGTTGTAAACTTTGCGATCTCTGAGGTCGAAGTTTCTAAATTCAGCGCTGCAATCTTATCTTGGTTCGCTCGAACTGTGCGTATCCCCTTCGGGAGGTATGCAGTGACCAAGGCGTACTCAAAATCTCTAGGTACTCTATATCGATTTATTGCACTGCTCAAAGTTGGTAGATAGGTGGGAAAGATGGTTGGGATCAATTTAACATTCGATAGATCATCCCTGTGCTTGGTTCTCTTTTCATCAGATGGTCGGGATGGCCTGGCTCCGTGAGCAGTGGATGGTAATATAATAGATATAAAAAGTATGTAGAACATAAATAAAATGCTAGAAATGGAAGAATAACAAAAATATAACTAGAACAATCACCACAATATCACTAAAATGATATAAGAACTATAACAGAAATATCACTTTGATTCTGAAAGCAATGTTGACAGGCCTCTTCGAGGGAGAAACCTCTAGTTGAGCAACGCTCTATTACAATATTATCCAAGCTAGGGTTATCATACCCTCGACTCCTATTTATACTAAATATGTCTCTTAAAAGAAGCATCTAGAGGAACATCCTTCTAGAAGATAAATATTCTATTAGGTCTTCGTACATCCTCCTTATTCTATTTTATTAAAAGGCCTTATTAATATTTACCTTTATTACATCCGAATATATTGTTATACCTATGTGTGGGTTAGGACCCTAACATGTCCACCCCCTTAAAAACAACCTTGTCCTCAAGGCTTGAGATGAGGAAATTGTTGTAGAATGGTAGTTGGTTCCCATGTGGCATCTGCTGGAGTTGTATCTTTCCACTGAACTAGCACTTCCTTGATGGTTCTCTAACGTAGGCGACTCTCACACTGGTCCAAAACTGCTTTTGGCTATAGCCAAATGGATCCTTCTTCAACTAACTCGGGAAGGTTGGTTTGAATTTGGAACTTAGCACCAATCACCTTCTTTAAGCATGAAACATGAAAAACAGGATGTAGCTTCGAATGGCTGGGCAAAGCTAACTGATAAGCTACTTGTCCCACATGCTTGAGAATGGTATAAGGACCATAAAATTTGGGTGCTAGATTTTGACAATGCTCGGCCTTGAAGGAAGTTTTCTTGTAAGGTTGCAGTTGAAGAAACACCTGATCCTCTTCTGCAAATTGACGTTCATAGTGACCTTGATCTTCTTTTTTCTTCATGCAATTTTGTGCCATGAACAAATTTTCTTTGAGGGTACGTAAAATATCCTCTCGATTTGTAAGTGTTTTTTCAACCTCCTGGACCTTCGAGGCACCCGATAAGTATGAGAGAACTGAGGGTGGATTTTGTTCATATACCTCTTCAAAAGGATTCATGTGTGCAATTGTATGGTATGAAGTGTTGTACCACCATTCAACTAGGGGTAACCATTAAGCCCGATGATTTTTCTTTTCTGAGGAAAAACACCTCAAATATGTTTCCAAACACTTGTTTACAAATTCCGTTTGGCCATCAGTCTGGGGATGATAAGTTGTGCTGAGGTGCAATTCGGTGCCTTGTGTCTTGAACAATTCATGCCAAAAATTGCTTGTGAAGTTGGGTCATGATAAAAAACAATAGAGTGCAGCATGCCATGAAGATTGAAGACCTGATCCATGAAAATTTGAGCGACCATGGATGTTGTAAACGGGTATTGAAGGGCACATAAATGAGCATAAATCAGTCATCAACAACCACCATGATGACTGATTTATTTCCTGATTTGGGTAAGACAGTAATAAAATCCATAGAGATATCCTTCCAAATAGAAGGTGGAATCGGGAGAAGTTGTAGTGTTCCTAGAGATTTGACTATTTATCCCTTGTTGCATTGACACACATCACATTCAACGATAAAATTACGAATGTCATGTTTCATACCATCCCATAAAAAGGAACGTTTGACCCTGTCATAGGTTTTGGTGAACCTAGAGTGCCCTGTTGTGGGTGTAGCATGAAGCTAAGAAAGTACCATGGATTTAAGCTTTGATTGTTTACTTAAATACAAACGGCCTTTGTATCGAAGTTCATCGTGGATCCAAGAGTACCTTGGGGAAGCTGGAGCATTGAACTGCAATTGTTGGATCAGATGCAAACTTTTGGGATCTTGTAGCCATTCCTGGCGAACTAATTGGAGCCAATATGGTACAATGAATGAAAGATAAAAAAGGGATCCTTCATCTTCATATTTTTGGGAAAGTGCATCCGCAACCACATTGTCTTTTCCTTTCTTGTAAATGATATCATAATTATATCCAAAGAGATTAGTCACCCATTTTTGTTGTTTTGGGGAGGAAATGTGTTGTTCCAGAAAATACTTGAGGCTTTGATGGTCTGTGTTAATTTGGAAACATTGCCCCAATAGATAAGGGTGCCACAGATCAACGACATGCATAATAGCCAAGATTTCCTTTTCATAGATGGATTTGCCCAGATTTCATTCAGATAGTTTCTTGCTGGTAAAGGCCAAAGGTCAACCCTCTTTCATAAGGACAACACCAATTCCTTTCCCTGAGGCATCACATTCCAACACAAAGGTCTTTGTGAAATTGGGAAGGGCGAGGACTGGAGTGGTGCACATGGCCATCTTCAAGGTTTGAAAATCTTGAGCAGCGGCTGGATTCCAAGTGAAAGAGTTATTTTTTAGGAGAGTAGTGAGAGGTTTTGCAATCTTCACATAATTCTTAACAAACTTTCGATAATACCCTGTTAAGCCCAGAAATCCACGCAAGATCTTAAGAGTCTTTGGGTGAGGCCATTCTTGCATAGCTTCAATGTTTTTAGGATCCACCCTGACGCCATCCTTTCCAACCAGATGACCCAAGTATTCTACTTATGAGGCGCCAAAAGCACATTTAGACTATTTTAGGAAAAGATGGTGTTGAGAGAGTAGATGGAGAACTCGATCCACATGAGAAAGATGGCCTATCTAAGTTTTTCTATAGATGAGGATATCATCAAAGAAAACTAAGACAAAATGGCAGAGAAAAGGACGAAAGACATGATTCATGAGGCTTTGGAAGGTGGAGGGGGAATTACACAAGCCAAAGGGCATGACCAAAAACTCATAGTGGCCCTCATGAGTTCTAAAGGGAGTCTTGGGAATTTTTTCCTCTTTCATATGTATCTGGAGGTAGCCCGAACGAAGATCAAGTTTAGTGAAGAATTGGGTGCCACTCAATTCATCCAAGAGGTCATCAATGACAAGAATGGGGAATTTGTCTTTGATGGTAAGTTTGTTGAGGGCACGGAAGTTAGGACACATCTGCCAAGAACCTTCTTTCTTCAGGACCATGACCATAGGAGAAGAGTAGGGGCTCATACTAGGCGGATAATGTTTGCATTAAGGAGTTCCTGGACCATTTTCTCAATTTCATTTTTTTGGGAAAAGGGGTGACGATACAGATGGATATTGGGAGGAAGGATTTCGGGTACAAGGGGAATGGAATGACCATGAACACCACGGGAAGGAGGGAGTCCTTGGGGAGTGGAAAAGACCAATTGATGTTTAGAAAGGATGGCTTGGAGGTCTTGCGGGACCGAGGGTGTCTATGTTGCTTGTATGGCATGGAGTTGGGTGATAACACCAGAATGACATTTTTTGAGCATCTTTTCCATGCGATGAGAGCTAATGATATCAGGTGAACCAGTGGTGATGCCTTGGAACTTATATTGGTGGCCCTCATGGTTGAATTGTATGGTTAAGTCTTTAAAATCCATGAGAATGGGACAGTCTTTAAAATCCATGAGAATGGGACCCAAAGTCATTAGTGAGTCTGCACGCAAAACAATGTCACAACCTCCCATGTTGATAGTAAACATATGGGATTTCAGGTGGTAGTCACCAATTTGGAGACACAGATTTTCACAACGCCCTACACATTTCATGGAACCACCATTGGCAATCATGATTTGGAAATTATTGACGGCATGGATGTAGCAATGAGTTTCTTGGGCAATGCAACGATGAATAAAATTATGGGTGTTTCCACTATCAACCAGAATGATGACCTTTCGATGATTGATGTAACTGATTAGCTTGAGGGTTTGGGGAGAGGAGAAGCCAGTGAGAGAATTGAGGGAAATGACCAGTTCTACTTTGGGAGGGTCTAAGGGAGGGGTTAAGTCAGTGGATTTAGGTGACTCAAACACAAGGGGAGTTTCTACATCCTCTTCCAAAATATTGTCGGAGATGGCCATAAAAATCTTTTGTTCTTTACACTTGTGTTTGGGGAATTATTTTTCATCACAGTTATAACAAAGGCCTTTGAGTTGGCGTTCAACCATTTCAGCCCTAGTCAATTTTTGGATCTTTAGTGTAGCAGAGGGAGTAGTGGGATTTACTGGTTTAGGGCGAGGGATAAAGGAGGGTTTTCAGTTTTGAGAAGATAGAAACTAGTGTGCTTCTTTATCTCTTTTAGTAGTCTCGACCCAAATTTGAGGCCGAGCCATGAGGACATGGGCCCGAATCTCATCCTTGAGGCCGATGATAAAAAACTATCGGAAAAAGGCATCAGACATTCCCTCTGTTCTAAAATCCAGGCGCTCAAAGGAAGCTATAAAGTCTTCCATTGTTCCTAATTGTTTCAACTTTGTCAAATGGCCCAAATGGTTGGTGTCAGTGTCAAAGCATTCATAAAGCTCTGCTGCAAAGTGTGTCCACGCAATATAGCCTTGACGAGAAGTTTTTCTCCATTGCCACCATTGCCAACATTCTTGATCTAGATGGAGAACACCATACCAGAGTTTGGAAAAATCATCTATAGTGTCGTATAAAGAGAAATAATGTTCCATTTGGGTTACCCAACCAGTGGGGTCTGAGCCATCAAATTTGGTCACATCCACCTACGGAACGTGTAGGTCACGTTGAAAGTGATGGTTCTGGAAGTTATGGGAATGAGAGGAATGGTCACCTTCAGTATGTGGAGGTGAGGAAGAGGAAGGGTTATCTGTAGGGATATGTATTTTGGTGCAGAGTACCAAAAAGATAGATTCAAGATGGGTGGTGAGGTCTTGTTTGATTTCCTCCATTGAGGACTGCATGGTTGTATTGATGGCGACAACATTGGCACTGAGTTTTTTCACTTCTTGTTGTGTCTCGATGAGACCAGATTGCCAGGTGTTGAAGTGAGCTTCCAAGTCTTGGCTATGGGTATGGTCCATGAGGTTGGGGGAACTCAAAAGGGGCAGGCAGGGTCAAATTGTTTTCAAAAAAATGATATGGATGAAAGTGATAAGGGAGAAGAGATGAATCCAATGGAATAGGTCTCAAATAATGGTCAAAAAATTTCCAGACTCATTTTTTTTTTCACCTATGGAGTTATACTCTGGTATGAAGAATACTGCAGTGATGAAATGCCCAAATTCTTAACTAGGAAGAAATGTGGAGTGATTTGGCAACCCGAACATGGTTGCTTTACAATCGTGCTTGTCTGTTTTAATTTGTTTATGTTTCTATCCCCAAGGGTTAGGTATTCAAGGGTTCTATAGACAAGGGTTTGCCCTGTTCTATATCTCTCTAATATACGTGCGTGGTCCAACAGTAGTACTCGACCAAATATCTCAGAGCACTAACTAAGGAAGATAGACTGTACCCTTAGCCATACTACCCGACTACCCAGGTACTAGAGAGTATCTTCTCGAGTGCTATTCTCGGTGACAATATAGCAGTCAAACGGCCGATCGGTTTATCTAAAGAGGGCTTCATGTAATCTAGGCTGATCCATACACAGGTGTTGACTGATGCACTACCACTCGAAGGGGTACCAACAGGGGTTACAAGGGTGGCCAACAGATGTGTGCGTAAGTACCACTTGTATTTCCTACGTGTATGAATCCCTCAACCACGGGTTTATGCACGTAACAACAGATCTCTGTGGCTTAAAGACGTCGGAATATGTCTCTACCCTAAAAAAAAAATTTAACCCACACTTTCTGCCGAGGAAAGTGCTTTGATACCACTTGTAATACACCGGATATAAAAAGTATGTAGAACACAAATAAAATGCTAGAAATGGCAAACTAACAACAATATAACCAGAAAAATCACCACAATAACACTGAAATGATATAAGAACAAAAATAGAAATAACACTTTGATTCTGAAAGCAATGTTCACAGGCCTCTTCGAGGGAGCAACCTCGAGTTGAGCAATGCTCTATTACAATATTATCCAAGCTAGGGTTCTCATACCCTCGGCTCCTATTTATACTAAATATGTCTATTAAAAGAAGCATCTAGAGGAAGATCCTTCTAGAAGCGGAGGCTTCTATTAGGTCTTCTTACATCTACCTTATTTCATTTGCAGTAATATAGTCTATGATTCTTTCTGAGATTTTGTCATAATCTTAGTTTCTAGATCTTCCTTAGGGTTTTCTTGTCTCATGTTCATTCCTTTAAGCTTATAAATCATTCTAGGACAATCCAATACTTCATGGTCCATAGCTTTACAAAAAACACAACCAGGTCTTCTCCCAGGGAATTCCTTAGTAAGATGCCCCAGTTTTCTGCAACTGTAATAGAGGGTTAATCCTCTCTTTCGTTTAAATGATCCCCAACATTTCCTGTACTGCGCACTAGGATCATGGTAGCTAACCTACAAAAAAATATTTCTAGGATCCTGCATACACTTATTAGTCCAAATATCCTTTGTATGCATAGGTATAACATATTTTTCACTATTCTTATCAGATCTACTCATATCAAATCTTCTTTAATCGATTAATACCCTAGTTTTCAAGCTAGGACAGAATCTATCAAACATAACTAGATCCATACTTTTGAAACAAAAACTTCCACTAATCTTACTTCTACAAAGCACAAAGCTTTCAGATCTAGAAAATTTTCACTATTCTTACCTTTATCAGAGCATAGAGCTTTGAGATCTTACCTCTTTTAATCAAGAATTCTAACTTTTACCTTTCTTAGGGCACAAAGCTTCCAGATCTTACCTCTTTTCTTCATATCAGACTTCTTTTCTTTAGCATAGAAATTTCCAAACTAGTAGAGTACTGCGCACTAGAGAAATATATCTACGCACAGAGATTTCACAATTTCAGATTAGATCTTTGCACAAAGCTTCTTCTTCCTCAGTTCCCAGCAATCACAGTTTCAGGTCCTGACAATAGAACCATTTTTTGGCACAGTGGCAGACCCAGGGTTCAACGCTACAATATCAGACCAACAAAACCCTAACTACCATCCCTTTCGGCAACACTTGTGAAGCAGATGAAGTCTCACTCGAGGTAGAGGCAGGGGTGGTTGCAGGACTTAGGTGTTTGCAACCTTAGATGGGACACAGATATGTGATTATAACACTAAATAAAGCACTTAGCAGTTAACATTCATCAATACTTGACCAATATCTAATTCACAGATAAAACAGAGCATCACAACATTCACCCAGATCTAATGTATATAAGCACTTTATCATAAACAGGTAGATCAGATATAGCAGATCAAGCACTAAGCACATTCATAGAGGTCAGATATAAAATTATTACACATCATTAGCACAAATCATAAGAATAATTGTCTATCTCTATCAAAGAACTTAGCTAGAGAATACATAAACAGATCAGAAAATCACACAGAGAAGAGTAACACAGTATTTACGTGGTTCACCCCCACCCTGGGAATACGTCCACCAACTCTTCTTCTTTATTGTCTTCAATTAATCGGTTATAAGAACAGAGCCACCAAAATCCTACTCTGCCTAGGATAGGAGATCTGCACACCTTGCTAGATCCTCCCTCCTTGCATTATAGAAAAAATCCTTCCCTAGTCTGTTACAACCACTTGCACTTAGCTTTGCAAGTCTCTCCCAGTTATGTACAAAGAACTTACAAACCACAATGGCACTTAGCACTTATCTTATCGAGCTTTTATCACATAGATACCTCTACTTGTTATATTGCCTAAACATCTATTTATACTTTACAAAATAGGCCTAAACATGGGTAAACCCATGGGCCGACATCCCATTCCCATTACATAATCCCATAACCCAAAAATGACCCAAAAATGGGCCTAGATATGACGATCACCACTTTGTCTTGTGCTCCTCCTTTGACAGGCTGTTGAAGTCCCAAAATAGGTCAAACTTGATCAATATCCCTAAAACTTGGTCAAGGGCCAACAAACGTCCAGACCTAATGCAAAAGATTCACTTATGAGGGTTCAACAAGATTCTATATTGACGACATCTCTCAAAAAATAGTTGAAGGTGCTTAGAGTGATCCACTCTATTACGAGAGTGAGCAGAAAGATCGTCAAGATAAACTTCGACTATATGATTAAGATCATGGAATGTGAAGGTCATAACATGTTGGAAGGTTGCTCTGACTTTTTAAGGCCGAAAGGCATATTCTGGTATACGAAAGCATCCTAAGGACAAATAAATTTTGTCTTGTGTTGATCCTCAAGTTTAATTTTAATTTGGTTATACCATAAAAATTCATCCATGAAAGAAAACACTTCACTTCTCGCACACTCATCGAGAAATTGGTCGATGCAAGGTGTCAGGAAGTTCTCTTTAAGACAAGATTTGTTCAGGTCATGAAATTCCATGCATACACGGATGTTTCATTTCTTCTTATTCACATGAACGGTATTGGATACCCATTTAGCCAAGGGAACCAAGTAGATAAAGCCAACATTAAGCAGTTTATCTACCTCTACCTTAATAGCAGGGGACTTCCGAGGATTGACATCTCTAAGACGTTGTCGAATAGCCTTAACATCTCGATAAGTTCTAATCTCATGCTAGACAATACGAGGGTGGATTCCTAGAATCTCTTCGTATGACCAAGCAAATACATATCGTAATTCCTTGAAGAGTTTGGTGTAGATCAAGATTTCTTCTGGCAAACAATCCACACTGATATGCACATTTTCAGTCTTGTCAGGGGTACGAGAGATATCGATCATGATGGTATGATATATACTCACCATATTTCCTTAGGTACGAAATTTGTGCATATTAAGTGGAACTATGGCGTGACCGACTATCTCTCTCAAAGTATATCGAAAGTTATCTTGTTCGATTCTAGCAAGATCTAGGAGAAAATAAGAGCGATGATGCATATCTTCCCAAGGTTTCTCAGAATCATTCATGGCTTCGATGATAACTTCGTCTAAGGGAAAAGTCTCATCAAGGAAGTCATGTGAATAAGACAATGAAGTGGCCCACACAGGCTTAAGAACAAGATCCTCCTCTTCCTTCGGCGAGGTAATAGAATCGATATCGACGAAAGATTCAAGAACATCTTGATATGAAATCTAAGCTATTGATAGTGGCATGGCCATTCCATCATGCGAATTACCTTCACAAGACGTAGTCAAGGGAGGTAGGGTCCAAGGATCATTAAAATAGGAAGTGCGGTAAGGAACATACCTCTATGATGAAACGAGCCTACTGGACATGGCGTAAACATGGTGAATTGGTGCCATGAAGTGGAAGGTACCCATAAGGGATGAATACATTCTGACATCGATATGCTCAGTTTTTGGCTGAGAATTGTCGACCACAAGGATCGACAGTCCAATAGATGCATTGGGGATAACATGCACAAAGGATAACTGGTCGATCATCACAATCTTCCCATCATGAGGAAAACAAAGATTACATAAGATAGACAATACGATGACAGTAATAGAATAAGTCCAATTTCATCCTAGTAACAAGCTATAATCGAGGGGCACATCAACCACCTCGACATCCACCTCTACCGTCTTCCCACCTAACTAGACTGGAAGGGAAGGAAGAATACCATGAGGGAAGAATGAACGAACATTAAAAGTGGTCAACATGGTCGGTGATTGAGAGAGATTCAAAGAGCCAAGAGCTTTACAACAGATTAGGGACATCACACATGTAGCAATGCCTTCATCAAGAACTGTACGTTTGATGGTATACTTTGAGTACCCCATGTGGATTTGGAATGTTGCATGGTAAGGAAAGTAAGGTTTCACATCTGTGACATCAAACTTGATAACTTTCCAGCCACTGGGGTCTAGATCTCGTAATGCAGATAGCAAGGCATTCCTCTCTGATGGACATGTCTAGAGTACCTCCAGAGCTGACATCACACAAGGGGTTTGACCCAGGTTGTCAACAATAGAGTAATTATGGGTGGCTCTAGCATTTGGACTTTGGGTAGAGTGTTTGAGTACTCCTTTCAGAATACGAGGTGGTGACTTTGGATTTTCGATCTGCAAGTGCATCTCCAGAGGAAGAGGAGGAGATACTAGACCAGGTACATTCTGTGAAGAACTGTAATCGCGAGACCGGGTGGCTACATTAACCTAATAATTGACCATATTGATACACAAACGGTGGTCATCTTTTGTTGGTGAGTTTTTTCTTCCACCAACCACATTTTTGGAATTTGAGGAGCTCGAGGCCATGTGTTGGTTATGTGGGAAAGGATTCGTCAGCACGACGGGCGGTATAGATAAGAGCCTCGTAGATTTTGCAAGTTTAGGGCATAAATGAGTAAGATGATCGTTTGTACAAAGATTACAGGTAAATTTCACCTTATGCCTTTCTTTCTTTCCCTAACCAACATTATTATTCATCTTCTCATTATTTCCATTGTCCATGGGTTTATTGTTATTCTTCCCACCCTCACAATTATTATTACATTCTTTCTTCTTATTCCCGCCTGGTGGTTGGTTACCATTTGGGTCGGTCGACGACTACACATAATGTATATCCATCGACTGAGTGGTATTGGAAGACAAGGATGAAGTTGGCCCTCCTATAGAATAGTTTATATACAACTCTTTCAAATGGCTTATTACCGAGTCTGCGGATTTCACATTGGCGGAGCCTACAATACCATTGGCATGAGGTACGAGATTTTGTCTAGGGTCATAATTTGACCTCGGTGCATCTAGAAGAATCTGGTATAACATCCCAAACTGAGTGTATATAAGATATAACTTTTGGGCTTTGAATATTGCTTCTTCCTCATATGTAACCCAAGATGTAGCAACATCCTTTGAGATAGGAGGCTGCAAGGACTTAAGTAACCATTCTAACAGGAAATCCGATGGTATGCAGTTATTGATCAAGCTCTTACATCTATGCCACTCTTGAATGTGATACAATATATGAGTGGTTCTGTCCTGGCATAAAGTCGACAAAATTTCTAGGCCAGCATCGTAATGAACCGACAATTGGAAGTGGTTAAGGAAGACTAGCACCATCTGACTAAAGGTCCCATTTACCCCCCTAGGTAGCTCAATATACCATTTTGCAACAACCCCAATGAGGGTGCATTGAAATAATCTTAACCGAATGGAATCATCATTAATAGAATTCGAATAACACCATAGGTGAAAGGTGGTGATGTGATCACCAAGATCCCCTCCATTCTTACCTTCGAATTTCATAATATCCGAAGGAATCTTGGTGGGGATGGGGGGCCATGTAGGATCATGACACACAAGGTCATTCATCAACTTAGAAAATTATGGCATATTAAGCGTGGCCATAAAAGGGAGACGGGGTTGCGACATCTGGCTCCAATCTCCCTAGAAAGATTGTGTTTGGGGAACTGCAACCCATCCAGATTTTTGGTAAGCACCATGGCCCTGTATGGGATTGTAAGACCCTCCTCCAAGATGATTCATAAGAGGTTGGTTGGGCATCATTCTAGTAGGAATTTCATGATGGGGTTCAAGGATGATTTTAAGGATGGAAATTTATTTTAAAATGTAGAAACCTTGGTGAATCTAACTAATCCTTCATATGTCAACTATAAATTTTTGGCAATATTTTTGTAAAAATTTTCAAATTTCTAAGTGTTTTATATAGTTTTTATAAAATGTTGGTGATTTTTAAGGTACAATANAAAATGCCAATCAATGCAAAATGCCTAATATTTTTGTATTTTCAATATAAGAAAAATGAAAAAGCATGGAATGAACAACAACTTGATATATAAAGACTCTATTGTGTATAGAAAGCGACAAAT
The DNA here is from genome assembly GCA_000966675.3 of Picea glauca. Classification (NCBI taxonomy): domain Eukaryota; kingdom Viridiplantae; phylum Streptophyta; class Pinopsida; order Pinales; family Pinaceae; genus Picea; species Picea glauca. The sequence continues at coordinate 123,511 of JZKD02S0937005.1, read as the reverse complement.
CAAGTAGGATACCAAGGATAAAAACACGCATCCCAATGTGCAAGGACAATCAAAATGAAAAGATGATGAGAAAGGCACCGCCAAAAAATTCAACCAAATACAGGTCTCATGTCATCCCACACACACTTAAGAGTCACTACAGAGACCTAAGAAGACTCAACAATCATCAAAACCTACCCAACAACCAACAAACCCGGAAAACAATCAAAAGAGGTTGATGTACATGACTTTTCAATGGAAAAGCGCCTATGTACACATCTTGCAGAAGGACAACACGCGTATATACACGACTATCAAGGAAAAACCCATGTATATGTGTCAAAAGCTAAGGAGAAGGCTGGAAGACTCAGACCCAGAGTGAATAGAGGATGTCAAGCAATGATACAACAAGAAAAACAATATGAATGAGAGAAATATAAGGAGAAAAACACTCCAAACCCCGAAAAAACAGGATTCAATCCCCAGTATGGTCACCAATTCTGTTACGAGGAAAATCTCTATATGGCTAGGGGAAAACCACAATAGACAGAAATGACTACATAAATAAACTCTATTCTCAAGTATGCTATATAAACAAACATGCTATCAAGACAAGATAAAAGGCCTACCTCGTCCAGACGTTCGATGAAGTCCGTTGTTGAGAACTTGACCCAAAGCAATACACCTACGACTAGTCCTCAACAACCAAGAAAAGCAAGCATATGGTGATAATATATGATGTTAGCACATTCAATATAATAATCCATTAACATACATAACAAATACACCCATGGAATAATAATTCAAATATTTTCAAGATATCAATTGGACGAGAAAAGAGTATTTCTATTAAGATATGATCAACAAAAGTGATTAAGTTACAGACTTCCATGTCAGCACAGTTCAGAACTGAGAAAATAAGTTCCTTCTATCTGGGCCTCCACCACTTCAATCCTCCACCAAAGGCAAGCTCATGTAAGACAGACAATGGATTTCTCACTCAATAAGGGAAGAGCTTGGGGGTTGAACACTGTGTTCAAACTTAAAGGACAAAGGGATGCATACTCAATGTGAAGTGAATAATTCCTCCAGAATAACTTTGCTCTCAAAGTTGAATTCTTTCTCCTCTTTTCCATAGCTCAGAATTGGACCATTTATAGCATTCAAGTGGAACAGAAGGGCCGATTTAGAATGTTTCCAGTGTATGGAAGGCCAAGGATCATTGATCTCCTATCATGACATGGAAACCTTACACCATTTTTCATTTTGGGGCACATTTCTCTATGTATGCGTGTTGTAGTGGTACAACCTACATATACGCATGTTGTATAGTAGTAAAGGTGCGTATATGTGGGAAAAATGTATTTTTAGCTTTGGGATTTGTAAAAAGGGATGAAAAGTATGCATAGGGAAATGAAAAAAGGCCCTTTGTGCAAGATTGCATGGGGTGAGGAAAATATTGCTATAACAAGTGGTTGGTTTGGTTTTTGGTTTGGTTACATGTTATGGTGCATATTTGAGGCTTGGTACATTTTGTTATGAGGTTTTATTTTGGTGGTGTTGAGGAGCATGCTTGAGGAATGTGTTTGAGCGCCATGGTATATGACTTGAGGCACATCATTGGATGTATGGTGCATGTTGATTGAGGCATATCATGAGTGATATGATAGTTGTTTGAGGTACATGGTTGGCATTTTGTATGGTTCATGATTTTATTGGTATTGGTGCATTTATAGAGTCACTTGTTGGTGATCTTGATATATTCTTGGCATATGGTTGAGGAACTTCATTGATGATATCTTATGGTATATGGTATGGTGTTGATATACATGGTTGGCACATGGTATGGTACATGTGTTGATTATATAGGTGTTGGTGCATGGCTGATGCACTTGTTATTGTACAGTTGGTGATACAGGTTTGGTGCATGGTTGATGCACATGCTGATGGTACAGGTACAACTTGATGCATGGTTGATGCATGGTAGAGGTTGGTACTTGGTTGAGACACATATCTTGTGATGGTATGTGGTAGTGTTGATACATGCTTTTTAGAGGCATGTGTTGGTGATGTTGAGCATATGGTTTGAGATGTACCCTTGCTGATCTTGGCATGAGTTGCATGTGGATGAGAGTGGATATATTTTCATGGATGAGGTGTCAGACAATTGTCTTAGGTTGATGGACAGTTGGCATGGATTGTTGGTTTTCATTGATGTCAACCATTGGAGAGTGATATTGTAGATTGATTTCAACCCTTAGTGATTGATGTAACCCCTTGGAGAAAGTCCGATAGCGAATTCTGGTAGCACAAAGGTTTGGGTAATGCACCGAAGGTTGTTTCATGTATAATGGTATGAATTTTAATATATTTGAAGGTAATACTATTATATATGGATAATACAGTTAGAGAGTTATGGCCATGAGAATTTGGAGAACCCAGGTTTGGGTAATGGACCCAAGTTTGTTTGATGGATAATGGTATGAGTTTTCATATATTTGAAAGAAAGACTATTCTATATGGATATTACATGTCATTCCATTTCCATTGGTATGTGGAACATCACATAACTCCTCTCGATTAGAGAGTTATGGAAATGTGAAGTTGGAGAACCCTCATGAGTCATCTATAAGCCCCAAAAGGTCAAAGTAGTCAAAGTGGTTTAAGAGATTTTAGAAGGTAAATAATAAAGTGAAGTGATGAGTGTACTATAATTCAAAGTGAATACAAAATAAATTATTTAAATAATAAATTTAATGAAGAAATTAGAAGTAGGTTAACCCTAAAATAAGGAAAGTGGGTTAAGATGGGTAAAAGGTAACCCCTTGAGGAAGCTACATGAAAGTATAAATAAGAGGCAAGGCTCTCTCATTTTAATCATACTTGAGCATATTGAATATCTACAGGTGACTGGGGAAAACAAAGGATATCTAAGATGAATTTCATAGGGAAGGTGAAGTGATGCAGAAGCATCGTAAGAAACCAACAAAGCAAGCGCAAAGGCAAGGACTGTTGGGAATGCACCAACACACATTTTGAATTTGAATGAAGGAACATTAATGTAATAGCTAGGAGAGCATATTTACATTTTTTTTTGGAGATTGTAAATATATCTTGAGCGTTTCTCTCATCTATCGATTAAGGAGGCATTTATTTTTATTGAATTTAAAGTAGGTAGCTTTTAATTTGATTTGATAGCTTGTAGTGTAGGAGGGAAAAATAGATAGAAAGACACCCTCGCTTGTACCATTCGGTATTGTTATCAAGAATTTCTATAAGTTGTAGAGATGTAGAGAAGAAGAACACAGAGAAGAGCCCTTGTACAAGAAAAATGGAGTTAATATATGAGAGCTTTGAATCAATTTGATGGTGTTATTATGTTTACTATTTACATCTATTGAATGGTATGTTACAGTCTATTATATTCTCTGTTATGCATTTATTTCAATGCTATGTGTATGTGTGTGATTTCATATTGAATGTATGAAGTCTGAAAGAAGGGAAGAATGAGTTTCAATTGTTTCTCTTCCTGAGAATTCCTGCAAGGAGTGCAACGAATGTTCGCAAGGTGTGCATTGACGAAATTCTGAGTTTTATCTCAGAATATCAGGAGGGATATCATTGTTCTCATATCAGAAGAAGTGTAGGGTAGCACAGAGCTGTGAAAGGTGTGCACAGGTTGAGTGAAGTTTTAGACTTTATCAACCAAGGAGAAAGTTGAAAAACTACTGCTGCAAAGGAGTGCACAGAAACGAAGGACCAAATAACTAGAGGTTATTTGTGAATGTCGCAAGGAGTGCATGCAGGAACTTGTTGAATTCTTGAGTTTGCAAGAGAAATATCAGGAAGGGATAGAAACTTTGAAGTGTTTAAAGGGAGAGGAAGGTCAAGTTCAAACGTAAGAGGGAAGATTCAGAAGGGTTGATGCCAGAGTGTTTGGCGAAGGAGTGATGAAAACAGAAAGGATGGTGGAAACGCTTCCAGAGGAAGTGTCGATTTACCATCGACCGTTGGATCTCATAGACTAGCGAGGAGATTAAGAATGAGTGTATCTTAGCATTCATAAGATTAGGAGGAATAGATACCATTGGATACGGTTCAACATGATTCATTGATCGCGTGGCTGAATTTTTTGTTTTAGAATTCGGGAAGTGGAGAAGGTTGTGAGTCAGAGTCTAGAGTCGTGAACTCCTTATTCGCGAAGTCCCGATAGGATTAGGACCGTCATATTGTGAGGAGCTCAGAGCCATTTATCGGTGGCACAGGGTTGTCACAGTTTCGTAAGTCAACGAAAGGAGTTTCTGCATCGCAAAACGTCGATAAACGAAATCCCGGGTGCTGAAAGACTGTGGCCCAAACCGTACCTGAAGGTCACAGCAAAGTGAAGTCAAAAGGAGGAGTTAGAGATCCATTAACCCTTCCAGGTTTCGGGGATTGAAGAGGTAGAAGAGACCAAACTAGGATTTGCAAGGTCGCGAAGTCTGAAACACCTTTTCAGGAAAAGGTTGTGATCATAATTGTTGGTCAAGTGGGTGAGAGTTAGTGCCATGTGTTTGTTCATGCAAGAATAACTCCAAAGGACATGTGGATACACACTAATGTGTGGGAGATTTCCTGCAGGGAAATTAAGAGTCAATCTGGCTCAAGGGGAATATTAAAAATGATCCTAATAAAGGGAGGTTGCGTAGATCCTATTGAGGTAGGGGGGGAGGATGCGATATAGTGGTATTAGAGACCAGGCTACAATATTTTTTTTTTTCCTGTAGGGAACAGACTGGGACAATGGCGCCAAGAAGGAGAGAGAGACTAATACTCGATCCAGATGTGGAAAGGGAAATGAGAGAACTCCATGCTTGATTAGATGCTATGGAGACAACACAAAGACGGGCAGTCGATGTTGAAGATGTCAGTTAAGACGAAAGCAAAAATGAGGATGGAGATGAAGAGGAAGTTGTAGCTGAAGATGTTGCACAAGAATGTCTATTCAGAGTTTTTGCAAGAATCGGATCTAGAGAAAAAATGGACATTCCAATATATGAAGGAAACTTAGACGTTGAAGAGATGATAGATTGGTTTAGAGCTCTGGATAAATACTTCGATTATGAGGATGTCGAGGAAGATAAGAAAGTTAAACATGTCATCACTAGACTGAAAGGTCATGCAACATTGTGGTGGGATGAACTGCAGGTTGAGAGGTGTTGCAAGGGAAGGCAAATAATCAAAAGCTGGGATATAATGGTTGCAAAAATCAAAGCCACATTTATACCTAGAGACTACCAGATTAATCTATTTCAGAGAATGTAGAATTTGAGACAGAAGATGATGACAGTGAAAGAATACACTGAAGAGTTCTATAGGATAAACATCAGAGCAGGTCATTGTGAAAGTGATGATTAGAAGGTTTCTATATATATGAATGGTTTGAGATATGACACTTAGGATGATATGAGAATGATGACGATTAGAAATGTCGAATATGCTTATCAAATGGCCCTGAAGTCTGAGGAGAAATTGGCCTGAAAGCAAGGTCAAAGAGGTAGAGGTCAAAGTTTGAGCAGAGGCAATGCAATTTCCCAAAACATAACTCAGAAGCCGAAGGAAGAATAAAAGAAACCTCATACTCACCCTGAAAGAGGAGGAAGTTCATAGGGGAGACAGTATGCTAACATAAATACTTTTCCCCGAGCAAGAGGAAGAGGAAGAGGCAAAGGAGGTGAGATAAAATGTTTTGTATGTGGAAAGATCGGGAACAAGTATTTTGAATGTCTCGATAGGAAAAGGGATGGAGGCAAATCTCTCATTTCCTAAGAACAAGGGAGAAATGTTGAGGCAGAAGATGTAGAAGGCGGAAGATCTTTAATGATGCAGAAAATTATCTTGAATCCAGAGAAAGAGATAGAGAATCCAATCCAGAGAAATAGTTTGTTCAGAACTGCTTGCAAGAACAAGGACAGGGTATGCAAGGTGATAGTGGACAGTGGAAGCGCAAATAATCTAGTATCCACAAAAATGATGGAGAAGCTGGAATTGGAAACAGTTACACATCTGAGCCTGTACAAAGTTTCATGGTTACAAAAGGGACATCAGGTAACTGTCACTAAACAATGTTTAGTTGAATTTAAGATAGGGGGATCTAAGGATGAAATTTTATGTGATTTTATTCCCATGGATGTCTGTCATCTTTTGTTGGGGAGACCGTGGCAATATGACATAAATGTTGTTCATGATGGGAGAAAGAACACATACACCTTGGAGAAGAACGGTAGGATGCATATGTTCCTGCCAATCAAGGACAAGGAGGTAAAAGAGGAATCCAATAATACTATACTTCTCATGAGTGGGAAGGAATCTCTTGATGAAGTCAAGAAAGAAGAGGACATGTAGTTTGTGGTGGTGAGAAAACCTAGAGTCATCTTGACCAATACCAAGATAGATGAACTACCCGAGGAAATTCAAGAACTGCTAGAGGAATTTTCTGATATAGTAGTTGATGAATTACCTTGTTCGTTGCCACCCATCAGGATCATAAGTCAGCATATTGACCTTATACCTGGGTTAAGTCTACCAAACAAAGCAACGTATATATTTACGCTACAGGAGAATGAAGAGGTTAAGAGACAAGTCCAGGATTTGATGGACAAAGGGTTAGTTAGAGAAATCGTGAGGCCATGTGTTGTACCGACAATGTTAAGTCCGAAGAAAGATGGTGGCTGGAGAATGTGTACAGATTCGAGGGATATAAACAACATCACTATCAGGTATATATTTCCTTTACCTAGAATGGATGACTTGATGGATTGCTTGAGTGGAGCAATTTTTTTTTCAAAAATTGATTTGAAAAGCGGATATCATCACATTAGAATGAGAAAAGGTGATGAATGGAAGACAACATTCAAGACGAATGAAGGAATTTATGAATGGATTTTCATGCCATTTGGTTTAACTAATGCGCCCAATACTTTCATGAGGTTGATGAACGAAGTCTTGAAATATTTCGTTGAAAAATTTGTAATCATGTATCTTGATGATATACTGATCTTCAGTAAGACTGAAGGAGAACATATGAAGCATTTAGCTTCAGTAATGAGGAGGTTACAACAAGAGAGATTGCTGATGAACTTGAAGAAGTCATATTTCATGAAGAAAGAGCTCATTTATTTGGGGTTCATAATCTCTTCGAATGAGTTGAAGATGGATCCTGAGAAGGTAAGAGAAATCAGAGATTGGCCATCGCCAAAGAGTATCTTTGAATTTCGAAGCTTCCATGGATTGGCTAGTTTTTACGGAAAATTCATCAATAATTTTAGTGGAATATGTGCACCCATGATGGACACAGTCAAGAAAAGACAAAAATATTTTCATTGGACAGAGGAATCAGAGAAAAATTTTAAGTTGTTGAAGGGGAAGATAACTGGACAGCTAGTTCTAGTTCTACCATATTTCAACAAGATATTCCAAGTCAGATGTGACGCAAGTGGATTTGCGATTGGAGTGGTCTTAAGTCAAGAAAATGGGTCGATTGCATACTTCAGTGAGAAGCTAAATGAAACCAAGCTGAACTATTCAACGTATGACAAGGAATTTTATGCACTCATACAAGCGTTGAAGAAATTGAGACATTACTTGGTTCTGTAGGAGTTTGTCTTGTATAGCGATAATCATGCTTTGTAATTCATAACTCGACAGGAAAAATTGAACCAGAAGCATGCAAAATGGATCGAATGCATGCATAATTTTACTTTTGTTATAAAACATATTTCTGGAACTGCTAACAAAGTTGTTGATGCTTTGAGCATGAAATGTTTGATTCTACAAGAGTTCAGAGTAAAGACCTTAGGTTTTGATAACCTCAAGGAAATGTACAAGGATGATACAAAATTCAAAGAATCTTATGAGGCGTGTGAGAATCCAGTTCTCAAAGACAGAAGTCAATGACTAAATATATGATTTAGGATGGACTATTTTTCAAGAGTAATCAATTGCATATTTCGAAGAGTTCTATGAGAGAGAATCTTCTGAAGGAAAAAATAGTGGAGGATTAGCTGGACATTTCGATCATGAAAAAACGTTCACACAACTGAATGGGTCATACTATTGGCTAGGGATGAGGACAAATGTTAAGAGATTCATAAATAGGTATAGAATTTTCTAGCAAACGAAGGGAAAGAGACAGAATACAGGGTTGTATCAGTGATTTCCAGTACCAGAGAGTTCATGGGACGCGGTAAGTATGGATTTTGTGTTAGGACTGCCAAGGATGCAAAGAGGGTGTGACTCAATATTTGTGGTAGTCGATAGATTTTCTAAAATGGCACATTTCATCCCATGTCAGAAAACCAGTGATGAAACTCACATTGAAAATCTATTTTTCAAAGAATTTGTTAGACTTCATGGCTTACCCAAGAGTATTGTATCGGACAGGGATACGAAATTTTTTGGTCATTTATGGAGGACCCTATGGAAGAAGGTGGGGACTAATTTATCTTTTAGCTCAACATATCACCCTCAAAGGGATGGACAGAATGAGGTAGTGAATATAAGCTTGGGAGACTTGTTAAGGAGTTTGGTAGCTAAACATCATAGTCAATGGGATCTGATTCTGCCACAAGCGAAATTTCCTTACAATGATTCACCAAACAGGAGTACATGACAAATCCCATTCCATATCGTGTATGGAATGTAGTTGAGAGGAGTACCTGAGTTGAGGGACTTGGAACAAAGTGAATTTAGAAGTGCTAGTGCATAGGATTTTGCAGTGGGAATGCAATAACTCCATAATAAGATCATGGAGCGATTGTAGAATTCCAACCAGGAGTACAAGCGCAGAGAATATTAACACAGGAGAAAACTTCAATTTGAAGTAGGTGATTTGGTTCGAGCGCATCTCATGAAGGAAAGATTCCCAAGGGGAACATACAACAAAATGAAGATGAAGAAAATTGGACCGTGTAAGATCATAAGAAATTTTGAAGCAAACACTTATGAGATTGAATTAGCGGATGGGGTAGGAATATTGCCCATATTAAACATTTCAGATCTATACCCTTACGGAGTGAATGAACCAGAGATATTAGAGGATTAAAATGAATTTTAGTGGGTCAGATAGATTCCTATAGCTGAAAATCCACAGATGGAAAATATTATTGATCAGAGAGTCGGAAAGAAGACCCGAAGAAAGATATACTTTGAATATTTGGTCAAATGGAAAGGACACTTGATTGAAGATTCTAGTTGGGAGAGAGAAGAAAATATCCAAAGACATGGAGACAAAGTACATGAGCTCGTGAACAAGAGTTCATGAATTTTCCTCCAAGGGAGTATGATGCAGGAGCATCATAAGAAGTCGGCAAAGAAAGCGCAGTGGCAAGGACAACTGGGAATGCATCAGGGCACGTTTTGAAAGCGTTTTGAATTTGAATGAAGGGACATTAATGTAATAGCTAGGAGAGATTATTTACATTTATGTTTTGGATATTGTAAACAAATATTGAGTGTTGCTCTCATCTGTCGATTAAGGATGCATTTATTTGTATTGAATGTAAAGTCAGTAGCTTTTAATTTGATTTGATAGCTTGTAGTGTAGGAGAGAAAAACAGGTAGAAAGACACCCTCGCTTGTATCATTCGGTATTATTATCAAGAATTTCTATAATATGTAGACCTATAGAGAAGAATAACACAGAGAAGAGCCCATGTACAGGAAAACTTGAGTTAATATATGAGAGCTTTGACTCAATTTCATGGTGTTATTATGTTTACTATTTACATTTGTTGAATGGTATGTTACAGTCGCTTATATTCTCTGTTATGCATTTATTTCAATGCTATGTGTATGTGTATGATTTCATGTTGAATGAATGAAGTCTGAAAGAAGGGAAGAATGATTTCAAACATGCAAAATTTTGGGATCTTGTATCCATTTCTGGTGAACGACTTAGAGCCAATATGGTACAATTAATGAAAGAGAAAAAAGGGATCCTTCATCTTCATATTTCGGGAAAGTGCATCCGCAACCACATTGTCTTTTCCTTTCTTGTAAATGATCTCATAATCATATCCAAAGAGCTTAGTCACCCATTTTTGTTGTTATGGGGAGGAAATGCATTGTTCCATAAAATACTTGAGGCTTTGATGGTTTGTATTAATTTGGAAACGTTTCCCTAATAGATAAGGGTGCCACAGATCAATGACATTCAGAATAGACAACATTTCCTTTTCATAGATGGATTTGCCCAGATTTCGTTCAGATAGTTTCTTGCTAGTAAAGGCCAAAGGTCGACCCTCTTGCATAAGGACAACACCAATTCCTTTCCCCAAGGCATCACATTCCAGCACAAAGGTCCTTGTGAAATCGGGAAGGGCGAGGACTAGCATGGTGCACATGGCCATATTCAAGGTTTGAAAAGCTTGAGTAGCGGCTGGTGTCCAAGTGAAAGAGTTATTTTTTAGGAGAGCAATGAGAGGTGCTGCAATATTCCCATAATTCTTAACAAACTTGCGATAATACCCTGTTAAGCCTAGAAATCCATGCAAGATCTTAAGAGTCTTTGGGTGAGGCCAGTCTTGCATAGCTTCAATCTTTTTAGGATCCACCCTGACGCCAACCTTTCCAACCACATGACCCAAGTATTCTACCTATGAGGCGCCAAAAACACATTTAGACTGTTTTAGGAAAAGTTGGTGCTGAGAGAGTAGATGGAGAACTCGATCCACATGAGAAAGATGGCTTGTCCAGGTTTTTCTATAGATGAGGATATCATCAAAGAAAAATAAGACAAAATGGTGGAGAAAAGGATGGAAGACATGATTCATGAGGCTTTGGAAGTTGGAGGGGGCATTACACAAGCCAAAGGGCATGAAAAAAAAATCATAGTGGCCCTCATGAGTTCTAAAGGAAGTCTTGGGAATGTTTGCCTCTTTCATATGTATCTGGTGGTAGCCTGAACAAAGATCAAGTTTAGTGAAGAATTGGGCACCACTCAATTCATCCAGGAGGTCATCAATGACATGAATGGGGAATTTGTCTTTGATGGTAAGTTTGTTGAGGGCACGGAAGTCAAGACACATTTTTCAGGAACCTTATTTCTTCAGGACCATGACCACAGGAGAAGAGTAGGGGATCGTACTAGGGTGAATAACATCTGCATTAAGGAGTTCCTGGACCATTTTATCAATTTCATTTTTTTGGGAAAAGGGGTGACGATACAAACGTATATTGGGAGGAAGGCTTCCGGGTACAAGGGGAATAGAATGATAATGAACACCATGGGATGGAGTGGGGAGTGGAAAAGACCAATTGATGTTTAGAAAGGATGGCTTGGAGGTCTTGCGGGACCGAGGGTGTCTATGTTGCTTGTATGGCATGGAGTTGAGAGATAACACCAGAATGACCTTTTTTGAGTAGCTTTTCCATGCGATGGGAGCTAATGATCTCAGGTGAACTGGTGGTGATGCCTTGGAACTTATATTGGTGGCCCTCCTAGTCGAATTGCATGGTTAAGTCTTTAAAATCCATGAGAATGGGACCCAATGTCATTAGCCAGTTTGCACCCAACACAATGTCACAACCTCCCATGTCGATAGCAAACATATGGGATTTTAGGTGGTTGTCACCAATTTGGAGACACATTTTCACAACGCCCTCCACATTTCATGGAACCACCATTGGAAATCATGATTTGGAAATTATTAACAGCATGGATGTAGCAATGACTTTATTGGGCAATGCGACGATGAATAAAATTATGGGTGCTGCCACTATCAACCAGAATGATGACCTTTCGATGCTTGATGTAACCGATTAGCTTGAGGGTTTGGGGAGTGGAGAAGCCAATGAGAGCATTGAGGGAAATGACCAGCTCTACTTTGGGAGGGTCTGAGGGAGGGGTTATGTCAGTGGATTCAGGTGACTTAGACACAAGGGGAGTTTCTACATCCTCTTCCAAAATATCCTCAAAGATGGCCATAAAAATCTTTTTTTCTTTACACTTGTGGCCCAGAAAACATTTTTCATCATAGTTATAACAAAGGCCTTTGAGTTGGTGTTCAACCATTTCATGCCTGGTCAATTTTTGGATCTTTAGTGGAGCAAAGGGAGTAGTGGGATTTACTAGTTTAGGGCGAGGGATAAAGGAGGGTTTTCAGTTTTGAGAAGATAAATGTTTTTCTTCTTTAGCTCTTTTAGTAGCCTCCACCCAAATTTAAGGCCAAACCCTGAGGACATGGGCCCGAATCTCATCCTTGAGGCCACTCATAAAACACTCTCGGAAAAAGGCATCAGACATGCCCTCTGTTCTAAAATCCAGGCACTCAAAGTTAGCTATAAAGTCTTCCACTATTCCTAATTATTTCAACTTTGTCAAACAACCCAAATGGTTGGTGTCAGTGTCAAAGAATTCATAAATATCTTCCACAAAGTGTGTCCACGCAATAGCCTTGACGAGAAGTTTTTCTCCATTTCCACCATTGCCAACATTCTTGATATAGATGGAGAACACCATACTAGAGTTTAGCCAAATCACATGTAATGTCGTATAAAGAGAAATAATGTTCCATTTGGGTTACCCAACTAGTGGGGTCTGAGCCATCAAATTTGGTCACATCCACCCACGGAAGGCGTAGGTCACATTGAAAGTGATGGTTCTAGAAGTTATGGGAATGAGAGGAATGGTCACCTTCAGTATGTGGAGGTGAGGAAGAGGAAGGGTTATCTGTAGGGATATGTAGTTTGGTGCAGAGTGCCAAAAAGACAGATTCAAGATGGGTGGTGAGGTCTTGTTTGATTTCCTCTACTGAGGACTACATGGTTGTATTGATGGTGACAACATTGGAACTGAGTTGTTTCACTTCTTGTTGGGTCTCGATGAGACCAGATTGCAAGGTTTTGAAGCGAGCTTCCAAGTCTTGGCTACAGGTATGGGCCATGAGGATGGGGGAACTCAAAAGGGGCAGGTGGGGTAAATTTTTTTTCCGAAAAATGATATGGATGAAAGTGATAAGGGAGAAGAGATGAATCCAATGGAATAGGTCTCAAATAATGGTGAAAAAATTTCCAGACAATTTTTTTTTACACCTGCGGAGTTATACTCCGATCTGAAGAATACTGCAGTGATGAAATGCCCAAATGCTTAACCAGGAAGAAATGTGTAGTGATTTGGCAACCCGAACACAGTTGCATGACAATAGATCTTATCTATTTTAATTTGTTTATGTTTCTGTCCCCAAAGGTTAGGTATTCAAGGGTTCTATAGACAAGGGTTTTCCCTGTGCTATAGCTCTCTAATATACATGTGGGGTCCAACAATAGTGCTTGGCCCAATATCTCAGAGCACTAACTAAGGAGGATAGACCATACCCTTAGCCATACTATCCAACTACCCAGGTACTAAAGAGTATCTTCCTGAGTGATGTTCTCGGTGACACTATAATAGTCAGGCAGCCGATCGGTTTATCTAAAGAGGGCTTCAGGTAATCTAGGTCGATCTGTACACAGGTGTTGTCTGATGCACTACCACTCGAAGGGGTACCAACAGGGGTTACAAGGGTGGCCAAAAAATGTGTGCTTAAGTACCACTTGTATTTCCTGCATGTATGAATCCCTCAACCATGGGTTTATGCACGTAACGACAGATCTCTATGGCTTAAAGACGTCGGAATACATCTCTACCCTGAAAAAAAAATTAATCCACACTTTCTGCCGAGGAAAGTGCCCTAATACCACTTGTAATATACCAGATATAAAAAGTATGTAGAACAGAAATAAAATTCTAGAAATGGCATAATAACAACAATATAACCAGAACAATCACCACAATAGCACTAAAATGATAAAAGAACAACAACTGAAATAACACTTTGATTCTGAAAGCAATTTTCACAGGCCTCTTTGAGGGGGAAACCTCCAGTTGAGCAGCGCTCTATTACAATATTATCCAAGCTAGGGTTCTCATACCCTCGACTCCTATTTATACTAAATATGTCTATTAAAAGAAGAATCTAGAGGAATATCCTTCTAGAAGTGGAAGCTTCTATTAGGTCTTCTTGCATCTGCCTTATTCTATTTTATTGAAAGGCCTTATTAATATTGACCTTTATTTCATCCGAATATATTGTTCTACCTATGTGCGGGTTAGTACCCTAACAGATGGAGAGGTTGGCAGTCCTCTCATCGACGATTCTTGTACACCTGTAGACATCGACATGACTCCTTCAGTCATGAGGTCGATCAAAACTTCTTCAAAATATTTCTCTACAATGCTTAGTTCGTCCGACATACACACTCGGGGTTAGCAATCTCGGGTTCGGGGAATAACTTTAGACACTACAATAGGATAAACAACAAGAGTGCAATGATCATTGTATAAAATCGACTTAGTCTGTGGGCTCAAACTCTTAGTTGGAAAAAGTGTTCTCGGTGCATGGCACAACGGGATAAATAGGTAACTCGGAAACATGTCGCTTGCAATGGGTATGAAGCCTTCGTTAAATCTCTTATGTCTGTTATAGCGTGGTCCAACGGTATGATGGTGAACCATAATTTCCTTTGTTCCCATTCAAAGCATCAATCAAATGGTTATAACATCCCCAACGGCTATATTGCTTCGCCACGACGAAGTGCCACGTGTCGCTGTTCTGATATCTCGATGAAGCTACAATTTTGCAATTTTTTCTTCTGTGAGGTTTCCTCTGGAACCTTCTGCAACTTGTCTATATTATCTCTCTTCTTACTTAGCTTTCTAGCCTTCTTTCTAGTGAGCTTCGTCTCGGTACGTCTTTTTCCATTCTGATTTTTGTCTTATTTTGACATAGTGACTTCGCGTTGTTGAGATCCTTTCCTAAGATTCAAGGGTAATCGTTCTTCTTCATCTGGAATAGGTACTTCAATCTTCAGTGGTTCTTCTATTGTTCTTGCAACTTCGAAATCTGGGTCTCTCGTGTTAAGTGGATTTGATCTGTTCTTTTGTTCTTCAATCAAGTGTGTGATCCTTCTAGTCATTAATTCTTTTAACTCTTTCTTCTTCTGTTCTAAAACTTTCTCTTCTTCTTTCCTTCTGGCCTGATCTCTTTCAATCCAATATTTTCCTAGTAGCATGGTAAATGGGGCACTGTTCTCAATAAATTTAATAATCTCAAAATATTCCTCTGTCAAAGTTCCATTGGCATTCATAAGTATCCGGGTTAGCTTTCCACATAGGTTTATCAACTTTCCTTTGAATAGTCCTATTCCTCCTAGTGAGGGAATCATAGCAGACTTCCCTATAGCTTCCCACGTTCTCTCTGTCATGATATTCACTTATGTTTCCTCATCCATAACACGGTGAATGTCAAAGTCTCTTATTCTTACTTCAAGGCATTCGTTTTCTGTGAAGATATCTGATAAGTTGACATGTCGTTGAGCATTCAAGGTTTCTTTTATTTGCAGTAATATAGTCTATTATTCTTTCTAAGATTTTGTCATAATCTTAGTTTCTAGATTTTCCTTAGGGTTTTCTTGTCTCATGTTCATTCCTTCAACCTTAGAAATCATTCTAGGAAAATCCAATACTTCATGGTCCATAGATTTAAAACAAACACAACTAGGTCTTCTCCCATGGAATTCCTTAGCAAGATGCCCTAGGCTTCTGCAACTATAACAGAGGGTTAATTCTCTCTTTTGTTTAAATGATCCCTAGCCTTTCCTGTACTACGCACTAGGATCATGGTAGCTAACCTGCAAAAAATTCTTTCTAGGATCCTGCATACACTTATTAGTCCAAATATACTTTATATGCATAGGTATAACATATTTTTCACTATTCTTATCATATCTACTCATATCAAATATTTTTTCATCGATTAATACCTTAGTTTTCAAGCTAGGACAGAATCTATCAAACATACCTAGATTCATACTTTTGAAACAAAAACTTCCACTAATATTACTTCTACAAAGCACAAAGATTTCATATCTAGAAATTTTTCACTATTCTTACCTTTATCAGAGCACAGAGCTTTCATATCTTACCTCTTTTAATCAAGAATTCTCACTTTTACCTTTCTTAGGGCACAAAGCTTCCATATATTACCTATTTTCTTCATATCCGACTTCTTTTCTTTAGCACAGAACTTTCCAAACTAGTAGAGTACTGTGCACTAGAGAAATATATCTACACACAGAACTTTCACAATTTCAGATCAGATCTTTGCACAAAGCTTCTTCTTCCTTAGTTCCCAGCAATCACAGTTTCAGGTCCTGGCAATGGAACCATTTGTTGGCATAGGGGCAGACCCAGGGTTCAATGCTACAATATCACACCAACAAAACCCTAACTACCAGCCCTTTCGACAACACTTGCGAAGCAGATGAAGTCTCACTCGAGATAGAGGCAGGGGTGGTTGCAGGACTTATGTGTCTGCAACCTTAGCTGGGACATAGATCTGTGATTATAACACTAAATAGAGCACTTAGCAGTTAACATTCATCAATACATGACCAATATCTAATTCGCAGATAAGATAGAGCATCACAACATTCACCCAGATCTAATGTATATAAACACTTTATCATAAATTGGTAGATCAAATCTAGAAGATCAAGCAATAAGCACATTCATAGAGGTCAGATATAACATTCTTACACATCATTATCACAAAGCATAAGCATAATTTTCTATCTCTATCAAAGCACTTAGCTAGAGAATACATAAACACATCAGAAAATCGCACAGAGAAGAATAACACAGTATTTACGTGGTTCACCCCCACCCTGGGAATACATCCACCAACTATTCTTATTTATTGTCTTCAATCAATCGGTTACAAGAACAGAGCCACCAAGATCCTACTCCACCTAGGACAGGAGATCTGCACACCTCGCTAGATCCTCCCTCCTCACATTATAGCAAAAATCCTTCCCTAGTCTGTTACAACCACTTGCACTTAGCTCTGCAAGTCTCTCCCAGTTATGTACAAAGCACCTACAAACCACAATGGCACTTAGCACTTAGCTTATCGACCTTTTATCACATAGATACCTCTACTTCTTATATTTCCTAGACATCTATTTATACTTTACAAAATAGGCCTAAACATGGGTAAACCCATGGGCCAACATCCCATTCCCATTACATAATCCCATAACCCAAAAAGGACACAAAAAGGGGCCGAGATCCCACAATAACCGCTTCGTCTTGTGCTCCTCATTTGACAGGGTTTCGAAGTCCCAAAATAGGTCAAACTTGATCAATATCCCTGAAAACTTGGTCAAGGGCCAACATACGTCCAAACCTAATGCAAAAGATGCACTTATGAGGGTTCAACTGGATTCTATAATGAAAACATCTTTCAAAAAATAGTCGAAGGTTCTTATAGTGATCCACTCTCTTACGAGAGTGAGCAACAAGATCGTCAAGATAAGCTTCGAATATATGATTAAGATCATGGAATGCGAAGGTCATAACACGTTGGAAGGTTTCTCTGACTTTTTAAGGCCGAAAGGAATCTTCTGGTATAGAAAAGCATCCTAAGGACAAATAAGTTCCGTCTTGTTTTGATCCTCAAGTTTAATTTTAATTTGGTTATACCATAAAAATTCATCCATGAAAGAAAACACTTCACTTCCCGCACACTCGTTGAGAATCTGGTCAATGGAAGGTGTTAGGAAGTTGTCTTTAGGAAAAGATTTGTTCAGGTCACAAAATTCCATGCATAAACAGATGTTTCATTTCTTCTTATTCACAGGAACAAGATTGGATACCCATTCAGTCAAGGGAACCAGGTAGATAAAGCCAGTATTAAGCAATTTCTCTAGCTCTACCTTAATAGTAGGGGCCTTCTGGGTATTGACATCTCTAAGACGTTGTCGAACAAGCTTAATATCCGGATAAGTTCTAATCTCATGCTAGACAATATGAGGGTCGATTCATGGCATCTCTTCGTATGACCAAGAAAATACATCTCATAACTCCTTGAAGAGTTCGGTGTAGATCAAGATTTCTTCTGGCAAACAATCTGCACGGATATGCACATTTTCAATCTTGCCAGGGGTACGAGAGATATCGATCATGATGGTAGGATATATACTCACCATATTTCCTTTGGCATAAAATTCGTGTGTATTAAGTGGAATTATGGCGTGACCGAGTATCTCTCTCAAAGTAGATCGAAAGTTATCTTGTTCGATTCTAGCAAGCTCTGGGAGAAAATAAGAGCGATGATGCATATCATCCCAAGATTTTTTAGAACCATTTATGGCTTTGATGATAACTTCATCTAAGGGAAAATTCTCATCGAGGTATTCATTTGAACAAGACAATGAAGTGGCCCACATAGGCTTAAGAACAGGATCCTCCTCTTCCGTCGGCGAGGTGATAGAATCAGGATCGACGAAAGATTCAAGAACATCTTGATATGCAATCTTTGTTATTGATAGTGGCATGGCCATTCTATCATGTGAATTACCTTCACAAGACATAGTCAAGGAATGTAGGGTCCAAGGATTGTTAAAATAGGAAGTGTGGAAAGGAACAGACCTCTATGATGAAATGCGCCTACTAGACATGGCGTAAACATGGTGAATTGGTGACATGAAGTCGAAGGTACCCATAAGGGATGAATACATTCTGACACCGATATTCTTAGTTGTTGGCTGAGAATTTTTGACCAGAAGGATCGATGGTCCAATAGATGCATTATGGATAACATGCACAAAGGATAATTGGTCGATCATCACAATCTTCCCATCATGAGGAAAACAAAGATTACATAAGATAGACAATACAAAGACAATCATAGAATAAGTCGACATCACATAATGGGTTTGACTCAGGTCCTCAATAATAGAGTAATTATGGGTGGCTCTAGCATTTGGACTTTGGGTAGAGCGCTTGAGTACTACTTTCAAAATATGAGGCAGTGACTTTGGCTTTTCGTTCTACAAGTGCATCTCCGTAGGAGGAGATGGAGATTCTAGACCAGGTACATTCTATGAAGAACTGTAATCGCAAGATCGGGTGGCTACATTAACCTGAGAATTGACCATATTGATACACAAACGGTGGTCATCTTGTGTTGGTGATTTTTTACTTCCACCGACAACATTTATGGCATTTGAGGAGCTCTAGGCCATGTGTTGGTTATGTGGGAAAGGATCCGTCAGCACGGCGGGCGGTATAGATAAGAGCCTCACAGCTTTTGCAAGTTAAAGGAATAAATGAGTAAGATGATCGTTTATACAAAGCTTACAGGGAAATTTCACCTTATTCCTTTCTTTCTTTCCCTAACCAACATTATTATTCATCTTCTCATTATTACCATTGTCCTTGGGTTTATTGTTATTCTTCCCACCCTTACAATTATTATTACGTTCTTTCTTCTTATTCCCGCCTGGTGGTTGGTTACCATTTGGGTCGGTCGAAGACTGCACATAATGTACATCCACCAACTGAGTGGTATTGGAAGACAAAGACAAAGTTGACCCTCCTATATATTGGTTTAGAGACAACTCTTTCAAATGGTTTATTACCGAGTCTTCGGATTTCACATTGGCGGAGCCTAAAATACCATTGGCATGAGGTCCGAGATTTTGTCTAGGGTCATAATTTGACCTTGGTGAGTCTAGAAGAATCTAGTATAACACCCCAGACTGAGCATATATAAGATCTAACTATTGGGCTTTGAATATTGCTTCTTTCTTAGATGTAACCCAAGATGTAGCAACATCCTTCAAGATAAGAGTATGCAAGGACTTAAGGAACCATTCTAATAGGAAATCTATGTAGGTATTGATCAAACTCTTACATCTATGTCACTCTTGAATGTGATATGATATATGAGTGGTTGTGTCCTGGCATAAATTTGAAAAAATTTCTAGGCCAACATCGTAACGAACCGACAATTGGAAGTGGATAAGGAAGACTAGCACCATCTCACTAAAGGTCCCATATACCCCTCTAGGTAGCTCGATATACCATTTCGCAACAACCCCAATGTGAGTGCATTGAAATAATCTTAACATAATGGAATCATCATTAAGAGAATTCGAATAACACCATAGGTGAAACAGAACTCGAGCATTTCTCTCATCTATCGATTAAGGAGGCATTTATTTGTATTGAATGTAAAGTAGGTAGCTTTTAATTTGATTTGATAGCTTGTAGTGTACGAGGGAAAAATGGATAGAAAGACACCCTCGCTTGTATCATTCGGTATTATTATCAAGAATTTTTGTAAGTTGTAGAGCTATAGAGAAGAAGAACACAGAGAAGAGCCCTTGTACAGGAAAACTTGAGTTAATATATGATATTTTTGACTCAATTTCACGGTGTTATTATTTTTACTATTTACATCTGTTGAATGGTATGTTGCAGTCGCTTATATTCTCTGTTATGCATTTATTTCAATGCTATGTGTATGTGTATGATTTCATGTTGAATGTATGAAGTATGAAAGAAGGGAAGAATGAGTTTCAATTGTTTCTCTTCCTGAGAATTCCTGCAAGGAGTACAACAAATGTCCGCAAGGTGTGCATTGATGAAGTTCTGAGTTTTATCTCAGAATATCTAGAAGGATATCATTTTTCTCATATCAGCAGAAGTGTAGGGTAGCACAGATTTGTGCAAGGTGTGAGCAGGTTGAGTGAAGTTTTAGAATTTATCAACCAAGGGGAAAGTTGAAAGACTGTTGCTGCAAAGGAGTGCACAGAGTCAAAGGACCAAATAACCAAAGGTTATTTGCAAATGCCGCAAGGAGTGCGTGCAGGAACCCATTGAATTCCTGAGTTTGCAAGAGAAAGATCAGGAAGGGATAAAAAATTTGAAGTGTTCAAAGGGAGACGAAGGTCGAGTTCAACTGTAAGAGGGAAGATTCAGAAGGGTTGATGCCAGAGTGTTTGGCGAAGGAGTGTTGAAAATGGAAAGGACGGTGGAAACGCTTCCAGAGGAAGTGTCGATTTACCGTGGACCGTTGGATCTCTCAGACCAGTGAGGAGATTAAGAATGAGTGTATCTCAGCGTTCATAAGCTTGGGGGGAATAGATACCATTGGATCCAGTTCAACATGATTCGTTGATCACGTGGCTGAATTTCGTGTTTCAGAATTCGGGAAGTGGAGAAGGTTGTGACTCAGATTCAAGAGTCATGAACTCCTGATTCACGAAGTCCCAATAGGATTAGGACCATCATATTGTGAGGAGATCAGATTCGTTGATCGGTTCCATGGGGTTGTCACGGTTTCAGAAGTCAGCGAAAGGAGTTTCTGCATCGCAAAATGCTGATAAACAAAATCCTGGGTGCTGAAAGACTGCGGCCCAAACCGTACTCGAAGGTCACATCAAAGTGAAGTCAAAAGGAGGAGTTAGATATCCATTAACCCTTCTAGGTTTCGGGGATTGAAGAGGTAGAAGATCCCACACTAGGATTTGTGAGGTTTTGAAGTCCGAAACAATTTTTCGGGAAAAGGTTTTGATCATAACTGTTGGTCAAGTGGGTGAGAGTTAGTGCCATGTGTTTGTTCGCACAGTAATAACTCCAAAGGACCTATGGATACACACTAACGGGTGGGAGATTTCCTGCAGGGAAATCAAGATTCAATCTGACTCAAGGAAAATATTAAGAATGATCCTAAGAATGGGAGGTTGCATAGACTGTGTTGAGGTAGGGGGGGGGTTTGCGTCAGAGTGGTATTAGAGCGCAGCCTACAAATTTATTTATTTATTTATTTTTTCCGCGGGGAACAAACTAGGACAATGCCGCCAAGAAGGAGAGAAAGACTAATACCCGATCCAGCTGTGGAAAGGGAAATGAGAGAACTCCATGCTCGATTAGATGATATGGAGACAACACAGAGACAGACAGTCGATGCTAGAGATGTCAGTTAAGCCGAAAGCGAAAATGAGGCTGGAGCTAAAGAAGAAGTTTTAGCCGAAGATTCTACAGAAGAATGTCTATTCAGAGTTGTTGCAAGAATCAGAGACAGAGAAAACATGGACATTCCTATATATGAAGGCAACTTAGACGTTGAAGAGATGTTATATTGGTTTAGACCTCTGGATAAATACTTTGACTATGAGGATGTCGAGGAAGATAAGAAATTTAAACATTTTGTCACTAGATTGAAAGGTCATGCAACACTATGGTGGGATGAACTGCAGGATGACAGGTGTTGCAAGGGAAAGCAAAGAATCAAAAGATGGGATAGAATGGTTGCAAAAATGAAAGACACATTTATACCTAGAGACTACCGGATTAATCTATTTCGGAGAATGCATAATTTGAGACAAAAGATGATGACAGTGAAAGAATACACTGAAGAGTTCTACAGGATAAACATCAGATCAGGTCATCATGAAATTGATGATGAGAAGGTTTCTAGATATATGAATGGTCTGAGATATGGAATTCAGGATGATATGAGCATGATGACGATTAGAAATGTCGAATATGTTTATCAAATGGATCTGAAGGCTGAGGAGAAATTGGCCTGAAAGCAAGGTCAAAGAGGTAGAGGTCAAAGTCTGAGTAGAGGCAATGCAATTGCCCAGGACAGAACTCAGAAGCTGAAGGAAGAATAAAATAAACCTCATACTCACCCTAAAAGAGGAGGAATTTCATAGGGGAGACAGTATGCTGACACAAATACTTTTCCGCGAGAAAGAGGAAGAGGAAGAGGCAAAGGAGGTGAGATAAAATGTTTTTTTTGTGAAAAGATTGGGCACAAGTATTTTGAATGTCCCGATAGTAAAATGGATCGATATGAAGCTCAAATTTCTGAAGAACAAGGGAGAAATGTTGAGGCAGAAGATGTAGAAGGCGGAAGATCTTTAATGATGTGGAAAATTCTCTTGAAGACAGAGAAAGAGATAGAGAATCCAATCCAGAGAAACAGTTTGTTCAGAACTACTTGCAAGACCAAGGACAGGGTATCCAAGGTGATAGTGGGAAGTGGAATCACAAATAATCTAGTATCCATAGAAATGGTGGAGAAGTTGGAATTGGAAATAGTTACACATCCGAGCCCATACAAAGTTTCATGGTTACAAAAGGGACATCAGGTAATTGTCACTAAACAATGTTTAGTTGAATTTAAAATAGGGGGATATAAGGACAAAATTTTATGTGATGTTATTCCCATGGATGTCTGTCATCTTTTGCTGGGGGGACCATGGAAATATGAAAGAAATGTTGTTCATTATGGGAGAAAGAAAACATACACCTTGGAGAAGAATGGTAGGATGCATATGTTGCCTCCAATCAAGGACACAGAGGTAAAAGAGGAATCTAATAATACTATACTTCTCATGAGTCGAAAGAAATTTCTTGATGAATTCAAGAAAGAAGAGGACATGCAGTTTGCGGTGGTGAGAAAATCTATAGTCATCTTGAGTAGTACTAAGATCGATGAACTACTTGAGGAAATTCAATAACTGCTAGAGGAATTTTATGATATAGTAGCAGACAAATTTCCTTGTTCGTTGCCACCCATCAGGAGCATAAGTCATCATATTGATCTTATACCTGGGGCAAGTCTACTAAACAAAGCAATGTATAGATTTACACCGCAGGAGAATGACGAGGTTAAGAGACAAGTCCAATATTTGATGGACAAAGGGTTAGTTAGAGAAATATTGAGTTCATGTGTTGTACTGACAATGTTAAGTCCGAAGAAAGATGGTGGCTAGAGAATGTGTATAGATTCGAGGGATATAAACAATATCACCATCAAGTATAGATTTCCTTTACCTAGAATGGATGACTTGATGGATTGCTTGAGTGGAGCAATTTTTTTTTCAAAAATTGATTTGAAAAGCGGATATCATCAGATTAGAATGAGAAAAGGTGATGAATGGAAGACAACATTAAAGACAAATGAAGGACTTTATGAATGGATTTTCATGCCGTTTGGTTTAATGAATGTGCCCAGTACTTTCATGAGGTTGATGAATGAAGTCTAGAAAGATTTCATTGGAAAATTTGTAATCGTGTATCTTGATGATATACTGATCTTCAGTAAGACTAAAGGAAAACATCTGAAGCATTTAGCTTTAGTAATGAGGAGGTTACAACAAGAGAGATTGCTGATAAATTTGAAGAAGTCATATTTCACGAAGAAAGAGCTCATTTATTTGGGGTTCGTAATATCTTCGAATGAGTTGAATATGGATCCTGAGAAGGTAAGAGCAATCATAGATTGGCCATCTCCAAAGAGTATCTTTGAAGTTTGAATCTTCCATGGATTGGCTAGTTTTTACAGAAAATTCATCAGGAATTTTAGTGGAATATGTGCACCGATGATGGACACAATCAAGAAAAGACACAAATCTTTTCATTGGACAGAGGAATCAGAGAAAATTTTTAAGTTGTTGAAGAAGAAGATAATTGGACAACCAATTCTGGTTCTACCATATTTCAGCAAGACATTCCAAGTCAGATGTGACGCAAGTGGATTTGCGATTGGAGCGGTCTTAAGTCAAGACAATGGGTCGATTGCATACTTCAATGAGAAGCTGAATGAAACCAAGCTGAACTATTCAACGTATGACAAGGAATTTTACGCATTCATATAAGCGTTGAAGAAATGGAGACATTACTTGGTTTTGTAGGAGTTTGTCTTGTATAGCAATAACCATGCTTTGCAATTCATAACTCGACAGGAAAAATTGAACCAAAATCATGCACAATGGGTTGAATACATGCATAATTTTACTTTTGTTATAAAACATATTTCTAGAACAGCTAACAAAGTTGTTGATGGTTTGAGAAGGAAATGTTTGATTCTGCAAGAGTTCAGAGTAAATACCTTAGGCTTTGATAACCTCAAGGAAATGTACAAGGATGATACAGATTTCAAAGAAGCCTATGAGGCGTGTGAAAATCTATTTCTCAGAGACAAAAGTCAATGGAATGAATATATGATTCAGGATGGACTATTTTTCAAGGGTAATCAGTTGCATATTCCGAAGAGTTCTATGCGAGAGAATCTTCTCAAGGAAAAACATAATGGAGGATTAGCTGGACATTTCGGTCATGGCAAAATGTTGGCACAACTGAATGCGTCATACTATTGGCTAGGGATGAGGAAAAATGTTAAGATATTCATGAATAGGTACAAAATTTGCTAGCACATGAAGGGAAAGAGACAGAATGCAGGGTTGTATCAACGATTGTCAGTACCAGAGAGGTCGCAGGACGCGGTAAGTATGGATTTTGTGTTAGGACTGCCAAGGACACAAAGAGGGTGTGACTCAATATTTGTGGTAGTCAATAGATTTTCTAAAATGAGACATTTCATCCCATGTCAGAAAACCAATGATGCAACTCACATTGAAAATCTATTTTTCAAAGAAGTTGTTAGACATCATGGCTTACCCAAGATTATTGTATCGGACAGGGATACCAAATTTGTTGGTCATTTTTGGAGGACCCTATGGAAGAAGTTGGGGACTAATTTATCTTTTATCTCAACATATTACCCTCAAATGAATGGATAGACTAAGGTAGTGAATAGAAGCTTGGGAGACTTGTTAAGGAGTTTGGTAGCTGAACATCACAGTTAGTGGGATCATATTCTGCCCCAAGCGGAATTTTCTAACAATGATTCACCAAACAGGAGTACAGGACAAATCCCATTCCATATCGTGTATGGAATGCATTCGAGAGGAGTACCTGAGTTGAGGGACTTAGAACAGAGCGAATTTAGAAGTTCTAGTGTAGAGGATTTTGTAGCGGGAATGCAAGAACTCCATAATAAGATCATGGAGCGATTGTAGAATTCCAACCAGGAGTACAAGCGCAGAGAAGATTAACACAGGAGAAAACTTCAATTTGAAGTAGGTGATTTGGTTCTGGCACATCTCAAGAAGGAAATATTCCCAAGGGGAACATACAACAAGATGAAGATGAAGAAAATTGGACCGTGTAAGATCATAAGAAAGTTTGAAGAAAACACTTATGAGATTGAATTACCAGATGGGGTAGGAATATCACCCATATTCAACATTTCAGATATGTACCCTTACAGAGCGAATGAACCAGAGATATTAGAGGATTAAAATGAATTTCAGTGGTTCAGATAGATGCATGTAGCTAAAAATCCACAGATGGAAAATATTATTGATCAGAGAGTCGGAAAGAAGACCCGAAGAAAGACATACTTTGAATATTTGGTCAAATGGAAATGACACTTGATTGAAGATTCCAGTTGGGAGAGTGAAGAAATTATCCAAAAACATGGATAGACAGTTCATGAGCTCATGAACAAGAGTTCATGAATTTTCATCCAAGGGAGTATGATGCAAGAGCATCGTAAGCAGCCGACAAAGCAAGCGCAACGGCAAGGACAGCTGGGAATGCACCAGTGCACATTTTGAAAGCATTTTGAATTTGAATGAAGGGACATTAATGTAATAGCTAGGAGAGAGTATTTAAATTTATGTTTTGGATACTGTAAACAGATCTTGAGTGTTGCTCTCATCTGTCGATTAAGGAGGCATTTATTTGTATTGAATGTAAAGTTGGTAGATTTTAATTTGATTTGATAGCTTGTAGTGTAGGAGGGAAAAACAGGTAGAAAGACACCCTCGTTTGTATCATTCGTTATTATTATCAAGAATTTCTGTAAGATGTAGACCTATAGAGAAGAATAACACATAGAAGATCCCATGTACAGGAACACTTGAGTTAATATATGAGAGCTTTGACTCAATTTCATGGTGATATTATGTTTACTATTTACATCTATTGAATGGTATGTTACAGTCGCTTATATTCTCTGTTATGCATTTATTTCAATGCTATGTGTATGTGTATGATTTCATGTTGAATGTATGAAGTCAGAAAGAAGGGAAGAATGCATTTCAATTGTTTCTCTTCCTGAGAATTCCTACAAGGAGTGCAACAAATGTCCGCAAGGTGTGCATTGATGAAGTTCTGAGTTTTATCTCAGAAGCTCAAGAGGGATATCATTATTCTCATATAAACAAAAGTGCAGGGTAGCATAGAGATATGCAAGGTGTGCGTAGGTTGAGTGAAGTTTTAGACTTTATCAACCAAGGGGAAAGTTGAAAGAGTATTGTTGCAAAGGAGTGCATAGAGTTGAAGGACCAAATAACCAAAGGTTATTTGCGAATTCCGCAAGGAGTGCGTGCAGGAACCCGTTGAATTCTTGAGTTTGCTAGAGAAATATCAGGAAGGGATAGAACCTTTGAAGTTTTGAAAGGGAGACAAAGGTCGAGGTCAATCGTAAGAGGGAATATTTAGAAGGGTTGACGCCAGAGTGTTTGGCGAAGGATTGTTGAAAACAGAAAGGACGGTGGAAATGCTTCCAGAGGAAGTGTCGATTTACCATGGACCGTTGGATCACACAGACTAGTGAGGAGATTAATGCTGAGAATTGTTCAACATTCATAAGATTGGGAGGAATAGAGACCATTGGATTCATATTAAAAAGAGTCATTGATCTCGTGGCTAAAATTCGTGTTTCCGAATTCGGTAAGTGGAGAAGTATGTGACTCGGAGTCGAGAGTCATGAACTCCCAATTCACGAATTCCTGATAGGATTAGGATCGTCAAATTGCAGGGAGATCAGAGTCATTGATCGGTGGCAAGGGGTGGTCGCATTTTAGGAAGTCGACGAAAGGAATTTTTTCATCGCAAAACCCCGATAAACGAAATCCCGGGTGCTGAAAGATTGGGGCCCAGACCGTACTCAAAGGTCACATCAAAGTGAAGTCAAAAGGAGGAGTTAGAGATCCATTAAACCTTTCCGGTTTCGGGGATTAAAGAGGTAGAAGATACCACACCAGGATTCGTGAGGTTGTGAAGTTCGAAACACTTTTTCAGGTAAATTTCATGATCATAATTGTTGTTCAAGTGAGTGAGAGTTAGCACCTTGTGTTTGTTCGCGCAGGCATAACTCCAAAGGACCTGTGGATACACACTAACGTGTGGGAGATTTCATGCGGGGAAATCAAGAGTCAATCTGGCTCAAGGGGAAGATTAGGAATGATCCTAATACTGGGAGGTCACGAAGATCCTTCTGAGGTAGGGGGGTTTGCGTCATGAAGTAAAGAAGGCGGAAATTCAAGGGAGGATAAATTCTTTTGATGATGCTTTCTATGGTATGTTATTTACATGTCATCTCACCATTTTCGCAATAAATTTTTTCTAGAATGATTCAGACCATGAAATTGGGAGGCCATTGAGGAAACATATACAAGTATATTTGGTACTAATTTCATCTTGTGGTTCATTTTATTTGGAGTTACACTCCATGTAAAATAGGGTTTGTGGCTAGTCTTGAAACTAGTCTAAAACATGTGTTTTGGGTAAAAACCTGATAATTGTTTCATAACAGATCCAAATTCAGTAAGACCAAATGTGTTGGTTAGAGTACATTGTATAGTATTCTTTGTACAATTTTCATATCCATACAAAAAATATTCCATGCGGGGCACGCTATACGATTTCTCTCTCTAGAATAAGTCAGAATTCAACAAGGTACACCATTTTTGCTATAACTCACAGTGATAGTGTGATAGTGGTTCCATCATTCTACTTTTATGTCATGGTGGTTGGAAGGGGCATGGATAGGTATTTGTATCCACCTTCCGGTTGTAGCCGGAGAACATAGGGGGTTGTATCCTCATTCCAGTTGTAGCAAGAGAATGGGGGAGTTGGAGCTTGCCTCAGGTTGTAGCCTGAGAAACTAGGGGGTTGGAGCCATCTTCTAGTTGCAGCTGGAAAACAAAGGAAGTTGGTGCTTCCAATGAAAGTAATTCTTAAAGAAATATAAGAAAAAGAATTCTTTGGTTTTCTCCCTCTTTGGGTTTCCATGTAAAACATTGGTGTACTGTGTATGTGTGTGATTTCTCATTTGTTCATTGTTTATTTACTCTAAAACTATTGGATGATAATGCTACATTGATATAACACTTTCATTTTATGGTGAAAAAGGATTAAATTTCTCTATACTGATTCACCCCCCCTCTCAGTAATCCAACAATTGGTATCAGAGTTGGTTCCTTCTGGAAACAATTTAGCCACTGGAAGGAGATCATGGGTTATTGTAAGAATGGAGTATCAATGTTTAATGGTCAGAATGATTTTAAGTATGAGATGTGGAGTAGAAGGACGAAATTATTTTTACAGGAACAGGGACATTATATTTGGCTATCAGTTGTTATAGGATATGATATTTCAAAAATGGAAAAGACTACAACCAAGAAGGAATTGAATAAGAATAACAAAATAGCAATGGATTTCATCTAGGAGGGATTAACTAATACAATACGAGAAAATTTTGGTAAATGTTCATCAGCCAAAGAAATTTGGGATAAGTTACATGACATATATTCTTCACCCATCACAGATTTAGAAAATACCAAAGAAAATGCAGATACAGATCAAGAAGAATTATGTTCACCATGTCAAACATATTCAGAAGATGAAGAGTAGATAATCACTAGAGAATTGATTAGTGCTTTAGATGAACTAAGAGAAGAAAACAAGTCACTCAATAAAGAATTGATGAAACAAAAAGAAAGTGTTCAAATTTTTATGAAGCCCAACAGGTCATTGAGAACTTAAGAACTCAGCTAGAAGAAGCCAGAAAGATCGAAGAAAATATTGAATATCAAAAGAAGTATTTGGAAGCCAACATAGAATCACAAAAGGAAGAAGCAGAAATGGGAGAGAACATATTGACATATCATATTAAGGAAAGAACTAATGATATAAACCATCTTCAGGTGGAGTTTGGTCAAGAAGAGAAAGGAATTGAAGAAGAAATAATCACATTAAAAATTCATCTTGAAGAAGCGAAAAGAACATAAGAAGTCACGAAGTCTCAGATAATGAAGAAAGAAGAAGAGGTTGAGAATCTTGAAGAAGAAGTTGTCACATTGAGAAGTAAAATCGTCAAGCTCAACAAGAACGTTGAAGAGACAGAAACATCCACATCAGTTATAGAGAATGAAGAGAAGAACCCAAGGTTTCTAGAAAAGAAGAGTGAAGAAAACAGAAAGAGTTATGTGAGAGTACTCAAATGAAGGAATCATGGTCAACCAGAATATAAGAAAAATATTGAAGAAACATCTGCAAGAAGACCATTCATGTTCAAGCCACAAAGAAGCTTCAATCATGATCATTATCAATCAAGGAATAAATTCAGAAGGACTACACCACAAAGAATATCATTCACTCCCAAGTATGCAAATTTATTTTATAGTCATTGTTTTTATTGTACTAAGTTTGGACATAAGGTTGCAGATTGCATGGATTATAAAAGAAATGTTCAAGAAAGAAGTGCATATGTGGCCCCACGTAACATTGAATGTTACAAATGTCATAACTATCGACACATAGCTAGTGATTGTAGAATCATGATCAATAATTCCATGAAAGAGAACATTGATATCAGATGTAAGAAAGTGTGGATAAGAAAACACAAAGAATTGGTGAACAAAGACCAGTTCCCAGAGATCGCAAGATTGGAAATAAAACGAGATGAAGAAAATTCTACAGAGAAAAAGAAAGATGTCAGATAGAAAAAGGTTAGGAAAATAACCAAATGAAAAGATGGACAGGTAAATAAGGAATAGATTCAAGAGATTGTACTTTCTGGCATTGTAGTGAAAGATGAATCCACAGACAGAAAGAAAGAAGTCAGAGCTCAGAGAGATGATGAATCTACCAATGAAGATGATGATTAATACACATCAGAGAAATAATTGTTCTAAGCCATTTGGCTTAGATACTTCCAGGTAATATGAATATTAGAAAGGGAGATTCTATGCGATAGATGTGACAGACCAAAGAGCCATCCTTCGAGCAACTTGCAGAGTTTGAGAAGACAGATTTAGAGCAATCAGTTAGCAGAAGTAAAAAATGATAGATTAATCAAGACTTCATGATAGTATAGTGATAAATGGGCCAACATTATGGATAGTTGCACAAGTAGAGTCTTGGTCAATATGAACAGATATGGATTTGTAAGAATACTTAGTAGGTTTGGATAGATATATGACAATGGACAAGAACATGGATTCATATATTGGTTTAGAGAGTGGTTCATAGACAAAGGAAGAATATCATAATGGATGATAATTACACAGGAAATGGATCAAACAATGCTAATGGATTCCAAATTGACAGATATTTTTTGGACACATGAAGTGCATACAACAATTCACATTCAAAACATAGTAATGCTCGGAAACAAAAATGACAAAAATCCCTACGAATTATGGAAAGGAAGCACAGACAACAACCTCTACATCAAGGTAACTCAAGGTAGTATTTTATTAACTGAAATTTATGTTGATGATATTTTTTTGGAAGTACTAATGGCAGGTTAAGCTAAAAATTTGCAAAGGATATGCAGAATGAATTTGAAATGTCATTACTTGGAGAACTATCCTTCTTTCTGGGTCTTCAGATATTTTAAAGAAACCAAGGAATTTGTATTTCTCAAACTAAGTATATCAGAGAAATGCTAAAGAGGTTCAAAATGGAAGATTGCAAACTAGTTACCAATCCTATGCAAACCAGTTGCAAGTTGAGAAAAGATGATGATTCAAAGTCTACAGACTAGAGGAAATACAGGTCAATGATTGGTAGCTTACTATATGTGACAACATCCAGACCAGATGTAATGAAACCAGTTGGATAGGTTGCATGATTTAAAGAAGCACCAAAGGAATCGCATGTATTAGCAGTAAAGAGGATTTTGAGATATCTCAAAAGAACATAAGAGTTTGGATTATGGTGTCCAAAAGGAAAGGATCTATCACTTATTGCCTACACAAATGCATATTGGGTAGGTTGCATTGATAACTGACAAAGAACTAGTGGAGCAACGTTCTACTTGGGTGAGTGTTTAGTATCATGTATAAGCAAGAAACAATCATCAATATCCTTATCTACAATCGAGACAGAGTATATTGCAGCAACAACATGTTATACACAGGTTCTATGGATGAAACAAACTCTCACAGATATACAGGTTGAGTATGATGATCCCATTCCAATCTATTGTGATAATACAAGAGCCATTAGTATCTCAAAGAACCCAATGATGCACTCCAAGAAAAAGAACATTCTAATAAAGTATCACTTTCTATGGGAACAGGTTGCAGAGAAGAACATGAGAGTTGAATATGTGGGAACAAAAGAAGAAGTGACAAACATATTTACAAAACCGCTTCCAAGAGAATCCTTTGAGTATATTCTCTAGAGAATCGAGGTAATTTCTACTCCAAAATTAATGCATTTGAATTCTTAGCTTATATGTCTTAGATGTACATGAGGAAGCACCATAGATAGGACAATTCAGGTTGGGAGATCAGTTTCAGGAAGAGTTCTCTTAGGGGGAGCAACCATGGATGGAAAGATACCTTTTCTATTGATGATAAAGGGGGAGAGATTTATCATATGCAAAGGTAAATTCTTGGAGAGAGAGAGCATAGAGGCATGTTTCCAAGGGGAGTGATTGTCACAAGGGAAGAATGGGAAATATCACTTCAGAGTGATACCTGTTTGCACCCTCTTCGTCACCTTGGTGAGAAAATAAGAGGTGCTTACATGCCCAGTTGGGTCTTGCTGAGAATGACATTTGTAGAGGAAAGAGTTAGAGAAAGAAAAACAAAACTATAAGAAACAATTAAACTAATACAAACTAAAATCATAAGCATATGGGTATAGAGATAAAATAAACACAAGAAGACCAATATCACCAATGCTTTTAGGCTGGTCTATTGATGAAATCAAAGCACAATGAAGAAAGGGGACTATGGGTCCCTTCTTCCTCCAAAGGAAGGCTCTTGGGCCCTCGCAAACTTTCTCTCCTTACAACAAGAAAAATGAAAATGATAGTGAAAGAACTCACAGGCACATCCACTCAATGGAGAGGTGGATAGCTCAATGAAATGGTGCCAATGTGTTATTGTCAAAGGAGTGAGTCCTTAAAACAATCTAGGCAGCATAACATTACATGAAATTCCTTGAGAAAATGAGGTTTCTTCATGGATTTTTATAGCATTGCATTGGGTGATTATGTAACTCCT
>JZKD02S0937005.1:46643-60047 GCA_000966675.3 Picea glauca | reverse complement strand
AGAAGCTTTGTGCAAAGATCTGATCTGAAATTGTGAAAGTTCTGTGTGTAGATATATTTCTCTAGTGCACAGTACTCTACTAGTTTGGAAAGTTCTGTGCTAAAGAAAAGAAGTCCGATATGAAGAAAAGAGGTAATATATGGAAGCTTTGTTCCCTAAGAAAGGTAAAAGTGAGAATTCTTGATTAAAAGAGGTAAGATATGAAAGCTCTGTGCTCTGATAAAGGTAAGAATAGTAAAAAAATTCTAGATATGAAATCTTTGTGCTTTGTAGAAGTAAGATTAGTGGAAGTTTTTGTTTCAAAAGTATGAATCTAGGTATCTTTGATAGATTCTGTCCTAGCTTGAAAACTAGGGTATTAATCGATGATAGAATATTTGATATGAGTAGATCTGATAAGAATAGTGAAAAATATGTTATACCTATGCATATAAAGTATATTTGGACTAATAAGTGTATGCAGGATCCTAGAAAGAATTTTTTGCAGGTTAGCTACCATGATCCTAGTTCGTAGTACAGGAAAGGCTAGGGATCATTTAAAAAAAAGAGAGAATTAACCCTCTGTTATAGTTGCAGAAGCCTGGGGCATCTTGCTAAGGAATTCCATGGGAGAAGACCTAGTTGTGTTTGTTTTAAAGATATGGACCATGAAGTATTGGATTGTCCTAGAATGATTTCTAAGGTTGAAGGAATGAACATGCGACAAGAAAACCCTAAGGAAAATCTAGAAACTAAGATTATGACAGAATCTCAGAAAGAATCATAGACTATATTACTGCAAATAAAAGAAACCTTGAATGCTCACCAACATGTCAACTTATTAGATATCTTCACAGAAAAAGAATGCCTTGAAGTAAGAATAAGAGACTTCGACATTCACTGTGTTATGGATGAGGAAACATAAGTGAATATCATGACAGAGAGAACGTGGGAAGATATAGGGAAGTCTTCTATGATTCCCTCACTAGGAGGAATATGACTATTCAAAGGAAAGTTGATAAACCTATGTGGAAAGCTAACTCGGATACCTATGAATGCCAATGGAACTTCGACAGAGGAATATTTTGAGATTATTAAATTTATTGAGAACAGTGCCCCATTTACCATGCTACTAGCAAAATATTGGATTGAAAGAGATCAGGCCAGAAGGAAAGAAGAAGAGAAAGTTTTAGAACAGAAGAAGAAAGAGTTAAAAGAATTAATGACTAGAAGGATCGCACACTTGATTTAAGAACAAAAGAACAGATCAAAGCCACTTAACACCAGAGACCCAGATTTTGAAGTTGCAAGAACAATAGAAGAACCACTGAATATTGAAGTACCTATTCGATATGAAGAAGAATGGTTACCCTTGAATCTTAGGAAAGGATCTCAACAACGCAAAGTCACTATGTCAAAATAAGATAAAAATCAGAATGGAAAAAGACGTACCGAGACGAAGCTCACTGGAAAGAAGGCTAGAAAGATAAGTAAGAAGAGAGCTAAGATAGACAAGTTGCAGAAGGTTTCAGAGGAAACCTCACAGAAGAAAAAATTGCAAAATTGTAGCTTCATCGGGATATCAGAACAGCGACACATGGCACTTCGTCGTGGTGAAGCAACATATCCGTTGGGGATTTTATAACCATTTGATCGATACTTTGAATGGGAACAAAGGAAATTATGGTTCACCATCATACCGTTGGACCGCGCTATAACGGACATAAGAGAGTTAACGAAGGCTTCATACCCGTTGCAAGCGACATGTTTCCGAGTTACCTATTTATCTCATTGTGCCATGCACCGAGAACACTTTTTCCAACTAAGAGTTTGAGCCCACAGACTAAGTCAATTTTATACAGTGATCATCACACTCTTTTTGTTTATCCTATTGTAGTGTCTAAAGTTATTCCCTGAACCCAAGATTGTTAACCCCGAGTGTGTATGTCAGACGAACTAAGCATTGTAGAGAAATCTTTTGAAGAAGTTTTGATCGACCTCATGACTGAAGGAGTCATGTCGATGTCTACAAGTGTACAAGCATCGTTGATGAGAGGACTTCCAACCTCTCCATCTTTCAGGGTCCTAACCCGCACATAGGTAGAACAATATATTCGAATGAAATAAAGGTTAATATTAATAAGGCCTTTCAATAAAATAGAATAAGGCTGATGCAAGAAGACCTAATAGAAGCTTCCGCTTCTAGAAGGATATTCCTCTAGATTCTTCTTTTAATAGACATATTTAGTATAAATAGGAGTCGAGGGTATGAGAACCCTAGCTTGGATAATATTGTAATAGAGAGTTGCTCAACTGGAGGTTTCCCCCTCAAAGAGGCCTATGAACATTGCTTTCAGAATCAAAGTGTTATTTCTGTTGTTGTTCTTTTATCATTTTAGTGCTATTTTGGTGATTGTTCTGGTTATATTGTTGTTATTCTTCCATTTCTAGAATTTTATTTTTGTTCTACATACTTTTTATATCTAGTATATTACAAGTTGTATTAGAGCACTTTCCTCGGCAGAAAGTGTGGATTAATTTTTTTTCCAGGGTAGAGATGTATTCCAACGTCTTTAAGCTATAGAGATCTGTTGTTACGTGCATAAACCCATGGTTGAGGGATTCATACACACAGGAAATACAAGTGGTACTTAAGCGCACATTTGTTGTCCACCCTTGTAACCCCTATTGGTACCGCTTCGAGTGGTAGCGCATCAGACAACACCTATGTACAGATCGACCTAGATTACCTGAAGCCCTCTTTAGATAAAACGATCGACTGCCTGACTGCTATAGTGTCACCGAGAACATCACTCAGGAAGATACTCTCTAGTACCTGGGTAGTTGGGTAGTATGGCTAAGGGTACGGTCTATCCTCCTTAGTTAGTGCTCTAAGATATTGGGCCAAGTACTATTGTTGGACCCCACATGTATATTAGAGAGCTATAGTACAGGGAAAACCCTTATCTATAGAACCCTTGAATACCTAACCTTTGGGGATAGAAACATAAAAAAATTAAAATAGATAAGATCTATTGTCACGCAACTGTGTTCAGGTTGCCAAATCACCACACATTTCTTCCTGGTTAAGCATTTGGGAATTTCATCACTGCAGTATTCTTCAGATCAAAGTATAACTCTGAAAGTGTAAAAAAAAAGTCTGGAAATTTTTTCACCATTATTTGAGACCTATTCCATTGGATTCATCTCTTCTCCCTTATCACTTTCATCCATATCATTTTTCGGAAAAAAATTTACCCCACCTGCCCCTTTTGAGTTCCCCCATCCTTATGGCCCATACCTATAGCCAAGACTTGGAAGCTCACTTCAAAACCTTGCAATCTGGTCTCATCGAGACCCAACAAGAAGTGAAACAACTCAGTTCCAATGTTCTCACCATCAATACAACCATGTAGTCCTCAATAGAGGAAATCAAACAAGACCTCACCACCCATCTTGAATCTGTCTTTTTGGCACTCTGCACCAAACTACATATCCCTACAAATAACCCTTCCTCTTCCTCACCTCCACATACTAAAGGTGACCATTCCTCTCATTCCCATAACTTCTAGAACCATCACCTTCAATGTGACCTACGCCTTCCGCGGGTGGATGTGACCAAATTTGATGGCTCAGAACCCACTGGTTGGGTAACCCAAATGGAACATTATTTCTCTTTATACGATATTACATATAATTTGGCCAAACAATGGTATGGTGTTCTCCATCTAGATCAAGAATGTTGGCAATGGTGGAAATGGAGAAAAACTTCTCGTCAAGGCTATTGCATGGACACACTTTGTGGAAGAGATTTATGAATTCTTTGACACTGACACCAACCATTTGGGTTGTTTGACAAAGTTGAAATAATTAGGAACAGTGGAAGACTTTATAGCTACCTTTGAGTGCTTGGATTTTAGAACAGAGGGCATGTCTGATGCCTTTTTTCGAGAGTATTTTATGAGCAGCCTCAAGGATGAGATTCGGGCCCATGTCCTCAGGGTTTGGCCTTAAATTTGGGTGGAGGATACTAAAAGAGCTAAAGAAGAACTACATCTATCTTCTCAAAACCGAAAACCCTCCTTTATCCCTCGCCCTAAACCAGTAAATCCCAGTACTCCCTTTGCTCCACTAAAGATCCAAAAATTGACCAGGCATGAAATGGCTGAACACCAACTCAAAGGCCTTTGTTATAACTGTGATGACAAATGTTTCCTGGGCCACAAGTGTAAAGAAAAAAATATTTTTATGGCCATCTCCGAGGATATTTCAGAAGAGGATGTAGAAACTCCCCTTGTGTCTGAGTCACCTGAATCCACTGACTTAACCCCTCCCTCAGACCCTCCCGAAGTAGAGCTGGTCATTTCCCTCAATGCTCTCATTGGCTTCTCCACTCCCCAAACCCTCAAGCTAATCGGTTACATCAAGCATCGAAAGGTCATCATTCTGGTTGATAGTGGCAACACCCATAATTTTATTCATCGTCGCATTGCCCAAGAAACTCATTGCTACATCCATGCTGTCAATAATTTCCAAATCATGATTTCCAATGGTGGTTCCATGAAATGTGGAGGGCGTTGTGAAAATGTGTCTCCAAATTGGTGACTACCACCTAAAATCCCATATGTTTTCTATCGACATGGGAGGTTGTGACATTGTGTTGGGTGAAAACTGTCTAATGACATTGGGTCCCATTCTCATGGATTTTAAAGACTTAACCATGCAATTCGACTAGGAGGGCCACCAATATAAGTTCCAAGGCATCACCACCGGTTCACCTGAGATCATTAGTTCCCATCGCATGGAAAAGATGCTCAAAAAAGGTCATTCTGGTGTTATTTCTCAACTCTATGCCATACAAACAACATAGACACTCTCGGTCCCGCAAGACCTCCAATCCATCCTTTCTAAACATCAATTGCTATTTTCCACTCCCCAAGGACTCCC
Organism: Picea glauca; assembly: GCA_000966675.3. NCBI lineage: Eukaryota > Viridiplantae > Streptophyta > Pinopsida > Pinales > Pinaceae > Picea > Picea glauca. The sequence goes on along the minus strand of JZKD02S0937005.1, from coordinate 55,121 downwards.
TCCTTCCCATGGTGTTCATTATCATTCTATTCCCCTTGTACCCGAAAGCCTTCCTCCCAATATCTATTTCTATCGTCACCCCTTTTCCCAAAAAAATTAAATTGAAAAAATGGTCCAGGAACTCCTTAATGCAGACGTTATTCACCCTAGTACGATCCCCTACTCTTCTCCTGTGGTCATGGTCCTGAAGAAATAAGGTTCCTGGAAAATGTGTCTTGACTTCCGTGCCCTCAACAAACTTACCATCAAAGACAAATTCCCCATTCCTGTCATTGATGACCTCTTGGATGAATTGAGTGGCACCCAATTCTTCACTAAACTTGATCTTTGTTCAGGCTACCACCAGATACATATGAAAGAGGTAGACATTCCCAAGACTGCCTTTAGAACTCATGAGGGCCACTATTATTTTTTGGTCATGCCCTTTGGCTTGTGTAATGCCCCCTCCAAGTTCCAAAGCCTCATGAATCATGTCTTCCATCCTTTTCTCCACCATTTTGTATTAGTTTTCTTTGATGATATCCTCATCTATAGAAAAACATGGACAAGCCATCTTTCTCATGTGGATCGAGTTCTCCATCTACTCTCTCAGCACCAACTTTTCCTAAAACAGTCTAAATGTGTTTTTGGCGCCTCATAGGTAGAATACTTGGGTCATCTGGTTGGAAAGTATGGCATCAGGGTGGATCCTAAAAATATTGAAGCTATGAAAGATTGGGCTCACCCAAAGACTCTTAAGATCTTGCATGGATTTCTGGGCTTAACAGGGTATTATCGCAATTTTGTTAAGAATTATGGGAATATTGCAGCACTTGTCATTGCTCTCCTAAAAAAGAACTCTTTCACTTGGACACCAGCTGCTACTCAAGCTTTTCAAACCTTGAATATGGCCATGTGCACCATGCTAGTCCTCGCCCTTCCCGATTTCACAAGGACCTTTGTGCTGGAATGTGATGCCTTAGGGAAAGGAATTGGTGTTGTCCTTATGCAAGAGGGTCGACCTTTGGCCTTTACTAGCAAGAAACTATCTGAACGAAATATGGGCAAATCCATCTATGAAAAGGAAATGTTGGCTATTCTGAATGTCGTTGATCTGTGGGGCCCTTATCTATTGGGGAAACGTTTCCAAATTAAGACAGACCATAAAAGCCTCAAGTATTTTCTGGAACAATGCATTTCCTCCCCATAACAACAAAAATGGGTGACTAATCTCTTTGGATATGATTATGAGATCATTTACAAGAAAGGAAAAGACAATGTGGTTGCGGAAGCACTTTCCCTAAATATGAAKATGAAGGATCCCTTTTTTCTCTTTCATTCATTGTACCATATTGGCTCCAAGTCGTTTGCCAGAAATGGCTACAAGATCMCAAAATTTTGCATGTTTGAAATCATTCTTCCCTTCTTTCAGACTTCATTCATTCAATATGAAATCATACACATACACATAGCATTGAAATAAATKCATAACAACGAATATAAGCGACTATAACATAYYATTCAACAAATGTAAATAGTAAACATAATAACACCATGAAATTGAGTCAAAGCTCTCATATATTAACTCAAGTTTTCCTGTACATGGGCTCTTCTCTGTGTTATTCTTCTCTATAGGTCTACATATTATAGAAATTCTTGATAATAATACCGAATGATACAAGCGAGGGTGTCTTTCTACCTGTTTTTCTCTCCTACACTACAAGCTATCAAATCAAATTAAAAGCTACTGACTTTACATTCAATACAAATAAATGCATCCTTAATCGACAGATGAGAGCAACACTCAATATTTGTTTACAATATCCAAAACATAAATGTAAATAATCTCTCCTAGCTATTACATTAATGTCCCTTCATTCAAATTCAAAACGCTTTCAAAACGTGCCCTGATGCATTCCCAGTTGTCCTTGCCACTGCGCTTTCTTTGCCGACTTCTTATGATGCTCCTGCATCATACTCCCTTGGAGGAAAATTCATGAACTCTTGTTCACGAGCTCATGTACTTTGTCTCCATGTCTTTGGATATTTTCTTCTCTCTCCCAACTAGAATCTTCAATCAAGTGTCCTTTCCATTTGACCAAATATTCAAAGTATATCTTTCTTCGGGTCTTCTTTCCGACTCTCTGATCAATAATATTTTCCATCTGTGGATTTTCAGCTATAGGAATCTATCTGACCCACTAAAATTCATTTTAATCCTCTAATATCTCTGGTTCATTCACTCCGTAAGGGTATAGATCTGAAATGTTTAATATGGGCAATATTCCTACCCCATCCGCTAATTCAATCTCATAAGTGTTTGCTTCAAAATTTCTTATGATCTTACACGGTCCAATTTTCTTCATCTTCATTTTGTTGTATGTTCCCCTTGGGAATCTTTCCTTCATGAGATGCGCTCGAACCAAATCACCTACTTCAAATTGAAGTTTTCTCCTGTGTTAATATTCTCTGCGCTTGTACTCCTGGTTGGAATTCTACAATCGCTCCATGATCTTATTATGGAGTTATTGCATTCCCACTGCAAAATCCTATGCACTAGCACTTCTAAATTCACTTTGTTCCAAGTCCCTCAACTCAGGTACTCCTCTCAACTACATTCCATACACGATATGGAATGGGATTTGTCATGTACTCCTGTTTGGTGAATCATTGTAAGGAAATTTCGCTTGTGGCAGAATCAGATCCCATTGACTATGATGTTTAGCTACCAAACTCCTTAACAAGTCTCCCAAGCTTATATTCACTACCTCATTCTGTCCATCCCTTTGAGGGTGATATGTTGAGCTAAAAGATAAATTAGTCCCCACCTTCTTCCATAGGGTCCTCCATAAATGACCAAAAAATTTCGTATCCCTGTCCGATACAATACTCTTGGGTAAGCCATGAAGTCTAACAAATTCTTTGAAAAATAGATTTTCAATGTGAGTTTCATCACTGGTTTTCTGACATGGGATGAAATGTGCCATTTTAGAAAATCTATCGACTACCACAAATATTGAGTCACACCCTCTTTGCATCCTTGGCAGTCCTAACACAAAATCCATACTTACCGCGTCCCATGAACTCTCTGGTACTGGAAATCACTGATACAACCCTGTATTCTGTCTCTTTCCCTTCGTTTGCTAGAAAATTCTATACCTATTTATGAATCTCTTAACATTTGTCCTCATCCCTAGCCAATAGTATGACCCATTCAGTTGTGTGAACGTTTTTTCATGATCGAAATGTCCAGCTAATCCTCCACTATTTTTTCCTTCAGAAGATTCTCTCTCATAGAACTCTTCGAAATATGCAATTGATTACTCTTGAAAAATAGTCCATCCTAAATCATATATTTAGTCATTGACTTCTGTCTTTGAGAACTGGATTCTCACACGCCTCATAAGATTCTTTGAATTTTGTATCATCCTTGTACATTTCCTTGAGGTTATCAAAACCTAAGGTCTTTACTCTGAACTCTTGTAGAATCAAACATTTCATGCTCAAAGCATCAACAACTTTGTTAGCAGTTCTAGAAATATGTTTTATAACAAAAGTAAAATTATGCATGTATTCGATCCATTTTGCATGCTTCTGGTTAAATTTTTCCTGTCGAGTTATGAATTAAAAAGAATGATTATCGCTATACAAGACAAACTCCTACAGAACCAAGTAATGTCTCAATTTCTTCAACGCTTGTATGAGTGCATAAAATTCCTTGTCATACGTTGAATAGTTCATCTTGGTTTCGTTTAGATTCTCACTGAAGTATGCAATCGACCCATTGTATTGACTTAAGACCACTCCAATTGAAAATCCACTTGCGTCACATCTGACTTGGAATGTCTTGCTGAAATATGGTAGAACTAGAACTAGCTATCCAGTTATCTTCTCCTTCAACAACTTAAAACTTTTCTCTGATTCCTCTGTCCAATGAAAAGATTTTTTTCTTTTCTTGACTATGTCCATCATGGGTGCACATATTCCACTAAAATTCTTGATGAATTTTCCGTAAAAACTAGCCAATCCATGGAAGATTCAAACTTCAAAGATACTCTTTGGTGATGGCCAATATCTGATTTCTCTTACCTTCTCAAGATCCATCTTCAACTCATTCGAAGAGATTACGAACCCCAAATAAATGAGCTCTTTCTTAGTGAAATATGACTTCTTCAAATTTATCAGCAATCTCTCTTGTTGTAACCTCCTCATTACTGAAGCTAAATGCTTCAGATGTTCTCCTTCAGTCTTACTGAAGATCAATATATCATCAAGATACACGATTACAAATTTCCCAACGAAATATTTCAAGACTTCGTTCATCAACCTCATGAAAGTATTGGGCACATTCGCTAAACCAAATGGCATGAAAATCCATTCATAAAGTCCTTCATTCGTCTTGAATGTTGTCTTCCATTCATCACCTTTTCTCATTCTAATGTGATGATATCTGCTTTTCAAATCAATTTTTGAAAAAAAAATTGCTCCACTCAAGCAATCCATCAAGTCATCCATTCTAGGTAAAGGAAATCTATACCTGATGGTGATGTTGTTTATATCCCTCGAATCTGTACACATTCTCCAGCCACCATCTTTCTTCGGACTTAACATTTTCGGTACAACACATGGACTCACGATTTCTCTAACTAACCCTTTGTCCATCAAATCCTAGACTTGTCTCTTAACCTCTTCATTCTCCTACAAAGTAAATCTATACGCTGCTTTGTTTGGTATACTTAACCTAGGTATAAGATCAATATGCTGACTTATGATCCTGATGGGTGGCAACAAACAAGGTAATTCATCAACTACTATATCAGAAAATTCCTCTAGCAGTTCTTGAATTTCCTCAGGTAGTTCATCTATCTTGGTACTGGTCAAGATAACTCTAGGTTTTCTGACCACCACAAACTGCATGTCCTCTTCTTTCTTGACTTCATCAAGAGATTCCTTCCCACTCATGAGAAGTATAGTATTATTGGCTTCTGCTTTTACCTCCTTGTCCTTGATTGGTAGCAACATATGCATCCTACCATTCTTCTCCAAGGTCTATGTGTTCTTTCTTCCATCATGAACAACATTTATGTCATATTGCCACGGTCTCCCCAACAAAAGATGACAGACATCCATGGGAATAAAATCACATAAAATTTCATCCTTAGATCCCCCTATTTTAAATTCAACTAAACATTGTTTAGTGACAGTTACCTGATGTCCCTTTTGTAACCATGAAACTTTGTACGGGCTCATATGTGTAACTGTTTCCAATTCCAGCTTCTCCATCATTTTTGTGGATACTAGATTATTTTCACTTCCACTGTCCACTATCACCTTGCATACCCTGTCCTTGTTCTTGCAAGAAGTTCTAAACAAACTATTTCTCTGGATTGGATTCTCTATCTCTTTCTCTGGCTTCAAGAAAATTTTCTGCATCATTAAAGATCTTCCACATTCTGCATCTTCTGCCTCAACATTTCTCCCTTGTTCTTCGGAAATGAGAGATTCGCCTCCATCCCTTTTCCTATCGAGACATTCAAAATACTTGTTCCCGATCTTTCCACATACAAAACATTTTATCTCACCTCCTATGCCTCTTCCTCTTCCTCTTGCTCGGGGAAAAGTATTTATGTCGGCATACTGTCTCCCCTATGAACTTCCTCCTCTTTCAGGGTGAGTATGAGGTTTCTTTTATTCTTCCTTCGGCTTCTGAGTTCTATCCTGGGAAATTGCAATTCCTCTGCTCAAAATTTGACCTCTACCTCTTTGACCTTGCTTTCAGACCAATTTCTCCTCAGCCTTTAGGGACATTTGATAAGCATCTTCGAAATTTCTAATCGTCATCATGCTCATATAATCCTGAATGTCATATCTCAAACCATTCATATATATAGAAACCTTCTCATCATCACTTTCACAATGACCTGCTCTAATGTTTATCCTATAGAACTCTTCAGTGTATTCTTTCACTATCATCATCTTCTATCTCAAATTCTGCATTCTCTGAAATAGATTAATCTGGTAGTCTCTAGGTATAAATGTGGCTTTGATTTTTGCAACCATTCTATCCCAACTTTTGATGCTTTGCCTTCCCTTGCAACACCTCTCAGCCTGCAGTTCATCCCACCACAATGTTGCATGACCTTTCAGTCTAGTGATGACATGTTTAACTTTCTTATCTTCCTCGACATCCTCATAGTCGAAGTATTTATCCAGAGCTCTAAACCCATCTAGTAGCTCTTCAACATCTAAGTTTCCTTCATATATTGGAATGTCCATTTTTTCTCTGGATCTGATTCTTGCAACAACTCTAAATAGACATTCTTTTGCAGCATCTTTAGCTACAACTTCCTCTTCATCTCCATCCTCATTTTCTCTTTCGTCTTAACTGACATCTTCAGCATCGACTGCCTGTCTTTGTGTTGTCTCCATAGCATCTAATCGAGCATGGAGTTCTCTCATTTCCCTTTCCACAGTTGGATCGGGTATTAGTCTCTCTCTCCTTCTTGGAGGCATTGTCCCAGTATGTTCCCTACAAAAAAAAAAAAAAATTGTAGGCTGGTCTCTAATACCACTATAACGTAGCCTCCCCCCTACCTCAATAGGATCTACGCAACCTCCCATTCTTAGGATTATTTTTAATATTCCCCTTGAGTCGGATTGACTCTTAATTTCCTTGCAGGAAATCTCCCACACGTTAGTGTGTATCCACATGTCCTTTGGAGTTATTCTTGCGTGAACAAACACATGGCACTAACTCTCACCCACTTGACCAACAGTTATGATCACAACCTTTTCCTGAAAATGTGTTTTAGACTTCGCGACCTTGAAAATCCTGGTGTGGGCTCTTCTACCTCTTCAATACTTGAAACCTAGAAGGGTTAATGGATCTCTAACTCCTCCTTTTTACTTCACTTTGATGTGACCTTCAGGTACAATTTGGGCCACAGTCTTTCAGCACCCAAGATTTCATTTATCGACGTTTTGCGATGCAGAAAATCCTTTTTTTGACTTCTGAAAATACGACAACCTTGTGCCACTGATAAAGGGCTCTGATCTCCTCACAATATGACGGTCCTAATCCTATCAGGACTTCGCGAATAAGGAGTTCACGACTCTAGACTCTGAGTCACAACCTTCTCCACTTCCCGAATTCTAAAACACAAAATTCAGCCACGCGATCAATGAATCATGTTGAACCAGATCCAATGGTATCTATTCCTCCTAATCTTATGAATGTTGAGATACACTCATTCTTAATCTCCTCACTAGTCTGCGAGATCCAACGGTCGATGGTAAATCGACACTTCCTCTGGAAGCGTTTCCACCATCCTTTTTGTTTTCAACACTCCTTCGCCAAACACTTTGGCATCAACCCTTCTGAATCTTCCCTCTTATGGTTGACCTTGACCTTCCTCTCCCTTTGAACACTTCAAAGTTTCTATCCCTTCCTGATATTTCTCTTGCAAAATCAAGAATTCAACAGGTTCCTGCATGCACTCCTTGTGGCATTCACAAATAACCTCTGGTTATTTCGTCCTTCGTCTTTGTGCACTCCTTTGCAGCAGTAGTTTTTCAAATTTCTTATTGGTTGATAAAGTATAAGACTTCACTCAACCTATGCACACCTTTCAAAGCTCTGTGCTACCCTGCACTTCTTCTGATATGAGAACAATGATATCCCTCCTGAGATTCTGAGATAAAACGCAGAACTTCGTCAATGCACACCTTGCGAACATTCATTGCACTCCTTGCAGGAATTCTCAGGAAGAGAAACAATTGAAACTCATTCTTCCCTTCTTTCAGACTTCATACATTCAACATGAAATCACACACATGCACATAACATTGAAATAAATGCATAACAGAGAATATAAGCGACTGTAACATACCATTCAACATATGTAAATAGTAAACATAATAACACCATGAAATTGAATCAAATATCTCATATATTAACTCCATTTTTCTTGTACAAGGACTCTTCTCTGTGTTCTTCTTCTCTACAACTCTACAACTTACATAAATTCTTGATAAAAATACCGAATGATACAAGCGAGGGTGTCTTTCTATCTATTTTTCCCTCCTACACTACAAGCTATCAAATCAAATTAAAATCTACCTACTTTACATTCAATACAAATAAATGCCTCCTTAATCGATAGATGAGAGAAATGCTCAAGATATATTTACAATCTCCAAAAAATAAATGTAAATATGCTCTCCTAGCTATTACATTAATGTTCCTTCATTCAAATTCAAAATGTGTGTTGGTGCATTCCCAACAGTCCTTGCCTTTGTGCTTGCTTTGCTGGTTGCTTACAATGCTCCTGCATCACTTCACCTTCCCTATGAAATTCATCTTAGATATCCTTTGTTTTCCTCATTCACCTGTAGATATTCAATATGCTCAAGTATGATTAAAATGAGAGAGCCTTGCCTCTTATTTATACTTTCATGTAGCTTCCTCAAGGGGTTACCTTTTAACCATCTTAACCCACT
>JZKD02S0936894.1:190138-200813 GCA_000966675.3 Picea glauca | reverse complement strand
TTACTAGGGACGTCTCCCTTGGGATTAGCCACCCAAAATAGAAAGAGCTCCCCATCGAGGTGACAGTGGGTGGGGAAGCTCCTGTTACGCCAGTTTGAGCCTTGACTCCAAGCTATCTAAACCTTTCCTACAAACTGTGCGATAACATGGCATAAATGAGGGAAATGTATAATACATTTCTCTCATTTATGCCTCACCCCCACCCTCATATATGAGGGATAATACATTTCTCTCATTTATGCCCCACCCCATGAGGGTGAAGGTGGGGCATAAATGAGAGAAATGTATAATACATTTCTCTCATTTATGCCTCACCCCCACCCTCACATATGAGGGTGGGAACATTTCTCTCATTTATGCCCCACCCCCACCGGCATAAATGAGAGAAATGTATAATACATTTTAACATGTGGAATTATGAAATTAATTGAACGTTATAAAGAAGCAAAATCTTAAAACATGTGAAATTGTAAAATTCATTGAAAATCCTTATGACACAAATTAACTTTATAGTGTATTACATGAGATTTTGCTTCTTTATAACATTCAATTAATTTCATAATTCCACATGTTAAAACCTTGTATAATGAGTGAACGATGGAAACACATGATTGTAAAAATTTTATCTTTGAATTTGGTGAAGGATGAAAAGAATATGGACCAGATTGTTGTGTTCATCACAAGTAAAAATGGTCCATTCAAGAAATGAGAATAGCGATGAAGATTGGATGTACCGAAGGTAACAAGCCTTAAAGAGGAGGTGCAAACTTGTTTAAAAGGATATAGTTCACAAAACAAAACCAAAGGTAAACGTTTGTAATAAGTTGTTCTATTTTTTTTTAAAGGATCCTCGATAGAAGTATATTGTGTGTTTGCAAGTATTATTGAATATAGTTTCAAGGTAAAATGACCAAACCTCTTTTGCAAACACATTGTTGATTACATGCTATAGAAGCTCCCTGAACTGCCATGGTTATGACAGAGGCAGCCTCCACACTCTTGATAAGCAATGCTACAATCTTATGCTTGTATGGTTCGGTAAACACTCAATGTTATGTTGTTTGTATTTGATATATTAATGTAATCCATAGAAGAGCTCTTTAGTGTCTATTCTCTCATGTATGTGCTTTTGCAATGGGTATGTAGGGTGTAGAAGAAGACACCCATTAGTTGGAGACACCAAGAGGGAATGATTTTGTAAAATGGTATGAAATGTTTATAAAACATATAATATAAAATAAACATGCTATTTTAAACCCTACCTCCTTTTTATTGCTGAAATTCCTCTTTTGAAACTTGATTTTGCTTCAAATCTCCAACAAAGTCCATGTCTCACATTCTCGAATATGTGGGATTGTCATCAATATAGATTTTCATATTTAATATGACATGGACAATTATTCATATTTATATATTTAATATGACCTCTTAAAGACCTCGGAAGGGTGGTGGGCCTTGGGAGTTTTCAAATACGAATCAGTGTTTGGCCAAGACTAATTGCATGTCGGGACAGATAGGTTGAGAAGGTATTTAACCAATATTAAAGGCTCTACTCAGGCTAATGATCGCCCCATGATATACTCAATATTATACATATAGTAGGTGTCCTTTAGCTACAAACATCTTAGTTGATGTGGCTACTATATTTTACAATAAGAATATGGTCAAAGATGGGTGCAAATCATGGCAATGTAGCTTTTCGACACACCTCAATTTGTTCATAAAAGCTCTAGGTATGAACTTTGTCGAGCATTTTGTTTACAATATTTCTAGTAGTCAATGCCCACAAAATGTCATAGTTTTTTTTTCTCCAATGTCCTCTAAATGTCATAGTTTGAGTATATTTGTTCAACTTCTAGATTCATTGTGCTTTAATTAAACTGTTTTCCAAAATATTGGTTCAAATAATGTATGAGATAGAAGTTCGAAAGATGTATGGTTTGAAACTTTGAAGTTGGACTAGGACCTTATATTGTTGTGGCCCATTTGCGCTGAGTCTATTTCCTCGGAACCTTATCCATGTGTTCTTTGAGTGTCATTTTCATTTCTCATTCTAGTTGTTTGATAGACTCATACTTAGAGATATTTGACTTAATCTTATGATGTTCAATCCAAATGTTTACAGGAGTGTCTAATTGTCTACCGGTTGCTTCATGCATGAGCATGGATTTCAGACTTAAATCCTCAACCATGTCCATATATTCACATGCTTGCATGTAAGACACTATAGCATTATTAGTCCTATAATAATATTCAATAGCGAATAATTAATATAAATCCTTTGAATGGATATTTGCACCTTTTCAAAGGTCAACAATGGATTGGGAGAGAATTGATAGTGAGCCATGTCTAGAAAAAATAAGAGAGTAGGAGCTAAAATGATCTCAGTCGAAGCACCCAATAGTGGTCACGTGCAAAGATTCATATGCCTTCCATGTGCCTGTGGTGCCCCCATTCTAACTATGGTTGAGATTATTTGTGCAATAAATAAATCAATATCACCCTCGTTCTCTCATGGAGAAGAAATGGTGTGTGGAACACATGTGGTTGTCGCTACCAAGATATCTGAGTCGAGAAGGCATTTTGTATATCAATGACAATCCCACTCTAATACAACATTTAAGTATGGTTGGAGACTATAATACAATTATAAATATTAACTTAGGATATCCCTTTATTATGGAAAATCGAACATGATAACAAATACTTAGCTAACATAGATAAATACATTCAAAGATAATTCAAATTTGCAATCATTCTATCTTTTTGGTCCTACAAAAAATTACATCCTTCTAAACCATCAAGGGGTTTTCTGGCATTATTTTGTTCCAATCAATACCCATGCAAAAAACTATAGCATTTGTCTCTTTAGTTAAATGCAACTCTCAATCTAGATCAGACCAGAAGTAGGGTTTTTCCTCTTTGCATCAGTCACTGGTTTTCTTTCAGGCTAACTTGCATTTGATGGATATTTAATGGAAATAAACTACTATGTATGACTAGGTGTCAGAATAGTGAATACTTAGTGTTATTTGCATACTTTTACCTTTTCTTCCAGGCTATGATGGTTGGTAGTCTGTCCTCTTCCCGCTCTCACGTAGATGTAATCCTTTCAAGACTCAATCAAAGTTCAGGGTTCCAATGCTATGTGTAGCTCTATGAATTAGTGGCTCCTTCATGGTGGGCCTTCTTGTGATATAAGGTGTTGAGAGAAGTAGACACAACATCCATTTTCGTGAAGAAAAATGCACATAGTTGGCAATTTTTTCTAGAGAAGAAAAATGTGCATGACCCCCAATTTCTTGTTGTTGCTCCATAATGTCATGTGGGACCTTAGGATTTAACAACAATATTTACCACGTGTCCTGGTTAGATACTCTGCATGCAGACACTTGAGTATATGGTTGTTGCTAGCAGTTCATTCCCAACACCCACCAATCCGAACAACATAGATACCACCACCATCCGACATAGAATATAGGCCTCCATGAATTCTCACCAACCTTTTATGCATGAAATTGCATAATGAAGACCCTCCACATGGGCCTCCATCCATTGTTGCACAATAGTGCATGGCACATCTAGGTTTGGCGACTTAACCAAAATATCCAGCCTCTGCAATATTTTACTCTTGAGTAGAGGTGAAGAGCACTTGCAACCCAGCAGGCCATTCTCCTCCGGGACATTAATAGAGGGAGTGACGACCCTATGCTCCATTGTATTCACTAGGATCCCCCTCTCTCTCTCCACAATAGATTCTTATCTCTGATCACTCAACCGACACCCTACAAAATTGGCATGATCACCTCTACTATTGGGTGTCTGGAAACCATGATTCCAAAGAAAAGTTGCCCATGTTTCAATATCAAAATCATGTATAAAGGGGGGCCTGCAAGAGCCCATGGCCTAGGAAAAATTCACAAAAAATTCATTTGGATCCCTTGATGAAAGTTATATTAGGAGTCTCCCATAAGTGAAGGATGACATATATGAAACAACGACACCAATAACCTCTATTGTCCAGGGAGAGATCATGGTTTCCAAGGGATCTTCTGAAGGATAATTAATTTCAACACAAAATATTTTCATGGGAAAGCATTTCCAATATGCAAACCTATCTCCTTCAATAATTAATCCTCTTGTTCCAGTCAAGGCATCAGGTCATAGCCAGGATCACATTATGGTTGAATAAAAATGATGCGAGAGATTGAGCTAGAGATTCATGTAGCTCTTTTGACTCTTATTCCTGGGTCAAAGAAGGTAATCATATTGAGAAGCACATTAAATAGTTTTTTACTAGAATTCAAGAGCCCATCTGCAATGACTATCATTCAACATAGAACTGGAATTTCCCCTTTTTAATTTAGGCAAATCCACATCCCATTGTAAATTTGGGTGCCTTAAAAAGGTGGGTACAAGCTTATACTTGCATTGGGACCACATTGTCTTGCTTTTTACACATAGAGATTGGGATTATGCACAATGTTGTCTCTTAAAATCATGTAGTTAACGTTGGAGTCTTTTTTTTCCATATGGAAAAGGCTTTGGTTCTTAATGATGTTATCAAATATGTGAAGAAGTTACGGGAGAGACTCAATTTGCTTGAGCAACAAACTCCAAAAGACACGGTGTAGTCATTGTTTATGTTAATAAATCTCCTTTATCTTATATTTATTATGTCATCAAATAATTATTGTTTAAAAACTAATGTTAGATAATCATAACATAAACTACGTTTGTATTTTCATGTCTCTTATTTATAGAGCCACTCTACCTAACACTCACATAAATTTTTTATTATTGATTAATAAGTGCCATTGTAGTGGCGATGTCCCTGCTTAGAGGTATTTTGAAAACAAAAAGTATTTTGCAAATTAATTTTATGCAGTTGACTTTAGTTGACAAAGTCAAAGCTGTACCAGAATGTCTAGTTTAATAAAAACCCAAAACCCTAATACAATGAAAGATCAATGAAAGATCAAGATCAAAGATAACTATTATAAATCAGGTTCAAAGTTAACCATTATAATAAGCCATTTCAACCATTGATTCGATTGGTTCTTTTCATCGTGCTTTTGATTACGTTGTTGTAGAAGCATTCACATTTTAAAGCAAGGTTGGTAGTTAGAATTTAAAGGCAGTTGGCCAAGCAAGTTACTATGCCCCACATATTACTAGAAAACAAGCGACACAATGTAAATTCAAAGTAAAAGGCTTAAGATGTCACATTCATTAATATTTTCAAGGATTTTTAAATTTACATAAATAATAGTGTTACTTATTTTATGCTCCAATAAACTAGGAGCTACAATAAACTAGGAACTACAGGGTTTGGATTGACCTTCAACACTCAGCCTCCAACATGTATATTTTCAACATCACGTGGTTAGAGAATGTGACTTTTAGTTTTCTTAATATAGAGATAGTTTTATCATATTGTAATTAGACAACTTCAATGGTGAATGCAATTTTTAATTATATAATAAATGTATGCTATAAATTTAAATTTAAGTAGAAAATAGTGTACATAGTAGAAATAATTATATTTAATTATGCTATAAACTTACATTGGTCCTTAAAAAGGAAAACAACGACAAAATAGAATTGAACATAGAATTGAGACTTTTGAATTTGATTATATATTCTAAATTTTCAATTTTTATGAAATAAACGACGAATTTCAATAAAGATTACATGGGATGATTTGATGGGGATAAATAGAAAAACTGTAAAGAATTTATCCAACTCCCCATAATAAATGATCCATAGCTAAGTGCATATTGTTTGCTGCTAAATTTGACAAAAACATGTTAGTTTCAATTCACTAAAAATAATATATATTGATTCAAAATTCCTATAACTTGTATCGTGTTATCAAATTATTTCTCTATTAGAACAATTCAAAATATTGTGCTATTAGAACAATTCAAAATGGTGATTTATTAAATCTAAGAATGAAAAAAAATATAATAAAAAAAACATCCAAAAAGAACCAGAACATTTGTTGTTTGTCTTGCTAGAATTTTACCAAAAAAAAACATCTAAAAAGAACCAAAATCACACACTAATAAATCCCTAGTTGGAGTCTGGGCTTAGACAAATATACTTATCTCAAGGATCTTTCATAAGAATTTTTACATGTGCGTTGCTAACCTGTAATAATAAACAATGATGATCATTTTTGAAATAAAATAATTACAAAGTGAATTGTTATGCAACTTTGCACACAAAATTTTAATCCCTTTATCATTAAAACATATGATGATTCCGTTTCAGCAGAAACAACATGGTGATTAAGTAAGAGATGGACTCATATTCTCATAACAACTTGAAACACATCTGATCGACCATGACTTTTTCTTTTTTCTTTTGAAATAGATTCAACTTGATCAATGGATGAAATAGAAGGATTCATGGGTTTGATTCTTGCTCTGTTGTTATGGGATTTGTAGTCGGTGTGCTGATAAGACTCTCTATTTCTTTATTTATGACATACAACCACTATTATATACACCTCATGTGTACTGATGAAAAAACATAGCATTTTTATATGTGCTCTGGTTTTAAGCCGTGTGGCACGTGAGAGTATTTAGCTTGGTAAACATGTAGCAAAATACCTATAAAGTTGATGCTATACCATCAGAACACCAAAATATGCCCATGAACAACTAACATAAACTATTCAACTGGAAAGTGTCACCTGTCAAGTCTCTTATTTCCATGAGAAGAATTGTCCATCCATCATTTGCATGGAAAGTACGAGTTCCTTCACCACTAGTGTCACTAATAGCACCGCCATCTGTCATTTACATGGAAAGTACATTTTCCTTCACCACCAATATGCGTCCATATTTTGCATCCGCCCACCATAGAGGCGTTGGTTTTGTTTCTTCCCTCTTTTTCTAACTCAGGTTGATTTCTAGTTATTGTTGCTTTTCTCTCTTGTTTCTAAGGAAGATCAGAGGTGGCTGAGAAGGTATTTATGACCAAATTTATTTTATGCAGGTATCAAATCCACAACCGATTGAATTGGGTTGGTCGATCAAACTCATAACTAGAACTAGTGAAACTTGATTGAAGGAAACAAAGAGTTTGAAATTAGATGTTAAGGTAGGCAAAGGATGGATAGATTTTGGCATAGTCAATCAAAGGAGGCAGTCTTGGAAACCTGGTGGTGGGAGGGAAATGTGACAGGGATGAACAAAACACAACAAGCTCCAAGATTTTATTACCAACCCTATGCTCGCACTTGAAAATAGAGGTTATCCTAGACGCTTGTGGGTATAGTTTACTTGTTGATGCTCAACCAATTGCCAGTGTATCTCAAACCATACTCTACCCACATTCAAGGTAACACGACTTATTAGGGTAAGCTAAAACTTGTTTTCCTTGTTCAAGAATTCCCCCGACGACAACTAACGTCCAGTAAGGGGAACGTAAGGCGACATTTGATGGTGGAATGAATGAGGATCGACAAGTTCAGAAGTGTCGACCAAAGAAGGGCTGAGGACAAATGCGGGAGTGGAAACCAATGACATAGAGCCAGAGGAACAACAAATTCTGCTCCTAACAAGGTGCCTTTGCTTTGTACGATCTTCACTATTATTTGGAGGCAAAAAAGGTTGTTTTGGACTTGTTTTTGGAAACACTTTTATGATGGGCCTTACTAACAATTGCATAACTCAGACATCATAGAATAAAAATAAAGAGAGATCCAATAGAGTAGATTGGTTGTTGATTATGGAGCGACTATCCTGCTTCGGAAAAGCTAGAATCCTAGGCCCATACCCCCTATTTCCTCTTCTTCTGGCTATGTCTTTATAACTGAATATTTTAGGGTCTATAGTCTCTTGATCTCCACTGAGATATGGCCCCAGAATAGGACTTGTATGGGACATTGGCACTTTCAATATTGGCAGTCCAAGGAGTACCAAAGGACGGGAAGAATTTGCATTCTCTATGGAAGCAGGACAATGAACATCGTTACCTTGTGGCAACTGACCATGGCAAGCCCAATCGTGACCTTGCTCTGCTCCCCGGATTATCCCCAGTCAAGTCAAGTTGTTCATTTCATAAAACCTTAGCTCCATCAGGTGCAACATAATCCACCATTCTCATCTCACTATCCCAACTCAATCACAACAGGTTGGAACCAATCCTCACCAACAGGAGTAGGGGAGTTATTAGCTCAAAGGTAAGTAAAATTCCACATTCTCCTTTGCATACAATTGCATGTATAATAACAATGGCCATTCATAAATGAAAATGAAGATAATATTAATTGCATCTAAGATGCAGTGAGGCGGTGCACATAATTAACTTTGTGGCATCAACATTGAAGTCAGTGAAACAATTAGCAGATGAAAGATGAGAACGATTTAAGCATGTTTGCCATGTGGTTCTATAGCTCTTGTTAGCAAGAGCCATGGAGGTATGCATGTCAGTGAATTGAAGCAAACTTCAATGTTGTGCACTGAATGACAAAGAATAACTGTTAAGAAATGTTAATGCATTGTACACTACCATGACGTAAAGTTTATAATAAACTCAAAACTTAGGTTATAAGAATTACACCTAAGAATTGCATTGTATAACGATGTATTTAAAGCCCTGAAAATCGCTTATAAGAAAGTAAGAACTTAGGTTATATTAGGTGAACTTAGGTTGAAATGAAAAATATAACATTGGGAATGGTGAATCACACAATAAAACCTCAAATATGTCATCCAATGAAATTATGAGGAAAAGTCAGTTTTATTATATAAAAAATAAAATTTTGAGTATGCTATCTCAAACATTACAAATTGTGAAAAAATATATAGTCAAACATCAAACTAATATGAAGTCAATGCACAATGGAATGTTATTGTCCCTTCTTGCCTTCGACAAGGATTAATAAATCATTATTTTTCCATTAAAAATGTTAAATTTAAATATTTTTGTCATTTATGTTAAAGGAAGTTAATACAACAAATAAAATACAATTGGAATATCATAGAAACGAATTCCAAACAAACAAATTTCACATATACGTTGGACCAAACTATCACAGTTTAAGTTGAAATTAATGTTCTGATGTTTTTTTAATGAAAATAAATTAGAAAATTAAATAGTCATTGTAAATATTATTTACCCATTTAAATCTATTATATTTTTAATTTATTACATACTAAAACATTTAAACTTAAAAACTTTTGATTAAAATAAATTCACATAGATGTGCTTGAGAATAATGCTCAAGGTATATTAAAAATATATGAACTATATTTAATTGATTTTAGTATATAATTGGATCTAATTATATTTAATAATTGATTAATGGCTAATATAAATATAATATATAAAAACAATATTAATCATATTCCATTGATTTTGATATATAAGTGTTAACTTATATAATTAAATAGATTTTATTGCTAATTTAAATTAGTATATAAGAAAATATAAAATATTAAAATTTATACATAAATGATATAATATGATAGATAACCTTTTGACACTTAGCATAGTATATAAGAAAATATAAAATATTAAAATTTATACATGAATGATATAATATGATAAATAACCTTTTGACACTTAGCATGTCATCAATGTGTAGAATCCTTTATTTATAGTGGCCATAAATAATTACAGAGAATTAACAACTATACAAATAAAATGAATTAATTAATGAAAAATCTTAAATTTTTTAATATTTTCCAAATTATTCATTTATAATTAAAGAAATCCTTATGCCATAATGTATTTGTTGGTATAGAAGTTGTCAATCTTTTGGCTTGGGATGTCTAAGCATTATCAATATTATTCCCAAGTATTTAAACAAAGTCCATTGTAGTACACAAGGGAATTCTAAGATCCTGGATACAAAGCTCAGAAGATGAGGATGGGTGTTTCAACCGTATATATTGTTTTTCTTTTTGTTTATGTCGCCTTTTTAAGTATTCAAAAAATAGTCTAGAATTTCTTTGAACCCCTTAGTGATAATGATTGATTCTTCCCCAAAACGTGATTAATTTCTTTATTCCCTCTCACCATTGAAATTCCACTAAAGTTGCTTACAACTCTTTCCTTTTCTAGACATATGCTAAGAGAGTCTTCCATGATTATACATAAAAACAAAGAGAGAGGACATCCTTGTCTAAATCCTCTGCAACATTGAAAAAAGGAAGTAGGCCCATTGTTCACCAGAGGAGCAATCCATGAGCATTGAATGCATTTTTTGACCCAATTTATGGATGAATATAAAAAACCAAACCTTTTTAGTAACAAAAAATAAAGGAGTGACGTACCCTTTCAAACATGTTCTCCGTGTCCAATTTTACAATCATTCCATTCACATTTTTGCTTCAAATGGAGTGTACGGCTTCTTGGACAAGGAGAATATTGTTCACAATGTTCCTTTTTTGGATGAAGCCCCCCTAATTTTCCAAGACTATTTTGGAGATAACTAGAATAATATATAAATTGATATACTCTTTCCAGGGATACTATTTTATATTAGTGTAGCTACTACTCCTAAATACGATACAATTCATAACTCCATAGGGTAAACATGTGCTTTGGTTGTGTTATCCCCGATATCTAGGGATAACTAGGAGATCATGTCTCGAGGCCCACATGGTCCTAGACATGGAGTACCGAGAGCAGGAGCGACCTGAGCATGGTCCTGGAG
>JZKD02S0936894.1:165414-177987 GCA_000966675.3 Picea glauca | reverse complement strand
TGGCATTGTATTGGCTATCTATAATAAGGAAGTTTTGCTGGGTTTTCTCCCCCATGAGGGTTTCCTAGGATAAATGATGTGTCTCTTGTGATTGTGTATTTCTCAGTGATCCTATTTTATGCTATTGTTATCTAATGAAATGCAAAGAACTCTAATAATAGCTTAAACCTTAACACTAACCAAGCAAGTAAGATTGCATATATATATATATATATATATATATATATATTGTTGCTTTGTCTCGGGCAGGTACCTCTCTTTTTTGTTATGCTTCTCTTTATTGGTTGGTTAGCTATACTATCTACTTGGTGGTGACTTGTGAGGGGGGAATTTATCTTTTAGCCTTCAATCCTTTGCCTTCTCAAAACCCCAGGTCACTGGGGATGTCTCCCCTGGGCCTTACCTCCCTAAACAGAAAGAACCTTCCTATCAAGGTGACATTGGGTGGGATTGGCTCAGTTACACCAGTTTGTCTCTTTACATCTATCTTTTATCCTAACTACAAACTGTGCGATAAAATTTTGGTGTCGTTGTCGGGAACACTGAGTCAATTCTCTTCAAGACAACACTTTTCGGTAAGCCTTGCCTCTAGAGTCTCTATATTAAAAGCTTACCTGGCAACTCCACTTAGGGTGTTTTCCCTTATCTTTTGATAGTTTCTAGAAAATTATCTGGTGACTCCACTATTGAAGAAGCCAACTATGACTTCACAATGGGACCCGGGAAACTACAAGCCTTTGGACACGAGTAACATCCCGGGGTACCCTCAACAAATTCCCTTTGAAGACAAAAATTTTCTCCTTGGATTCACTGGTGGTGATAGAGAGAGAGCTGACTATCACATGAGAAAATTCTGGAATTTCTTCCTATCCCACCATGTCGTTGATTATGCTGAAGACGTGGTCATGAAACTTTTCTCTGCCAGTATTTGATGCAATGCTAAAGAGTGGTATGACAACCTCCTTGATGCCAACATCACGACTATGGAGCAATTTGAGGAAACCTTTCTCGAGAGATGGGGTATCCAGTTGGAAGACATCCCAATACTATTAGAAGAACTCGAGCATATAAAGAAATTTGAGGATGAAACTGTCAGAGACTTCTAGGATATATTTGAGAACATGATGTATCAAATTCCTGAAAGTCATCATCCCGAAGAGAAGTACCTTGTCCATCTCTTTACTCGTGCACTTTTGGGACATTTGGGTTTTCCCCTTAATAAGAGGACCCCAAGGATGCTCGATGAAGCTTACAACATGGCTGCAAGAATCGAGGAGAACATCTCCTTGTCTGAGATAAGATGCCTCTTTACCTCAGGTACTCTTAGTAGGGAAAGTTTGTTCGCCCTTGGGAACTTCATTGTTGAATTCCAAGAAGAATGGGAACAAACCACAGATCAACAAGGGATTGTTGAAGACATAGTTGAGGAGCCGGAACCAAATGACAAAGTATCAACATGCCCCCCTTCCTCTGATGAGGCCATCCAAGAGCCTATTTCTCCTACACAACAAAAGGACGATGAGGTCAGTTGCTTTCCTTCTCAGGATTCTGATGACACCTTATCCCATGATTCAAAAAATGAAGGAGAAATGGAAACCTTGAACAAAGTGGATCTTCCTTGTTGTACAATCAAAGATGAAGGGGCAACTCATGAGGATAAGACAGTAATGAATGTTGAAGATACCCAAGTCCTCAAATCCCCTGCACAAGAAGAAACAAGCATTGTAAGTCACCCTCCTATCCATGATACTGATGATTCTTTGTTTTATCACTTGGGAAAAGAGGAGGAGATGGGCGAGCCTTTGAATGCTTTGAGTCCTCCATGTTATGATGTTGATACTAACATAGTTAATATTGATGAGTTCATACATGTTGGAAGACATAAATGGGATATAGTTGGTTTTGATATGGATCCCATTTACGACACTGAGAATCATTCCCAACTTTTGCCTTTACAGTTATCATGACAAACTACCTCTAATTTTTGGCAACAAGGGAATGATATGTTTACCGATGCTCCCCAAACACCCAAGGTTGACCTAGTACCATATTCTCCTTGCGATTTTCAGTCTTATCTTGAGGGTTTTAATGACTACTCCTCCGAGCACTTGAATTTATTCTATGAATATGATTATCAACCACCGCTATCCTCAAGTTTTGATAGGAGTGAGAACAATGTTTGCCCAAAGAAGGATTCTCATGACATATTTCTCCAACCACCTCTTATTACTTTACCTTGTTGTATCATTAAAGGTGTAGTTGGGAATTATGTATTTTATATCGAGTTTCCTTTGAGGCAAACCCTATAGTCCGAGGGTTGGTTGAGTACTACAAGTTTAAGTCTATCATCTCAGTTTCTTAACTTTCCCTTGAGAATTTGCCAATCATCTGCTAGGTCTTTGCCAGTCCCTTCCTTGACCTTAGAACGTGAGGACATCCTAGGTAGCCAGTTTGTGGATCTTTTGAGTCAGTGTTCTGAACCTTGGACTTTTCATGACCCCTTCATGAAGTGGATTGAGTACTTTCCTCAGAGATTGACGTGGCATGATTTTATCCCTCCCACCCGCCTCCATCAGTTAGACTTTGTGATTTTCAATGATATGATATATGTTCTAACCCATGTCATTTTTGTGCTTGATTTATCACTGTTTTGGTCTTTGATGAAGCACAAAGGTAGGTATTGCGAGGCTTTGCTGGATTGGTTACATTGGTCGTTTGACTACACCTAACATCCAACCAGCAGGTAAGTACAGGTAAGTAGGTAGGCATTTGCATTTATTGTACTGTACCGTCTGCATTGCATATTAGAGTAGTTTTCTTTTACATTCACACTTATGATTGCTTTATTTAAGTCTTATATATATATGTTGGGGTGTTATCACCACCCCAATCAATTACTCATAGTTTCTATTGAGATCAGGCAGGTGAACAGGTTATGCCAGAGATGCTGAGGTTCTCATGCACTCTACGGTGAGCACATGTCCTTGAGTTGGAGCCAAATGTTATCCCCCCCTTTTAGGGATAACTAGGGGATCATGTCTTGAGGCCCACAGGTCATAGACATGGAGTACCGAGAGCCAGATCGACTTTAGCATGGACCTAGAGGGCCCATCTTTTCTCCCTTTCAGGGCGTAGTTGTTGATGTGTAGGATCATGCCCGATGGACAGGTACACATGGGGAGATGATCAGTTCAGACCTCCATGGGGCTAAAGAGCCCACCCGATGGATGCTGAGACCCCAGCAGGGGGCAGAGATAGGACAGAGGGGTTTGCATAGGAGAGAAGAAGGACCTCTTGCAGAGGCACCCCGACAGAGCTTGACCTAGGGGGGTTGTGCCCTTTTCATTGGAACATTGGCCTTGGAAGGACAGGGTAGTTTGGCACGTGTGGCAGCTTGGAGAAGCCCAAGGACGGCTAACGTTTTTCTCCTAGAGGCTACATTTGCCCTAGAAGGGGCTAACGTCACCCTGGAGAGGGGATTACGTCTCTCTTTTGCTTGATTAGGGTTTTAATTTAAGCATTTAATGTAAAACAATATGATTTTAGTATTTTGGCCTTGCCGGCCTTTTTATGACCTAAAAAGTAAAATTAGGTCATGGTATTGTATAAATTGAGGGTTTTTACCTTCATTTTTTCACCATCTCTCACTCACTCATTAGTGAGGTCTGAAATTTGCGCTACACTTGGAGTTCTTGGCTGAAATTGTGAGGCACACTTGTTGAAGGAAGTCTTTTATTATCATTTTTGGCATTTATCTTGGTGGAAGGTGTTACAACTAGGGTTTGCTACTTGATTTCTTGATTGAATGTAAGTAAACTTCTGCAAAAATTCTTAAATGAATGGTTGTAGTATTGTTTTTCTTGCATTTATAGTTATAATTTGTTGATTTAAACCCTAGGGGACAAGCACACATTGAAGGTCCTTGTCTCATGTCCCTATCAAAATTTTAGCCATTTAATATGCTGAAGTGAGATAGAGCCTTGCCTTAGAAACACTCTACTCTTTCTAGCCATTGTTGAAGAGGATTGAGCCTTTCCATAGCAACACTCAAATCTATCTTCTCCTATGCTAGCCGTTTTACCTTATTGAGGCTAAGAAGGAGAAAACACATCAAGGCCTAGTTCCCCTACACCTTGGTGAGCCGATTTTCCCTAAGGTTTGCTTAGTAAAGCCTTGCCTTAGCAACACGTTGCTTGCAAACCTTCTTGTCTTAGTCTTATGCAATCTTTTGAGCTAGCCTTTTTTTCCATTGAGCTAAGGAAGGAGGAGAGAGCACTGAGGCCTAGTTCCCCTACACCAAAGTGAGCCTCTCTCCCCCAGGGTTTCATCCCCGAGGTCTTTCCATAGCAACACCTCAAGGTTTAACCCTCCCATCCTTAGTCCTACTATTATCTTTTGATCCTTCAACTTGTTTCCTCCTTTTGGCTCCATTTACCCTAAGAACGCACTGATCTAAGGCCTAGTGTGTGAGTACTTTGATCAAACAACTTCCAATATTTTGAACAAACCCTAGCCTAAGACTAACCTTACTAACCAATTGTTGCCGTCATCTTTTTTCTATTAACATCATTGTGCAGCTATCGTTTTACTAGTGAGCAATTGAATGGTTGTTTAAGGCATTATCTAAATGAAGTGTTAATTGTTACATTGAATGCCACGTACCTTTAACATTTATTGAAGAAGTGATATTGGACATCGTTGCTATTTTATAAACATTGACTTCGTCAATATTTATTGCTCAAATTGCTTATATATCAGATAGTCATTGATTATATGAAGTACTATCCAAGCGAGTAAGCTTGCATACACATATATATATATATATCTTGTTGCTTTGTCTCGGGAAGGTACATCTCTTTTTGGTTATACTTCTCTTTATTGGCTGGTTAGCTGGACTATCTACTCGGTGATGACTTGTGAGGGGGGAATTTATCTTTTATCCTTCAATCCTTTGCCTTCTCAAAACCCTAGGTCACTGGGGACGTCTCCCTTGGGCCTGTTATCGCTCAGTTTGTAGTTTAGGTCTTAAGGCTATAGGATAGGGGTCAAACTGGCGTAACAGGGACCTGCCCCACCCAATGTCATCACAATGGGGAGGTCCTTTCTATTTAGGGTGGCTAAGCCCAAGGGAGACGTCCCTAGCAATCTGGGGTTTGAAAGGAAAAGGATCAAAGGATTAAGGCTAGTTTCCCCTTCACAGATTACCGCCCAGAAGATAGTTAAATGAAGAATAACCACAGGGAAGGCACCTATTTGCGAGACAAGACAATGATGAAACTAATACATGCAATAATGGTTAGTACTTCATAGATCAATGAATATCAAAGTTGTAATGTATATGAGCCTATATAGAAGTAAATATTGACGAAGTAAATGTTTGCAATAATGACAATGGCATATAATGTTACTTTGTCAATAAACACTGGAATAATATAACATTTAATGAAAATCAAATCAATGTATTTAATGTCACTTATTGCTCATACACAATAGAGTGCTGTGTCAATATCCTAAGGATGACGTCGACTTCTTTAGGGTTAGTTTAATTAAGCAATGCAATAGACAAAGAAGGTCAACGTTTTGTTAATTAGCCAATGAAATTTACCAATTGTTCAATATCTATCACAAGATGACTAAGCCAACAATAGCTCAATTTAGGCATGACATCATCATTTATTGCAAGGTTAGAGGGCTAGCTGCATTAAGTATGACATCAGCCCTGGTTAGTGCGTTAGGGTTAGTTAGGGTTTCAAAGTTTGAAGGTTTGAAAGATGAACAAGCTCAACGTTGGAGAGAAAACCAGTGCCTTAGGGTATTATGGAGTCAAAAGTAAGGGCAAGATCTTAGGAGGATCAAAATCTAAAGACTAGAGAGTTAGGTTCTATGGTGCTACAATGGCAGGGCCCTAGAATCAAAACCCTAAGGGAAGGAGGCTCATTCCGGTGTTTCTTAAGAAAGGCCTCATGCTCCTTTCTCTTTCTTTAAATACTCTTGGCAAAACGGCTAGCTTTAAAGTACAAGTCTAAGGGAGAAAAGTGTTGCGGGAGAAAGGCTCTTCAAACCCTAAAAGTGAAAACCCTAGGTGTAGAATTAACTAGGCCTAGGACCTCTCCTCTCTTCAACTTATATTCTAATGCTAACTCAGAAAAAGGATGATTAGTGTAGCAACGGCTAGGCTATATCTTCCTTAATCAATGGCTAAAACAAGTTTCTCAAGCATGGGGACATATAGCAAGGACCTACTTGTGTGCTTGCTACCTAGGGTTTCAAGATTAAGCAATATAATAAGAATATAATAGTAAATGTAAGAGATTAAACATACAACCATTCATTTAAGAAGTTTTGCATGAAAAATTCACTTACAAATCATGAAGAATGCTCATCAAACCCTAGTTGTAAACCTTCCAATGAGAGAAACACCATAAAATGCCAAGAACAATCCTCCAACAAGAGTTGTGCCTCACTTCCAAGAGAAACAATACCAAGACAAAGACTAAAATTAGATCTCTCACAAGAGAGTGAGTTATGTTATCTGTAAAATGAGGAGAAACATCCTCTATTTATACCAATCCATGCCCTTTGAATTAAAATTAAGGTCATTAAAACAACCGACAAGGCTAACCATAAAATTTACATTGTTTTTACATTAATTGCCAGAAACATGTCATAATATGAGAAAAAGAGGGACATCAAGCCCTTCTGAGGGAGACGTTGTCCCTTTTGGGGCAAATACAGCATCCAGAAAACCAAACGTTGGCCCTTCTAGGGCTCCTCCAAGCTGCCACACGTGCCAAATAACCCCAACACCCTACCGCACGCTCTAGACAACGTCCAGCTCTCTCAGGTGACGTCTTGTCCTTCAAAGGCAAACATTCCATCTGCAGTGGGTGATTCCCCCTAGGCCGGGCTCTGCCAAAGTGTCCTGGGTGGAATGTCCTTCTTTCTTCTCATGCAATGGCTCATCATAACGTTTTCCTATCTCTGCCATCCCAACAACCATCATATGGGCTCTTCATCCCCATGGAGGTCCGAGATAATCATATCCCCATATGTACCGGTCCACTGGTACCTGTCCGTCGGGTATGGTCCTACACATCAAAAACTACGCCCTCCATGGGCTCATCAGTCCTTGGGATCATAGAAATGTCAATCATGTTTCATCATTAAATTTATCAAATACATGCATAAAACCCCTAATATATCCTCTAAGAGCTCAAATACATTACACCGATCTACTATACAAAGTCAAAGAAATAGACAGAACAATCTATTGGGCTAGTATCCACAAGAAAAGGAAAGTTTCCACAGAAGATCATTCAAGCCATGTACATGAAGTGATATGGTCTAAGGAGTGTCCAGTTATAGTGAAGATCAGGGGTAGGTATAGTCCGTGGGTGCCTTTGTAGGAGGTGAGTTGTACCCGTCATGGATGCACTTTTTCTAAGCCCCTTTATTGCCTTTATTCATTATTTATTGCTTTTTCTTTCTTTTTACTTCAAGGTCTGACCAGAGGACACTGCCTTGGTGTGGTGACCAGAGCTGACAGTGTTACCCACTGGTATTTTCGCAGAAATGATAACGCTGGCTCATGATGAGACCCCCTTTCCCTTGGCCATGCAACCAAAGGTCATTTCCCTGGCGTGGTGACCAGATAATGGCAATGTCATACTGCTAGATACCTATGAACATAATGGGCCGGCTCATGATGAGACCTCCCATCCTTTTGGTTAGGTCTTGTTTTATTATTTTTCTTAGGGTCCCTTTTGTTTCTTATAGAGAGGCCTTTTATTGCCTTCTCGGGGATCCCTGGGTGAAGCATCTCTAGGTTTTATTTCCTATGGATTTTATATTTTACCGGCTTCTTTTACCCCCTGATCCTTTAGCCCCTTCTTCCCACAGGACAAAGTGTAACCCTCAAAGGTCATCCTAATGGCTGGACTAGGGGAATGGGATGGATGTATGGGAGATAAGATGTAAAGTGATAGAATAGTGGGAGTGGACGATGGCTCTGCAAATCCCCCTTGGTGGCTAACCAAAACCCATAAATACAAGCTTGCTAGGGCACCCCGTTAATCCCCCCAACAATGGTCAAGTGGACTAGTGTAAGATCCAAGCAGTTATCAGAAATGTAAGGAACCTGATGCATATATAAGAAAGTTATAATGATCAAACATGACACATACGATGATACCTTGGACCAATTACCTCATGGAGCAAGAGTCTTCTCTGATGCAAGTCCAAGTCGATGGTGATGGAAGCTGCTACTGCTAACAGGACAAGTCTGGCGAAGAAGAAGAAGGATGGGCCCTCCAGGGCCATGCTCAGGTCAATCCTGATCTCAGTACTCCATGTCTAGGACCTGTGGGCCTCGAGACATGATCTCCTAGTTATCCATAGAAAACGGGGATAACATCTGGGTCCAACTCAGGGACATGTGCTCACCATAGTGCGCATGAGAACCTCAACATCTCTGGCATAAACCTCAGACCTACTCACACTTGAAAATAATGCATCAGCAAAAAAGGTGGGGTGGTATTGCCACCCCGCAAAATAATACATGTATACAAATGAGATAAACAATCAGATGCATATACGGAAACAAACAAAAAATGCATATGGTATAATACACGGGAATGCCTACCTACTCATACTTACCTGTATCGTCATGTCCCACCACCTTGGTGGGGTTTGAGGAGGCGTCTGCTGATGGGTAATGGGCACCTTCTTCCTTCCAAGGTGGACAAGTAATATGAGTTATTCACTGATTCCATTCCAACATTGAAAGGTCCGAGCCATGATTGTGTACTTCCCTTTACATTAGTAGGCTCTCCTTTCTGAGTATCCCACATCCATACCAACTCCCCCTCCTTGTATTTTCGGATCTTGTGTTTGTTAGTTCCTTGGGCAACCCTGGTGTATTGTACTGAGGGAGGTGGGTGGGATTCTGGAGTAAAGGCCTCTTCTCGGGACAGATGTATCTGCACGTCTTCTTCATCCTTTGGTCTTTTTAGTATCTTCACCGTCCCTACCTCTTTGTTCTGAAACTGATCTAGGAACTGTTGATATTCCTCTTTCTTGGGCCACTCAATCTGGTCAAAGTCTTCTTCTGTATTAAATGGAATGTCTTCCGGAGAATACTCTTGAAGGGTTTGTATCACATCTTTCTGCGCTTCATTCACAGCATGAACAACATCTTGTACATGGGTTCTAGTTATTGGCATATTGAGTAATCACCCAGTTGTTCCATCTTTCAAAGGAAACCGCAAAAAGGTGAGATCCATCTCAAGGGACCCGCCTATCATTGCACAAAACTTCCTAGATAACAACATTCCCCACACATCCGGGACATCAACAACTATAATGTCTATGTGAACTCTCTTCTCGGGGAATTCTTTCAACTGTACTTTGACATTTTCAACAACACCATGTGTGGGTATTGCTTTGGATTCAAATCCACAAACGTTCTTGTAAGTCTTGGTTACTTTTAGACCCATCTGCTGCATGACTTTGAGAGACATCATGTTTGCACCAACACCTGTATCCAGCATGCAATTGTTGAGATATTTATTGTTCATCATAAGATTCATGAAGAAAGGTGGGTTTTCATAATACTAGATCCTAAAATGGTCGGCTTGCAGCATGATCGGGGGGTCCATAGGCTTAGTCGTTCTCGAAAAGAAGGTGTTGAAGTGTTCTTTAATAGAAGGGATCTTGACTGCTTCTTTTAAGGGAACATTTACATGCATCTTCGACAAAGCTCCTTCAAAATCGAAATCAAGGGTAATCTTATCATCTTTGGGATTTTTAGGAGGAAGAACCTCAGGAGATTTCGAATGATCACTTGTAGGTTGGTTTGGGTTCTTTCTCCGGTATACTTGGACTTCTTGATTTTTTAGCCTTTCTCATGATTCTTGGTCCAAGTTATTAATAATTGCTAATCTTGTTGCTCTGGCTGCTTCCTTCAGGGCTTGTTGATGTTCTGCATCAGTGATGTTTATCTGAGGGAAACTTGAAAAGAAGTCAAAGTTGTTAACTTGCTGCTGGCTGGCATTATAAGGACAGTCATTCTCCCAATGTGCTTCATTGCATTCCAGGCACCAAGGGTTTTCATCAACCACATTTGTAGGGGCCAGAGTATTTGGGACTTCATTTTTTTTCTTCGGCTTGTAAGTTTGATTCCCTTTTTGGAATGGCCCTTTAAATGGAGGTCTAGGTGCTTGGGTCTGGGATTTTTCAAGTCTTACGATCCGGTTCATCATTTCTTCTTGATTCTTCATGATGCTATCCACTAAATCTTGTAGCTTACTGATACTGGTGTAGAGATCCAATGTAGGCTCAGCATTGTGTACCACTTTCTGCTTAGTGTCTATTTTCCCCCTAGGGTTGGCAAAGGGCTCAATCTTGGATGAAAGGAGATTTCCTTCAATCTTGGTTGCAAGATCTTGGGCTTCCTAAATGGATTGAGGATCTTTGTCCCTAAGAAGGTACCCTAATTGGCCACTGAAAGATCTAGTACAAATGTGAACGAGGTAATCATCTTTCAGATGGTGGCTTGGGGGGATTCTTTGGAGTAATGATTCGAATCTGGTATGAAATTCCCGAATGGATTCATTTTCACGCCTAGAAAGGCCATTTAGTTGGGTGAGCAACATGTTTGGGTATTCTTTGATACTCCACCTTCTGAGGAAGATTTGTTCGAGTCTATCCATGGTTTTGATGCTTCCAACAGGCAGGCCAAGATACCAATGTCTTGCAACATCATAAAGGGTAGCAGAGAATAACTTCATGACCAAATCCTCAGCATCATCACTAATGAGGTGAAGCTAAAAAAATGCCCAGAAGTTACTCATATGCTCTTCGACACTAGTAGCATCAATGCTGGTAAACTTAGGCAACCACTTCTCATATTTAGGTGGCATTTGCCTAGGGTAACCAGGTATGGCTGACATGTCTAATGGCTTGAACAAAGTGGATGACCATTGTCTCTGATTTTTGACTGGGTTTGTAGTGTCGGTCTGAGAAGTAGACATGTTTAAAGGAAGTCTCTTTCCAAAGAGTGACTTGACAATAGGAGAATTAGCAGGAGGCTTCCTTCTGAAAGCTAGAGGAGGATTATTGAACCTCCTTTTGGTTTGTGGAGTCGCCAGATAGTTTTCTTGAAACTATCAAAGAATAAGGGAATAAAGTCTTAGTGGAGTCGCCCGGTAAGCTTGTAAGAGAAAAGTCTTTGAGGCAAGGATTACGAATGATTTGTCATTTTGAGGAAGATTGACTCAGTGTTCCTCGACAACGGTGCTGAAATGTTATCGCTCAGTTTGTAGTTTAGGTCTTAAGGCTATAGGATAGGGGTCAAACTGGCGTAACAGGGACCTGCCCCACCCAATGTCACCACAATGGGTAGGTCCTTTCTATTTAGGGTGGCTAAGCCCAAGGGAGACGTCCCTGGCAATCTGGGGTTTGAAAGGAAAATGCTCAAAGGATTAAGGCTAGTTTTCCCTTCACAGATTACTGCCCAGAAGATAGTCAAATGAAGAATAACCATAGGGAAGGCACTTGTTTGCGAGACAAGACAATGATGAAACTAATACATGCAATAATGGTTAGTACTTCATAGATCAATGACTATCAAAGTTGTAATGTATATGAGCCTATATAGCAGTAAATATTGACGAAGTCAATGTTTGCAATAATGGCAATGGCATATAATGTTACTTTGTCAATAAACACTGGAATAATATAACATTTAATGAAAATCAAATCAATGTATTTAATGTCACTTATTTCTCATACACAATAGAGTGTTGCATTAATATCCTAAGGATGACGCCAGCTTCTTTAGGGTTAGTTTAATTAAGCAATGAAATAGACAAACAAGGTCAACGTTTTGTTAATTAGCCAATGAAATTTACCAATTGTTCAATATTTATCACAAGATGACCAAGCCAACAATAGCTCAATTTAGGCATGATGTCATCATTTATTGCAGGGTTAGAGGGCTGGCTATGTCAGGTATGACGTTAGCCCTGGTTAGTGCATTAGGGTTAGTTAGGGTTTCAAAGTTTGAAGGTTTGAAAGATGAACAAGCTCAACGTTGGAGAGAAAACTAGTGCCTTAGGGTATTATGGAGTCAAAAGTAAGGGAAAGATCTCAGGAGGATCAAAATCTAAAGACTAGAGAGTTAGGTTCTATGGTGCTGCAATAGCAGGGCCCTAGAATCAAAACCCTAAGGGAAGGAGGCTCATTCCGGTGTTGCTTAAGCAAGGCCTCATACTCCTTCCTCTTTCTTTAAATACTCTTGGCAAAATGACCAGCTTTAAAGTACAAGTCTAAGGGAGAAAAGTGTTGCGGGAGCAAGGCTCTTCAAACCCTAAAAGTTAAAACCCTAGGTGTAGAATTAACTAGGCCTAGGACATCTCCTCTCTTCAACTTATATTCTAATGTTAATTCAGAAAAATAATGATTAGTGTAGCAACGACTAGGCTATATCTTCCTTAATCAATGGCTAAAACAAGTTTCTCAAGCATGGGGACATATAGCAAGGACCTACTTGTGTGCTTGCTACCTAGGGTTTCA
>JZKD02S0936894.1:101221-153779 GCA_000966675.3 Picea glauca | reverse complement strand
GGCCCTCAAGGGCCATGCTCAAGTCAATCTGCTCTCGTACTCCATGTCTAGGACCATGTGGGCCTCGAGACATGATCTCCTAGTTATCCCTAGATATCGGGGATAACAAGTCTCAGCCTTACGATTTTGCAGGGGTGGCTAGGCCAATCCACTATGCAAAGGTGTAGGCAAATGAAAAGAAAAAAACACAGAAAATTACTTTTTAAGAGAAGTGCAAGCCATAGAAACTCTCTTGGGGTTTGCTTACAATGTGAAAAAGGAGAAAGAGTTGGGAAGATATTACCTCAACTTAGGAGGCTTCTATTTGAGATTTTGGGCCCCTTTTGGGTTGTAGATCCTCCTATTTTAGTGTAGACCTGCAACAGATCAGCAAACAAAACTTGTTGGAAAAGCTGCAAAAACACCAAAAACTTGGGAGAATTTTTGTTAGCAATAACCAGAAATTTTTTGTGTAAATTTCAGCAAGTAAAATATTTTTTAAAACTCTATCTAAGTATGTTAGAATGTCCCAAGAAGTATATAAAAGAACAAAAATATGAAACATAAATTTTTAGAGTTTAAAATTAGGTAGAAAGAGAGATTTCCAGATCTGAAATCGTCACTCCAAACCCTTAGGTAACCTGCAAATCTTGATAACAAAGTTACAAGAACCAAGAGGGTGTGAGTAGATCTAAGAGGTAAACCAAAATACTTTGAAATACCCAAATAAAAAAACTCACTAGATCTATAATAATACTACCACAAATCTAACCAAGCAAAATACTTTGCTTGGAATTGCTACTCTAGATCTATAAGCTATGCATACACAAGAAAAATAAACAAGAACAAGATCACCTCATATATAGAAAGATGACACCAAGAAGACTCTCAACACCATGGATCCTCCAAAGATTTATTTTATTCAATAGAAAACTTGATCAAATACTTTCCACAAGCTTGAGAAGAAAGAATGAGAACAAGAACGAGAGAGAGAGAAGAGTGGGAGAGGATGGATTTTTGCATAGTAACAATACTGAGAGTAGATGTGTAAAATGAGGGAGGGGAGGCTTTCTTTTACACTCGGGAGCCAAGAGTGACCCCTCTTGGATGCTCTCCAAGTGTCATTAAATCAAGAGTCATTGAGCATCTCAAGGGGGGCACACTTTCTTAGGGAGATGGATGGTATGAAGTGGTGGCTAGGTAAGGGGGGTGTTTAAGTTAGGAAAAATGTTTCTCTAACTTAGGAAAGGGGTTTAGGATTATCTCCCACTCTTTCTTTAACCTTTTTTCTTCATTATTACAAAAAATTTACATTTTGACTTTGTCAATTAAGCAATTAAATTGTTGACTCTGGACTCCTCATGGACAATGACCTAGCAAAACTTGTCCAATTGAGCTAAAACTTGGCCCAAGGGTGTAAGGGGTCTCATTCCATTTATTTTGAGTATAAATACCCCTATCAAAAATCTCAAGGAACACTCGATAAAAAGACTTCCCTAATGATAAAGTCTTAGGCAACTAACCTACAATATGATCCATGCAGACCCATTACATTATTATCCCACGCAGGGGAGTGGAAATTCGAGTTACAAAAAGACGTGCTGAGGCCAAAAATGCCTTGTAGAACCAATAAGTCTTCAAATTTGTTGCACCATCAAGTACATAGCTTCATGGCACATGGAGTTCATGTAATGATCCCAAGCCATTATGCAAGCATCATCACGGTTTTGGTGTCTTTTTAAACTTTTTTTGGTTGTGGTATTTCGTCAAACACTTTGTTGTCCTACTTGTTTAGATGTGTTTACTTGTTGAATGGCCTCTTGATTTCGGACTTAAGGTTTATTGATGTGTTTATATGAATGTTTGCAGCAAATAACAAGAAGAGACAACCATGGAACATACCTCAACCATATGCAATACGATAGACAAGCCAAAACATCTCAAACTGCTTTTATTCATAAATATAGAAACCTACTACAATGGAGATGTCGATCTAGAATGCACATCAGATGGCTAGCAGATAGGAGATACTACAAAATGATCCAAGAAGACACTATAAGCCTCCTGTTGATCGCCTCTTCAACTAGGGGGTCAACTCCATATAACTTGAAGATATGCATCATCAGATGCAAACATGTCGAAGACTTTTTGGTTCTACAGGGCATTTTTTTGCTCCAACACACAGTTTTGTAAGCGGGATTACCACACCCCTGTGCAGGTTTATAATGTAATAGGTCTACATGGATCATGTTAGGTCAGTTTCCTTAGGGTTTCTTTATTAGGAGAGTTCCTTTCACTGAGTGTTTTTTATCCTCGGGAGGTTAATGTGGCCTAACCAGCCGGGTTAATCTCCCTTGAGTTTTTCACTTCAACCCAATAAACCCTCGAAAGTGATGAAAGGAATTTTAATTAAGTCATTCCTAGGTATCTAGGGTTTAGGAATGTTGTAAATGACCATGTAAGACAGCACACGAAATTTCACGGAATTCCGTCAAGTATAGCTAGGTTTTTTTTAAGGTTCCGAATTAATTAATTGATTAATTAATTAATTAACTCTAGGTATTTAATGTAAAACTTAGGTCCCGGGATTTTTGATAGGGGTATTTGTACTCAAAAGAAAGCTAATGAGACCCCCTACGCCCGTGGACCAAGTTTCAACTCAGTTGGACAAGTTTTGCTAAGTTGTTTGTCCACTTAGGAGTTTTTTGGGAAAATGACAATTTTAATGGCCAAACTCAGGACATGGGCAAATGTCAATTTTGTAATAATGAGTCAAATTAAGTGAAGTAAGTGGAAAATAATGATGAGGAAGGCCCACCTAACCTATTCCACCCTTTTCCTACCCTTTTAACCCCCCATTTAATTAAAATTAATTTTTAATTATTTCCCCTTATGAGCTCACATCCCCCTTCCCATGTGAGCATGTAATAATTCATAAATTGCTTTATTAACTCTTTTAAATTAAGTTATGGGCCCCTCCTCATGAGGTTCACCCTTCCTCTCCCATCCACATCCCACATTAGAGTGTGGACGTCACAGTCCACATCACCCCTTACCTCATGCTTTGGATAAAACCTCACGCCACTCTCCACGTTAAGTTGGGAACTCTTGAGTCTTAATTAATTAAATGTGTGGGCCTCTCCTCCACCAGTCGCTTGCCTTTGATGAGTGTGACCAACACATCTACCCACACACCAACCACACTCCAACTCACTTCCCTCACACTTACCTCACGTACCTCCCACTCATACGTACACCTCACGTAACTTTGGGAAACTCCACGCTTTGTTTTGGAAACTCTTTCAACTTAAATCGTGGGTCCTCTTCCACTCACGACTTTTCCCTTCCTCCACGCTCTTTCCAAATCCTCAAGTATTTTCTTGATAACTCACGCCTTTATTTCCTTTGAAAATTGGGAATGCCACACGTAAAAGAGGAAATGTGAAGCTTTTAATTGGAAATTACTTGGAAAGAAAGCGTGGTTCTTCTCTCTTGCCAAGTATGCCTCTCCTTTCCTTGCCTTTTCACCATCCTTTCACCTTTCTTTCCTTTCTCACTCAATCTAAAAGCCTCTTCTCTCATTGGTGGGTTTTCTCCTTAGCTTCTCAAGCTATTTAAGAGACCTCTCACTCCCTTATTCTTCACCTTTCATTATTGTACTGTTATGCTACCATTTTTTCACTATCTTATTCTCTTCCTCTCTCGTCATTATTGTCACCTTTCTTCATTGGTGTGGCTATTGAATAACTTGTAGCAATTAGTTGCTACAACTTCTTCCATTTGGATAATAAAGGAAATGCTTTGGAGGATACACAAATCTCAAGAGAAGTCTGGGCTCGTTATATGCATATGAGGTGAAATCGTTTTGTTTTAGATATTTGTGTGATTATAGGTAGATTGTTGGGTAAAGTATTTTACTTAACTAAGTTTAGTGATTGTATAATTGCTAACTTATTTGATCTGCATGTACTAATGATTAAAAGTAGTTTTGATTATTAATATATGCCATCATTATCTATCTTTGTCTCACATTCTGTTTAAGCTTTGCAGGACACTTCAAGGAGAGGATATTGGGATAAGTCCAAGCACGGATTTACCCTTACTTCTCACTTACACTCCAAGTTATTTATGATATTGTTCACCTTCTCTCATTCTTTATTTCGGTATCTAACATGCTTAGATAGGTCACCTAAATCATTTAATTTTCTGGTTCTTGTATGCACGAAATCTTTGCCTAAAAACAAAGATTTCATAACATTTTCTGAGTGTGTTGCAGCTCAAATCAGCGAACAATAGCTTGCTGATTTTTGCAGGTTCTTACCAGGACAAGAGGGTATGTTGCCCAAATCACATGCACAACACACCCTCCAAACAACTCCTCTCACTGGGTAACGTTTTCTTCTTCCGATCTACTCTAAAATACTGTAAACGCAAGCCCGAAGGAGTTCTACCCAAGCGGCTTGCTTTCCTTTCAGTATTTACTTTGCAAGATTAGCTAGATTAGTCATGATTTCTACATGCATGCTTAACTTAAAATAATATAGAGTAGATCTCATAACACATGCTATCTTAGAGCCCATGGTGGCTTAGATTAGATCGTTATTTTCCATTGCATGCAAGTTTCAGTTTATCTAATCTCTATATTACACATGGGCATGCTAACACTCATTTCATAAAGGCTCAATTAATCAATCTTTTACAATTTTGCAAGTTACTTTCAGTTCTCACACTTCACATTTGCAATATAATAACTAAGAACCTGATCGTTAATTCTGGTTTGGGTCCTGTTATCGCGCAGTTTGTATTTTTAGGTCACAGGCTACAAAATAGTGGACAAACTGGCGTAACATGAACCTTCCCCGCCCAATGTCACCTCGATGGGGAGGTTCTTTCTGTTTAGGGAGGTTAGCCCAGGGGAGACATCCCCGATAACCTGGGGTTTGAAGAGGGAAATAATAAAAGGTCAAGATTTAAGGTTTTCTCTCCTCTCATGTTACCACCGGTATCAGATAATCCATCTAATCAGCCAATAAAGAAGTGAAGTCCCTGTTGAGAACACCTACCCGGAACAAGACAATAACAACACAATATGTATATTTGCAGGTTATAATTCAAAGGGTTAGTACTTCTTAACTATCTGATTTCATTTAATAAGCAATGTGATAGACAAGATGAGGTCAACGTTCTGCTAAAAAAAGCCTATGTAAGATCATCAATTCATCAATGTCTACAAAAATGACCAAGCCAAAAGTATTTTCAATCAACAATTGTTCAATAAATGCTAAGAGGTCATCATTTAATTGCTCATTTATTGGTCAAATAGGTTTTTGCATCAAGTATGATGTTAGCCTAGGGTTAGCAGTGTTAGGGTTAGTTAGGGTTCCAAAAAATGAAAGCTTAAAAGATGATTTTGCACACTACAAGCTCAACATTGGAGAAATTACTAGTGCCTTAGGGTAAATGGAGTCAAAGCAAGGGAAAAAAGTCTCGGGAGGACTCAAACTAGAGACTGGAGGGTAGGGTTCCAAGGTGCTGCAATGGCAAGGCCTTAGAATCAAAACCCTAAGGGAAGGAGGCTCACTCCGATGTTGCTTAAGAAAGGCCTCGTGCTCCTTCCTCTTTCTCTAAATACACTTGGCAAAATGTATAGCTTCAAAGTACAGATTTAAGGGAGAAAGTGTTGCAGGGGAAAGGCTTTCAAACCCTACAAGGTTAAAACCCTAGCTGTAGATTTAACTAGGCCTAGGACGTCTCCTCTTTTCAATCTATAACTTCAACGCTAGCTCAGAAAAAGGGAGAAACCTGTAGCAATAGCTAGGCTATATCTTACTTCTTCAATGGCTAAAACTATTTCTCAAACAATGGGACATATAGCAATGACCTACTTGTGTGCTTGCTACCTAGGGTTTCAAGATTCAGCAATATAATAGCAAATGTAAGAAATTAAGCCTACAACTATTCACTTAAGAAGTTTTGCATGAAAAATTTACTTACATATCATGAAGAATGCATAATCAAACCCTAGTTGTAAACCTTCCTTGAGAGAAACACCATATATGCCAAGAGAAATCCTCCAAGAAGAGTTGTGCCTCACTTGAAACACCAGGAATACCAAACAAAGACTAAAATATAGTATCTCACAAGAGAGTGAGTTTTTTTTTGTTAAAATGAGGGGAAAATGTCCTTAATATATACCAATCCATGACCTTTTAATTACAAAACAGGTCATTGAAACAACCAACAAGGCTGACTACAAAATTTACACTGTTTTTACATTAAATGCTAGACAAATGACATAAAATGAGCAAAAGGTGGGGCGTCAAGCCCTTCTGAGGGAGACGTTGGCCCTCTTTGGGCATATCCAGCCTCCAGAAGTGAGACATTAGCCCTTCTAGGGATCCTCCAAGCTGCCACACGTGCTAATAGCCTCAACACACTGCCACATGCTCAAGATAACATCCATCTCTCCTAGGTGAAATCCTGTCCATCAAGGGGCAAACGTTCCATCTGAAGTGGGTGATCCCCCCTATGCTGGGCTCAACCAAAGTGTCCTGGGTGGAACGTCCTCCTTCTTCATGTGCAAAGGCTCATCCAATGTTGTCCTATCTTTTCCATCCAACAACCATCTGATGGGCTCTTCAGCCCCATGGAGGTCCAAACTAATCATCTCCCCATGTGTATCGGTCCATTGGTACCTATCCATCGGGTATGGTCCTACACGTCAAAAACTTTGCTCTCCATGGGCTCATTAGTCCTCGGGATCATAGCAATGCCAATCATATCTCATCATTAAATTTATCAAATACATGCATAAAACCCCTAGCAATCATTTAATAGCTCAAAGATATTACATTGACCTACTATACAAAGTTGAAGAAAGAAACAAAATGACCTATTGGGCCAGTATCCATAAGAAAAAGAAAGTTTCCAAAGAAGATTATTCAAGCCATGTTCATGAAGTGATATGGTCTAAGGAAGTCCAATCGTAATGAATACCAGGGGTAGGTATTGTCTGTGGGTGCCTTTGTAGGAGGTGAGTTGTACCCGTCATGGATGCAGTTTTTTCCAAGCCCCTTATTGCCTTTATTCTTTCCTTATTTATTACCTTTTCTTTCTTTTTTACTTCAAGGTCTGACCAGAGGACACTGCCTTGACATGGTGACCAGAGTTGACAGTGTTACCCACTAGTATTTTTGCAGAAATGATAAGGCTGGCTTGTGATGAGACCCCCTTTCCCTTGGCCATGCAACCAAAGGTCATTTCCCTGGCATGGTAACCAGATGATGGAAATTTCATACTGCTAGATACCTATGAACATAATGGGTTGGCTCGTGATGAGACCTCTCATCCTCTTGGTTAGGTCTTGTTTTATTATTTTTTCTTTGGGTCCCTTTTGTTTCTTATTGAGAGGCCTTTTATTGCCTTCTCAGGGATCCCTGGGCGAGGCATCTCTAGGTTTTATTCCCTATGGATTTTATCTTTTACCAGCTACTTTTACCTCCTACGCCTTTAGCCCCTTCTTCCCACAGAACAAAGTGTAACCCCTCAAAGGTCATCCTAATGCCCGGACTAGGGGAATGGGATGGATGTATGGGAAATAAGATGTAAAATGATTGTATGGTGGGAGTGGACGATGGCTTTTCAAATTCCCCCTGGTGGCTAACCAAAACCCATGGATACAAGCTTGCTAGGGTACCCTGTTAATCCCCCCAACAATGGTCAAGTAGGTTAGTGTAAGATCCAAGCAGTTGTCAGAAATGTAAGGAACCTGATGCATATATAAGAAAGTTATAATGATCAAACGTGACACATACCATGATACCTGGACCAATTACCTCATGGAGAAAGAGCCTTCTCTGATGCAAGTCCAAGACAATGGTGATGGATGGTGTTGCTGCTGACAGGACAAATCTGGCAAAGAAGAAAAAGGATGGGCCCTCCAGGGCCATGCTCAGGTCAATCCTACTCTCGGTACTCCATGTCTAAGACCTGTGGGCCTCGAGACATGATCTCCTAGTTATCCCTAGAAATCGGGGATAATAGGTCCCCAAGGCCTTTTCCGGAACTAGAATTTAACTTGCAATCCATTGTTTAAAGGCTTCAACCTTCACATCTTTCAATTTTCAGTACTTTGGTAACTTTGTTGAGCAAGCTACAAGAACTCAATAACACTTCACTTTTTTTAGCTCATAGATCTAAAATTTATTAATTAGACTTAATAGGACTCCTTAACTCACCATCTTCGCCACTTAAAAACTAGGGTTTGAGGAAAGCCACAGAAATTTTCCAGAGTACTCGGCCTTAGGGTTGACCTCTGAAGCTAGGGTAGGCCTTGTTGCCTCACTTCTTGAGCATCCAACAACCACTTAGTAATAGGGGGAGGAGAGTTTTGGGTTGACACCTAGATAGGGCTAAAATTAATCCCATACTTAACCACTTAATTCAATTTTCAGTCTACAACACCAAGCAACATAGTTACACACTTGCAAGCTCACTGGTCTCACTGTCATATGCAAGTTAATTTATTTGTTGTAGAATAAACATATAAGTGGTTATATCTTTGTCATCTGGAACTTTACATTTGCAAGCTTTCATCTATTTTGTTCCTTTATCTCATGGTGTGATCCTTCAAGAAGTGCGCATCCACCTGGAGGCATTCTCTTGATTATGTCTTGAGTGATTTGTGTCTCTTGGCCATTGAAAAGCAGTCCAACGGAGCTCTATCTATTTTGAGCATGCTTGGCTTCATGTGTTGATTTCTTTATCTTATGTATCTTTAATTCCTGCACATGCGAGCAAACTTGTGAGTATATTGCATATCTTGTATCTAGTCTTAATCTATATATCTGATATATTGTTTTGTATCTAATTGTATCTGTCTTATTGTAATACTTTGTAACGTATCTTGTAACGAACATTCCCCCTAACTTAGTTGACCCCATTGCCCAATCTTAGGCACTAGTCTTAGTTGCCCTAGGAAAAGGTCTGACTCTCATACTTAGATAGTTGCATCTTGCATTTGTTGATTGACATCTTAGGCTAGATTCCCCTTAACCTTTTAACTGATTAAAATCAACTCCTAGAACACATAAATTCTTAATCTCATCTAGTAACTAGGGTCTACCCCCCTTGGCTTCCCTAGGAGTTAGCCTAGACAGAAGAGGTTCAAGTCAAAGTGACAACGTGGAATTTGAACCTAGGCATTGTGCCTCCGAGGACACACTAAGTGAGTAGGACTTAGCTCACGTTTGCAAGTGTGTATAAGGACGACAACATCTTTGACGCCGCTTCTGGGGATAAGTCATTTATCCTTGGTTAAAACGACTAATTTTTTTTTAAGAACTAATAATTCTTTGAACTTGCATTGGTTGTTTTTTGTTTGCTTCCTTTCCAAGTGGCAACTCCATTGAACAAATCTATCAAGTATACTGCAAGGAGCAATCCTTGTTGGCTGCTTGAAATTCTTGGGGAAGAAGCACTCACTTATATCCAATTATTGTTCCAAATTAATAATCTAACAATTGTTTTCTTTCTTGTTTTGCTTTGTTTGATGCTCTTGTTTGTCTAAAATAAACTTGGCCATCTGGTGACTCCACATATAATAATTTGACAAAGTATTCTTCAAGAAGGAACTCACGGCTTGTTTTCTTCATCCTTGAACTCGAAAAGGATTTTGGATGAAGTTAGCATGTTTCCCTTCTTGTCGGATCCTTAATAATTTTGGGTCCCAGTCCTTTTCTTTAGGCCTTTGTTTAAATGTCTAGTTAGAAATTGACGGTTTTTTTGATCCTATTGATTTTTCAGGAATTTTTGGTTACCCTCATGATATATCTGAAGATGTTATTGATAACATTCCTAAATTTTATGATCATGATAATGTTGGTGCTCACATCTGGGCTTTCACTAGGTGTATCAAGAAATTGCGTGATCCGCCTATTTATGAGGATGTTCTAATGCAATTATTTGTCTTTACTCTTTGTGGTGACCGGGCAAATGATTGGTTTCATCACTCACCTGATAATACATTCAAGACCATACGAGATTTGTTGCATGCCTTCTTGAATCTGTTTGGGCATAATCAACATGAGATTCACAATGAATTGGTTGATGGTTTTATGGAAACATGGAAGAGGAAAAATCTTCCAAATATAAAAACAATCAGTTCAGACATAGAGGATGGTTCTCCACCCAAACCCATTAAGGAAATCAATGAAGTGGTTCAGAACATACAATTTCCTCATAAAGAACAATGTGAAGCCATGAATGAACAATTGGTGGCCCTGGAAGATCAATTGGAGGTCATAGAAGATGCCTTTATAGAAACTTATGTTGACTATCCAGATCCCCATGAACTTGAGCTTGACAGTGAAAAAGATAAGGAAGTTCATGAGGACATTCCAGATAAATCCATGGATGAGTCAGTCATTCATTTGGAGGAAGTACAGGAATTTGAGTTTGAAAATATTGAGTATCTAGATAATTCAAGTCCCCACCCTCCTCCCATGGAACCAATCTCTTTGGAGGATAACTTTGAAAACCTTGAGGAAAATAGTATGATGGTTCCTGTGATATGTTCTTCTTCAACTTCTCAACCAGAAGATGAGTTAGTGTAGAATTATTTGGAAATGGAAGGCAACTTCAATTTTACGGTATCATATCATTATGAGTATTGGTTGGCCTTCCACCTTGGCAGTCATGAGCAACAAAATATCAAAATTTTACATGGCTTGTCATATTCTAGTGTTTGGTTGAAGGAAGGAAGGAACATAAAGTTTGGTTGGTTCTTCCACACAAAAAGTTCCAAGTTGATAAAACTTGGGAAGGGGTCTTCTTTGAGTCATCCTGGACAAGGATGTTTCAGACACTTATGGCTTCATTCCATCTAGTGCATGGACGGTTGTAACATATCTCTAACCCTCCTCTTGTATTTCAATTTTGTATTCTTTCATTTATTATGTGATTATGTACTTAGATGTATTTCTGTATCATAGTTTCATTTTATAATTATAGATGTTGTACAAATAGTTATTTCATTATGTAAATATTGTTTATAGCATTCATTTCATTTATATGTATATATGTATTCTAATGTTGGTTATTGGTGTGCACTCCGATGAGCACTCTAGTTTGTAGGTGTTGGATTCTCGTATGCTCTCCGTCTCAAGTGAGAATATCGAACACACATCCCCATGTGGAGCCAGATGTTGATCGCCTCTTCAACTAGGGGGTCAAATCCATATACCTTGAAGATATGCATCATCAGATGCAAACATGTCGAAGACTTTTTGGTTCTACATGGCATTTTTTTGCTCCAGCACAAAGTTTTGTAAGTGGGATTACCGCACCCCTGCGCGAGTTTATAATGTAATAGGTCTACATGGATCATGTTAGGTCCGTTTCCGTAGGGTTTCTTCATTATGAGAGTTCCTTTCGCTGAGTGTTTTTAATCCTCGGGAGGTTAATGTGGCCTAACCAGCCGGGCTAATCTCCCTTGAGTTTTTCACTCCCACCCAATAAATCCTCCAAAGTGGTGAAAGGAATTTTAATGAAGTAATTCCTAGGTAGATAGGGTTTAGGAATGTTGTAAATGACCATGTAAGACAGCACGTGGAATTTCGTGGAATTCCGTCAAGTATAGCTAGGTTTTTTTTAAGGTTCCAAATTAATTAATTAACTCTAGGTATTTAATGTAAAACTTAGGTCCCGGGATTTTTGATAGGGGTATTTGTACTCAAAAGAAATCTAATGAGACCCCCTGCACTCGTGGACCAAGTTTCAACTCAGTTGGACAAGTTTTGCTAAGTTGTTTGTCCACTTAGGAGTTTTTCAGGAAAACGACAATTTTAATTGCCAAACCCAGGACATGGGCAAATGTCAATTTTGTAATAATGAGTCAAATTAAGTGAAGTAAGTGGAAAATAATGATGAATAAGGCCCACCTAACCTATTCCACCCTTTTCCTACCCTTTTAACCCCCCATTTAATTAAAATTAAGTTTTAATTATTTCCCCTTATGAGCTCACGTCCCCCTTCCCACGTGAGCATGTAATAATTCATAAATTGCTTTATTAACTCTTTTAAATTAAGTTATGGGCCCCTCCTCATGAGGTGCACCCTTCCTCTCCCATCCACATCCCACATTAGAGTGTGGACGTCACACTCCACATCCCCCCTTACCTCACGCTTTGGATAAAACCTCATGCCACTCTCCACGTTAAGTTGGGAACTCTTGAGTCTTAATTAATTAAATGTGTGGGCCTCTCCTCCACCAGTCACTTGCCTTTGATGAGTGTGGCCAACACATCTACCCATACACCAACCACACTCCAACTCACTTCCCTCACACTTACCTCACGTACCTCCCACTCATACGTAACTTTGGGAAACTCCACGCTTTGTTTTGGAAACTCTTTCAACTTAAATTGTGGGTACTCTTCCACTCATGACTTTTCCCTTCCTCCATGCTCTTTCCAAATCCTCAAGTATTTCCTTGATAACTCATGCCTTTGTTTCCTTTGAAAATTGGGAATGCCACACGTAAAAGAGGAAATGTGAAGCTTTTAATTGGAAATTACT
This sequence comes from Picea glauca, assembly GCA_000966675.3. Lineage (NCBI taxonomy): Eukaryota > Viridiplantae > Streptophyta > Pinopsida > Pinales > Pinaceae > Picea > Picea glauca. Next base: position 141,224 of record JZKD02S0936894.1, on the reverse strand, counting down.
TGGAAAGAAAGCGTGGTTCTTCTCTCTTGCCAAGTACGCCTCTCCTTTCCTTGCCTTTTCACCATCCTTTCACATTTTTTTCCTTTATCACTCAACCTAAAAGCCTCTTCTTTCATTGGTGGTTTTTCTCTTTGATTTGTCTTGTCCCTTGGATCTTTGACAAGTGTTGAAAATCCAAGAGGGGTCTCCTTAGCTTCTCAAGCTATTTAAGAGACCTCTCACTCCCTTATTCTTCACCTTTCAGTATTGTACTATTATGCTACCATTTTTTCACTATCTTATTTTCTTCCTCTCTCATCATTATTGTCACCTTTCTTCATTGGTGTGGCTATTGAAGAAATTGTAGCAATTAGTTTCTACAACTTCTTCCATTTGGATAATAAAGGAAATGATTTGGAGGATACACAGATCTCAAGAGTAGTCTGGGCTTGTTATATGCATATGAGGTGAAATCATTTTGTTTCATATATTTGTGTGATTATAGGTAGATTGTTGGGTAAAGTATTTTACTTAACTAAGTTTAGTGATTGTATAATAGCTAACTTATTTGATATGCATGTACTAATGATTAAAAGTAGTTTTGATTATTAATATATGCCATCATTATCTATCTTTGTCTCACATTTTGTTTAAGCATTGCAGGACACTTCAAGGAGAGGATATTGGGATAAGTCCAAGCACGGATTTACCCTTACTTCTCACTTACACTTCAAGTTATTTCTGATATTGTTCACCTTCTCTCATTCTTCATTTCAGTAGCTAACATGCTTAGATAGGTCACCTAAATCATTTAATTTTCTGGTTCTTGTATGCACAAAATATTTGCCTAAAAACAAAGATTTCATAACATTTTTTGAGTGTGTTGCAGCTCAAATCAGCAAGTAATAGCTTGCTGATTTTTGCAGGTTCTTACCAGGACAAGAGGGTATGCTACCCAAATCACATGCACAACACACCCTCCAAACAACTCCTCTCACTGGGTAACATTTTCTTCTTCCGATCTACTCTAAAATACTATAAACGCAAGCCCCGAGGAGTTCTACCCAAGCGGCTTGCTTTCCTTTCAGTCTTTACTTTGCAAGCTTAGCTAGATTAGTCATGATTTCTACATGCATGCTTAATTTAAAATAATCTAGAGTAGATCTCATAACACATGCTAGCTTAGAGTCCGTGGTGGCTTAGATTAGATCGTTATTTTCCATTGCATGCAAGTTTCAGTTTATCTAATCTCTATATTACACATGCGCATGCTAACATTGGTTTCATAAAGGCTCAATTAATCAATCTTTTACAATTCCACAAGTTACTTTCAGTTCTCACACTTCACATTTGCAATATAATAACTAAGAACCTGATCGTTAGTTTTGGTTTGGGTCCCCAAGGCCTTTTCCGGAAACTAAAATTTAACTTGCAATCCATTGTCTAAAGGCTTCAGCCTTCACATCTTTCAATTTTTTAGTACTTTGGTAACTTTGTTGAGCAAGCTACAAGCACTCAATAACACTTCATTTTTTTTAGCTCATAAATCTAAAATTTATTAATTAGACTTAATAGGACACCTTAACTCACCATCTTCGCCACTTAAAAACTAGGGTTTGAGGAAAGCCACATAAATTTTCTAGAGTACTCGACCTTAGGGTTGACCTGTGAAGCTAGGTTAGGCCTCGTTGCCTCACTTCTTGAGCATCCAACAACCACTTGGTAATAGGCGGAGGAGAGTTTTGGGTTGACACCTAGATAGGGCTAAAATTAATCCCACACTTAACCACTTAATTCAATTTTCAGTCTACAACACCAAGCAACACAGTTACACACTTGCAAGCTCACTGGTCTCACTGTCATATGAAAGTTAATTTATCTATTGTAGAATAAACATCTAAGTGGTTATATCTTTGTCATATAGAACTTTACATTTGCAAGCTTTCATCTATTTTGTTCATTTATCTCATGGTGTGATCCATCAAGAAGTGCGCATCCACTTGGAGGCATTATCTTGATTAGGTCTTGAGTGATTTGCATCTCTTGGCCATTGAAAAGCAGTGCAACAGAGCTCTATCTGTTGTGAGCATGCTTGGCTTCATGTGTTGATTTCTTTATTTTATGTATCTTTAATTCCTGCACATGCGAGAAAACTTGTGAGCATATTGCATATCTTTTATCTAGTCTTAATCTATATATCTGATATATTATTTTGTATCTAATTGTATCTGTCTTATTGTAATACTTTGTAACTTATCTTGTAACAAACATTCCCCCTAACTAGTCTTAGTTTCCCTAGGAAAAGGTCTGACTCTCATACTTAGATAGTTGCATCTTGCATTTGTTGATTGACATCTTAGGCTAGATTCCCCTTAACCTTTTAACTGATTAAAATCAACTCCTACAACACAAAAATTCTTAATCTCATCTAGTATCTAGGGTCTAACCCCCTTGGCTTCCCTAGGAGTTAGCCTAGATGGAAGAGGTTCGAGTCAAAGTGACAGCGTGGACTTTGAACCTAGGCATTGTGTCTCCGAGGACACACTAAATGAACAGGACTTAGCTCACATTTGTATGTGTGTATAAGGATGACAGCACCTCCAAAGGTTGAATACATCAATGAAGACCAGTGCAAAGTAAATTTGGGCTGTATGAATGCCAAACCCCTCAAGCTGGAAGATGCCACGCTCTAGTAGAAGGCTGAAACCCTCAATAATTTGGCCCAACTGAAGGAAGACTCCAAATGAGTCCAAACTTTGTCAACTGATAGATCAAGGTGATAAGATCCCCCTCTTGAAGTCTCAGGCCAAAATGCTAAGGCTAACCCCTCCAAATGTTGAATCCTCTAATGAAGCTGCGTCCTCCTGGATGCCTGAAACCCTAGATAATTCAGCCCTAATGAAGGAGGCCTCCAAATGCTCTAAAACTCCCCAAGAATATAGATCGGTACATTTAAAGTCACTAGGTGAAGTCTTAGGGTCAGATATGAAGTGTAACCCCCTCCAAACTGACTAGATCTGAATCTCAAAAATGCCCTCCCTCTCTTCAATTCGTCCCAATGCTCTAGCAAATCATCTGTACCATAAAAATCTCTTAGAAAGCACTAGGAATGATGGTGAAGACCCTGCAAAAGGAACCCAGGTGATAGAATCTCCAAAATCCCTGACAACCACCTACAATGAGCTTCCCTCAATGGATGGTGCGCCCTCCTTGCTGGAAACCCTCAAATGGTGCGCCCTCTATCTACCTGCACATACAACTGATGTAGAACCCTCCTGCAACTAGGTAGATATGGAACTAGAATGGTGTGGGAGCGTATTGCATCTTCGAGATCAAGCTTGGGACAAGATAGGTGGAATATTTCACCACCGAATCGTCCTCTAGGGTTTGTTAAGTCAAAACCCTCAAAACCCCCAATGTTGGGCTCACTAGCCAAAAGCCAGATATCAAATGATAATCATACATGAATCCATGAGTAGAGGCCCTTGCCTTTTCTTTATACTTTTTGGCTCACCTTGTCCCTCCAAAGTGACTTTCATTTTATTAATATTTAATTAATTAATTAAATCACTTTAATTAATTAATTAACCCTTTTACCTCTGGAAAATGCCTTATCTCTCCTTGTGGCTTCATTGGCCACTGAAAGTCACTTCTAGCCATCCCATCCTATAGTGTTTCTCCTCTCGATTCCAATGAGCTATTACAATGAGAGGTTCCTCCAAGTAATGTGCCCAAAATGACCTCTTTAGTGAATTTAATTGACTTATGGCTCAAAATAGTCAAAATCATGGAAATCATCAGAATGCAACGGAACCAAATCCAACCTATGCGGAATGGATCATAATGATGAGATATGATGAGAAATGAAAGATGAACCTCACAATGCCTCTCAATAACCCCTATACTCGCTATAACACCCATCTGGCTACTCTGGTCATCATAAATCTCTGCACTGTGATGATGTCCGAAAGTGGGGACATTACAGTCCTCCATGCTAGAAAATTGCTTGTCCTCAAGCAATAACCAAATCCCCCAAAGTAAAATACCAGGATCCCATGTCTACCTATGGGATACACAGTAGAAACCATCCAAAGATGAACACTCATACACTCTACCCCCTGGGTCCCATATCAAGTCATGAACTACTAGCCACTGGGAAGCATAATCCTGAAATACACCAACTCCATGAGTCTCCTGCACATGACACATGGCGTCATCCCAGAATGAGTCCATCCTCCAAGCTACTATCAAGATAAACACGGCCTCCATCAACTGCAAATGCTGATACCAGGATGAGGTACTGCAAAACCTCTGTGAAAAACCCTCAAGCGATGTGCTCCCATCAACACTGAAGCTCAATGTGAAGTCAGTCCACTCACCCCTGTTAGTTAGTGAAATGATCAACCTTGCAATCCATGGGTCCCATGCTAACCTTTGTTGAAGATCCCCATGCTGACACTGCACTATGATGACCCTACCTGACTTCTCCCTGTATGTATACTGGATCCTCCACTCCTGGATCCTTAAGCTGAATTCCCTATGGCCATTGGACCTGCTATCCAGAAGTTGTATCTGTAAAGGCATCTCTGTAGAAGAGGTACCTGTCCACCCATCTCCATGTCTGATCATGATGAGAAAGAGTGAAAATCTGCCTTGCTCTATCAGACAAATCCCTGCAAACCCAATCCCAACCGACCCCTGGTGGAGTGTGTGGCTCTCTAGTGCAACCTAGGTCACTGTGTAGTGAAACACCCCGCTAATCATCTGGGCTCCCGGATCCCATGGTAGACTTGGAAGTTTATCACTTCCAGTCTCCTCTAACTGCTCTTGTGTTAGACTGATCACTATCGGAAGCCCTCTTTGCTCATCTTCTATCATCTGGCCTATGGTGCTCACCATCACACACCAAGTCTCCACTGGCTTCCTGTGACGGTCCACCTCTATCCTGCTAGATGCTGTAAAAGTACTCCTATCAGGTGGTCTCGACCCACGCCCTCTCCATGCCCTCTTCCACTGTCTATCTCTCCTCATGTTGTTGTCCATGACAAAAGTGTCAGGAAAGGGTAACAAAGACATCTGTAGTTGATCGTAGAACTAAAAAATACCACATGCTTTGGTCAATCCAAAGGATTCGATCAAAAGCACGTCTACCTGTACCCATGATAAATGCTCGCTTGTAGCCATCACTAAATCCCAATCATCAAGTACAACCAGAAGTAAATCCTCTAAGTGTTGCTCAACCAACCTCCATCTCTCATCTCTCATGCAACTGTTGAAATGGTGAAGGTGATCTCTCACAACTATGGGCTGCTACAAAGGAGTGACATCTGTATGCTCCCCTAAGTGTGCCTCCTCCTTGCAAGGTATTACACCCCTCTGAATCCCACCATACATCTCGGCATGTACCTGTGAGCTATCAGTAATCACTGTATGCTCCGACATACTCATGTCGTCTCCCGTAGACTCATGCTGCATCATAGATCTTGGGCATATTGCTGGATCAACCTCTACATGGAGGTCAACCGCTCTCGGAACACAAATGGAAGTGTCCTCCATCAACTGGTGCTCCTCTGCTAGATCACCCACATCCTCTATCAACGTGACTGACTGATACATCTTAGTGTCCACTAAGACAGGTGAAGTGGATCTCTGATGAATCTCCTCAAGAGACTCAACTGATCTAGACTCTGATTCTTGAAGGGTTGTCTGTGTGCCTCTCAAGAATCCTCGAGTGCTCTCCAACTCCTGAGTGAGTCAGACCATCTCCAACTTCTACTCCCTCAAAGCCTCATGATACATCTCACCAACCCTCAAAAGGTAATCTCTGTCAGCCAACAACTGATGGTAGTTGGTCCTCATCATAGATAATCTCTCCCTGAGAGTATGAAAATCATCCATGGAAATCCCCTCATCTGAACTACCATGTGCCACTGATTCTCTCCAGCAGTAATCTTCCATGACTGCATGCATGTCATCAATGCACCTGGTGGCTGCCATGATCATAGCCTCATTGACTCTCAATTGTGTTGCTAAGTGGTGTGGCTCCTGGTCATGGTCATGCTGAGGTGCCACCTCATATCCCTCATTGTTGTTGTCACTCCTAGTAGTGTCAACTCTGGAGTCCCCAAAAACACTCTCTGCATAAGATAACGTGTTGAACTGCCCACTGTCTATTGTGCTGCTGGATCCTCCTATCTGCCACTACACTCCATCAGTAGGTGTTATCTCCCTCTGAATCACACTATATCCTGTATGAGCAGTCGTATCCTCCTGTGCACTCACCCTGCTACTATCATATGCATCTAGATCCCATGTAGATTTATCCAGACACGTTCCATGGTCATCCTGACTACTAAAGAGTGCATCCTCATCAATGCAAGCCGATCCTGGAAGTAAGTGCTCCATCAACCTATCAACCTCTGCAATCTTCTCAACCAATGGAGTCTCCAATAGCTGTGACTCCATCTCCTCTGGCCGACCTGTATGTGTGAGGTCAACTGCTTGTATGTCCTGTACCTCCTCCTGGATCTGTGGGTCTAACTATCCATGGTGTGCATCCCTCACACTAGGCTCATCCATCATACCTGACATGCCACCGATCTCCTCACGTGACATGGCTATCATGGGTGTCTGAACAGGTGACATATGTGTCACAGCCCCCATAGGAAGATCATCATCTCTAGGTGCTAACACGTGTGACTCCTCACTAGTGTCACCACTCTACTGAGACGTAAAGACATCAATGGTATGTGATATGTCTGTTGATACACTAGTGCTATCGTCCTGTCCATCCACTACACAAGGGTCATCATCCTCCTCAAGCATGCAAGCATCAATAGCCTCTGTGCAAGAGTCATCATCACTATCCTCTGAGGTAGAGCCACTATCACTAACCTCTATGCAAGAGTCACTGTCATCATCCAACTGCTATGAATCAACATCTATCACTCCATCCACACACACCTCATCCTCCCTGTCATAGTGTGCCTCAATAATGTGCTTTAGATCCTTACCCCTACACCTATGATCAGGTTCCCATGACCCCTTGCAATTGTAGCAAGGTTGCGTGCTCCTACTGGGCATGGGGTTTCTTTGTTCTTCCTTACATCTAGTTGTCATAGATTTATTTTCCTTTGTTATGCTGACCCAATGTGTAACCTCATATTTGCTCCAACTAGGATTTTTATAGGATACAAAATGATGGAATGTCATTAGACCTCTGAGATTCTCATTGAGGGTTTGATATTCCCTATCACAATCAACAATCCCTCTAGTAAAGTCCAAAATGTCCATAGATTTGTTTTCCTCTACTATGTTGACCCAATATGTAACCTCCTCTTTGCTCCACCTAGGATTTTTATAGATAAAAACTGTTGGAATGTCAATTGAGCCCTAGTTTCCTCCCCAAGGGCGTAATACTCCCCTTTACAGAACATACTCTCTCTAGCAAGTTAAAAAAAATCCATCTCTCCTTATGGAAGACCCTCAGGTTGGTAGGAGTTTAAGCTCTGATACCACTGTAATGATCCCAAGCCATTATGTAAGGATCATCATGGTTTTGGTGTCTTTTTAAACTTTTTCTGGTTGTGGTATTTTGTCAAACACTTTGTTGTCCTACTTGTTTAGATGTGTTTACTTGTTGAATGGCCTCTTGATTTCGGCCTTAAGGTTTATTGATGTCTTTATATGAATGTTTGCAGAAAATAACAAGAAGAGACAACCATGGAACATACCTCAACCATATGCAATATGATAGACAAGACAAAACATCTCAAACTGCTTTTATTCATAAATATAGGAACCTGTTACAATGGAGATGCCAATTTGGAATGCACATCAGATGGCTAGAAGATAGGAGCTACTACAAAATGCTCCAAGAAGACACTATAAGCCTCCAAAGGCTGAATACGTCAATGAAGACCAATGCAAAGTAGATCTGGGTCGTATGAATGCCAAACCCCTCAAGCTGGAAGATGCCACGCTCTAGTAGAAGGCTGGAACCCTCAATAATTCGGCCCAACTGAAGGAAGACTCCAAATGAGTCCAAACTCTGCCAAATGATAGATCAAGGTGATGAGATCCCCCTCCTAAAGTCTTAGGCTGAAATGATAAGGCTAACCCCTCCAAATGTTGAATCCTCTAATGAAGTTGTGTCCTCCTGGATGCTTGAATCCCTAGATAAATTGGCCCTGATGAAGGAGGCCTCCAAATGCTCTGAAACTCCCTAATAATATAGATCAAGACATTGCAAGTCACTAGGTGAAGTCTTAGGTTCAGATATGAAGTGTAACCCCTCCAAACTGACTAGATCTGAATCTCAAAAACACCCTCCTTCTCTTCAATTCGTCCCAATGCTCTAGCAAATCATTTGTACCATAAAACTCTCTTCGAAAGAACTAGGAATGATGGTGAAGACCCTGCAAGAAGAACCCAGGTGATAGAATCTCCAAAAACCCTGACAACCACCTACAATGAGCTTCCCTCAATGGATGGTGCGCCCCCCTTGCTGGAAACCCTCAAATGGTGTGCCCTCTCTCTACCTACACATACAATTGATGTAGAACCCTCCTGCAACTGGGTAGATCTGGAACTAGAATGGTGTGGGAGCATATTGCATCTTTGAGACCAAGATTGGGACAAGCTAGGTGGAATCTTTCACCACCGAATTGTCCTCTAGGGTTTGTTAAGTCAAAACCCTCAAAACCCCCAATGTTGGGCTCACTAGCTAGAAGCCAAATATCAAATGATAGTCATACATGAATCCATGAGTAGAGGCCCTTGCCTTTGCTTTATACTTTTTGGCTCACCTTGTCCCTCCAAAGTGACTTTCATTTTATTAATATTTAATTAATTAATTAAATCACTTTAATTAATTAATTAACCTTTTTACCTCTGGAAAATGCCTTATCTCTCCTTGTGGCTTCCCTGGACACTGAAAGTCACTTCTAGCCATCCCATCCTGTAGTGTTGCTCTTCTCGATTCCAATGAGCTATTACACTGAGAGGTTCCTCCAAGAAATGTGCCCAAAATGACCTCTTTAGTGAATTTAATTGACTTATAGCTCAAAATAGTCAAAATCATGGAAATCATCGGAATGCAACGAAACCAAAGCCAACCTGTGCGGAATGGCTCATAATGATGAGATATGATGAGAAATGCAAGCTAGACCTCACAATGCCTCTCAATAACCCCTGTACTAGCTATAACACCCATATGGCTACTTTGGTCATCATAAATCTCTGCACTGTGATGATGTTCCAAAGTGGGGACATTACAGTTGACCCCCTAGTTTAAATAGGTGGTCAATAGACCTAAAAAATTCGAAAAAAAATTGGCAACGTGAAAAACTTAAAAATTGGAAATATCAAGAGAAATCAGAGATATTCATAACATTGCTTAGGAGAGTAAACCATATCATAAGTAGTATCATTTAGGTCTATCATTCCCATTATCTGTTTAAAGATTAAGCAATGATCATGAAATTTCATCATCTTAAGGAACATGGAGGTTTTGGCATTCAATTGCTAGATTTAAATTGCATTTCTAGAGAAACCCAGTTTGCAAAACTTGAGAAAAATGCTGAGAGAATGGGCAGCAGCTATAGCTTCCAAAAGGAGTTGGAAATCTCAAATCTTGCTCTTGATGCTTACAATTGGATTTTCAAGTTAAAAATAGGCTTTTCTAAGAACATGTTACATCCAACAGCTTTTAAAGAGAATAGCAGTGAAAAAATTATTGTACCTTTTAACTGTGCCTTGGGAATCCATGGTCATTTTGCAAGTTGAGCCATTGTCATTTTACAAGTTGTTTGACAACTGAAGTTATCTCTAATTTTTCTCTTGGATCTGGACTTTAAGCACAATGCTTAGAAAATGAAGTTTAAGCCATGGTCATTTTGCAAGTTGTTTGACTACTAAGGTTAGCTCTAATTGTGTTCTTGGATCCGGACTTTAAGCACAATGCTTAGAAAATAAAGTTTTTGTTTGTAATCTAGAAAAAATTTCGACACAATGGATCTTCCATGGATTTTCAATGTCAGTTTAGAGGCCTTTAATGAGATTTAAGTATGATTTGTTAAAAGGTTCAAATACATCAAATTTGAATCCTATGGTTTTTAATATGTTGATCAAGGCCCACATTTAGGCCAGGACGATCTGTGATGATACTTAAATGTTCATAGTTATAAACAATTGAGTTAGTCCTCTGTATCATTTTGTAATGTCCCCATTTTCGGATTCCATTATGTAATGGTTTGGCATGCCTACCAAAGTAGCCAATTGGGGGTGATAGTGAGCTCAAACAATTTTAAGGAGTTTAATGGGGCCCGACTTACATTATTCATCATATTTCATCATCAGGATCCATTCTGCACAACTTTTCCTTGGTTTCACTGCATTCCGACGATTTCCGTAATTTTGGGTTATTATTGAGTATATTTTAATTAATTACACTGAAGGTGTTATTGGGAGCTTGTATGCCAAGTGTTTGATGTAATTACTCAACCACATAGATCTGATTTTTACATCAGATTTGGTTGGGAACATTACAGTGGTATCCGAGCGAAGATTCCTCCCAACCTAAGGGGTCTTCAATAAGGAGAAAAATTTATGATTGTAAGTTGAGCAAGTAGTACTTATTTTCTAGTGATCTAAGAGGATGGATATCCAAGAAAAGCTTCGGGAAAAATTGGTGCAAGACATATACGAGTGGATGTCAGAACTACATAAGATTAGAGCATTATGTAAACAATGGATACATCCCCACAAATTAGTGGATTGATAGGGGCACATATGGAGCCTACACCCATCCAGGATGAGGATGTGTGCATTGAGGATGACAGATTGGTAGTGAGGGATGCACCATAAATAGAGCTATCTTCTAAGGTTAGCACTCATGTGGGACAAGTTGAGGAGCTTGATATGGAGACGACCACACCTCAGTTTGACAATTTGGTTGGGCATGAGGAGTATGTGCATGAGGAGGCAGCCTTAGATGCTTCATTAGAGCAGTCCTATGAGGCCAGTGACACCCATGCATCTAATGGAAAGAGTGATGACCAGGGTGCTTGTGATTTTTTAGATGTGTTAGCACCTAGGCATGATGAGATTCAGATGTTGGGAGACCTACCTTTGGGTGTTGACATGACTTCTAGGAAGTCATGCATGGGGGGTGATGAGCCTCCTATGGAGTTGAGCATGACACATTCCCCATATTCTCAGTCACCTACACTAGCCACAACACATGAGGATATTAGTGGCATTCAGAATGTGGTAGAGGAACCTTGTGTAGTGATTGAACACGAGGGACATTTAGATTTGCAAGTCCAGTAGGAGAGGCATGACTTGGAGACAGATGACTATATACATACCTTCCAATATGGGGAGAGTGAGTCACTTCTTTTGGGGAGTCCATTGATAGGTCAGACTGTGGAGACCAACATATCGATGGGACACTTACTTCAGGGATCGACCTACAGTGACGGGGATGCATTTCTTATTTGTCAGGATGGCCATATCACAAATATGGACACATCAGTATGGGATCCAGGTACAGATGACATTAATAGAGTGAGTGCACAAGAGGATAAGGTTGTACATACAATATACAATCATACATGGTGGTATATATTGAGGCAATAGTATATGATGATGTACAGTGGCATACAGGGGGATTCAGTAGCACAGTGGACAATGGGTAGTGTGGCACCTTAGCTCTTGAGGAGTGTGTTGATGAGGATTCCACTGTTGAAACTAGTAGCAGGAGTCATGAGGTAGCACTTCAGCAGGCCAGTGTTCAGGAGTCAGTATTTAGCAGGACAACTGAGGGTCAGAGTGGACATGATCGTGGAAACCACTAGACACATTGATGATACACACGCATTGCTGGAAAAATATTGTTGGGGGGCCATGATGGCACATGATAGTTTGGATGGAGAGTTTTCCATTGAGGACTTTCAAACACTCAGGGAGAGAGTGACTGTGATGAGGACCGACTACCAATAGCTGCTTATGGATAGAGATTACCTTCTAGAGATTGTCGAGATGTATCATGGGGCATTGAAGGAGAAGGAGACTAAGGTGGGCCAACTCACTCATGAGTTGGTAAGCACATAGAGATTCTTGAAAGGCACACAAAAATTCCTTCGAGAATCAAAGTCGAGATAAGAGGAGCTCCTTGAGGAGGCTAGTCAGGGATCCACTACATCTATCTTAGCAGAGAGTCGGGTCTATACTTCAGCTACATAACTAGAGGATGTTGGTGGTTTGATAGAGGAGCACTAGTTGATAGAGGAGCATGAGGGGTACCCCAGATCACTGATGATTATGGAGAGATGTGACCCGAAGAAGCTTGAGGATATTCATATTTCACATAGACCACCATTCATGGGGAGCTCTAAGACAGTTGGGAAAACACATACACATGGGGATTCCAGAGCTAGGGGAAGTTATGAGGATATCCATGTAGAGGTTGACCCAGTAGTACACCCAGGATACATGATGATGCAGGAGGATACAAGAGCTTGCATGGGTATACAGGGGCATACAGTGATGAGCGGTAGTCCACAGGGGCATGCAGAGGTGTACAGTGGGATCCAAGGGGATGCATTGGAGTGTAGGGAGGAGACATACTTGGTGGAGCATGGAGGCTTCTGTGGAGAGCATTCCTCTCCTTTACAATAGTACATGGGCCTAGGAGATACATTCTCAATAGCAACAGTCATGAGTGATGATAGAGGGAGTGTGATTGACCATCAATGTGTGGAGTCACCTACCATTATACACGATGGCATGAGATTAGTGTGGAGTCTAGGCGACTATTCACCATGGATGTCGGTGGATGGGTTTTTGGTCAAGCCTTGGGGATTGACCAACGCATATGACACTTCCCAGTCCTATGAACAGTTGCAGGTATTTATGTTACCATTCCTTGATACTTTCATTGTATACAACAACATAGAAGAATATAAGGAGTTGCATGGTACATGGAGAGTTATTAGGCAGAGACCTCATGACAAGGGTTACTTCATTACATGTAGCAGGTTAGAGGAGATTCACCCGAGACAGTCAGATGAGGCCTTGGGTGTGATGGAGAGTATCCTCAGCAATGGGATAGAGGATATTTTAGAGGTTGATATAGGTCTAGAGTCTCATCGATATGAGAACTGGGAGTATAGTAGGAAAGATGCTTCCGAAGAGGACTATGAGGTCAGTTGGCAAGATGTATGGTCGCAACAGGCAACGACATAGATCTTGAGGACCATACATGATGTACCTATGGTCGGTAAGCTTGGAAATTTCAATACCCATCAACAGATTAGAGAGAGATTCTCCTAGGAATATCTAGAGGATGATGTCATGAGCAAGGTTGTTGGGAGCAGGGAGCGGAATCAGGAAGTGAGAGCATCAATTTTCAAAAATTTCCAGGAGAGGGAGCGTTTCGGGAGAGTTTATATATATATATATATATATCTATATATATATATATATAACATGCATAATGTTGACTCAATTGCAAAAAACATGAAAACATAGATATAAGATCATTTAACTAATTGATTAGTGATGAATCATGATCATTAAAGCATCAACGATCAACCATTTAGTACACATATAACATCAATCATAAACATTTATCATCAATAGATTGTAAAATACATCAACCACAAAATGAAATAGAGTCTAGACTCTAGAGCATCATATTCATTACCAAAGAGTTGTAAGATTCATTGAATAGTTCAAACTTCAAAATCAAAACTTCAAAACTCAAATTTCAAAATTCAAAGGTAAACTTTCATATAATGTTCAACTTCAAACTTCATAAGTTCATAAGTTCATTGTTTATAGAATAAGCCATAATAAAGAGTCAAGACTCAAGACAAAGTACTAAGTTCTAGAATCTATAGACTACTTCTAAACAGGAAACAAAAAAAGAGATCTTGAATATAGTAGCAAGTACTAAATGCTATTCTCTAAGTTTTCCTCTTGCCACGAGAAAATTCTAGTTTCTTATCCCGTGATCTTTGAAGAGAAGTAGGAACAAGTGGAAGCGATCATGGAATATGACCAACAAATGAATGGCCCCCACGTGACAATGGACATTGTGAAGATAAAGGTAAAATTGTTGAATTTGGAACACCGCTAGTGGGTGGGGGTGGCATGTCTCCTCCAGGAATATGATCACCATCACGATCACCCAAAAGTTCCTCTTCCAAGCATTCTAAAACAATGGCTCCATCCTCCAGATTAGTCTCCGCTAGATTGTTGTCCCAATTCATATCTCTTTTATGGTTATATAAAGCACTCTCCTCCCCTACATCACAATAATGTGACAACAACCTCAAGTTGTAATGCACATAAACCAAGATTTTTGCCCGGTCTGCATTCAAGTTGTTTCTCTTTACACTATGGATGAAGCTATAGGTGCTCCAACACTTCTCTGCAGAAGAGGTGTTAACAACCTGAGAAAGCACACTGCCAATTTATGTTCCACCATTCGATAGAACCCATCCTGTCTCGATCTTTGGTTGCATGCAAGTTACCAAAGACTCCATGCTCACTGATGTATTTTATCAATTCACTTCGTACTTGAGCACACTCCTCTTCATCAGGTACCAACTTGTCCAATGCAAGCATATATCCATTTTGCACCTCTAGATATGTGTGTGGTTTTCTCCTTTTCCCACCCCCAGGTGTTGGTTGGGCCAACCAAGATGAAGAATAATATTTTGGGGCAAGTACATATGCCAAGGCATGGAGTGGAACATTCAAATTATCCCACCTTCTGACCACATGTTTATGGATATGATCATACAAGATCGCATCCCTCGACTGAACAATGTCTTTGATTTGGCCTAGTATGTTGTCCATCTGCTCATACACCTCTCCAATCACTGGTTGATCTGTATCTGCAAATCGAATCATACTATAAATGGGTTTGGTGAACTGCAGAATATACCAAACTTGTTGTAAAAAATGGCTATCAAGAACTGTGTCCTCTACCTCCTGAAAGTCACTTCTCTCAGATGTAGATGTAACCTTGTCTTTTAGATCCTACCATGAATCACTTGAGGCCATACTAGCCAATGCCTCTCTTACCTTCAACAGGCGCCTGAAGGTGAGATAATAGCTAGAAAATCTTGTCTTTACAATCTTTAGTAACTCCAACTTGGAGTGATTGCGAAAAATGAAGTGGGCCATGATATAATTGGTAATAAATCTTATCATCTTCCCTCTCTTGTATAAAGAACCAATCCATCTACAATCATGGTCCTTCATTTTAATGGTATCATGCATCAAAAGGTTCATTGTGTGAACCAAACACCCCGACCAAAATATATTGGGGTACCTATCTTCAATGATTGCTCATGTTGCCTTACAATTAGCAACAATATCAATGATGACTTGAATGACATTGTAGGGCCAATCTATTGAATAGTTTTAAGAAAGGCATCTGCAATATTAATACCTGTCTTGTAGAGATCTGAGTAGTCATGGGCTAAAAGGAAGATTGCACCACTAGTAGACACACCACGAATATTTATCAATGGCCTACCTTTCACATTTGTCCAACCATCAGATACAATTGATACCCCATGTTGGTTCCAATCATTTGTAAATTTTCCTAGAGAACCTTGGATTTTGGCTCTTTCCATGTCAAGTCTCAAGGTTCTAGCTTTTTCATACCCAGGGCTCATATATCCTTTAGGGACACCATTGATGTATTGGACCATTTCATGCCAATATGGTGAGCGAAGAACATTGAATGGTTTACCACATGCATAAAGAAACTTTAAAATTTTTGCATCCACGTCATCTCTACAACCTTGGTCAAGGAAATATGAAGTGTTCTATGTGAAGACAAAGGCATGAAGGCATGAATGCACTACCATGGGCGGATGCAGCTCGACCAATGAAAATTATTTGTGTATTCTCATGTTCAACCTTTTTTTTTGGCTTTGTTTTGTGCTACCTCCTCTTCCCTTTGGTATTTGAGTATTTCTTCAGGATCCACTTTCACACAGGTTTTGATTCCTATACTCTTACCTTCATCCCAATACATAGTCCCACATAGGTGATTTCTCACATGGGTATAGGAACCTGTGTATTTTGTATGACAATGGCGGCATATAAATTTCATGTTCCACCCCCTTTCCCTCTAGTAAGCTTTGTGACATACTTCCACGGAGGTGTGTTCCTCTCTTTAACTTTTTGGGGATCATGATCATCATTGTCATTTTCATTGTCTTGATCCCCTTCCATGTTGGAGTTCCTTTACACACACCTAATATTTCTTTTTCCTAAGGTTTTTCCTATGTTTATTAGTCATTATTCAGTCTCCTATATTTTAGAAAGAATATTCCTCTAGGGAGAATATTCTCTTCAGTTTCCACTTCAGTTTGATCAGTTGAGTGGAATCTGGATGCTACATTGGGATTATCACCATGCAGCATTGGGATCATCACCAACTAATGCGCATTTTCCTTGGGATCATCACCATACTAGCGCATTACCCATGATTCCCTGATCTTCTCCTCAATTCACTTTGTTTTAGTTAGTTAACTGAAGACTGATAGACTAGTTAACTTAGCTAGGTGGCAGTTCACTCCTGTAACTGCCCGAGAGACTAGATTAGGTGGCAGTTTACTCCTGTAATTGTTGGTGTGTGTCCAGATCACTCTAGACCACCACTATGGTGCATTGGCTTCTCCTCTAGTGCACATTGGTTGAGTTATATAGAGTATATCATGTGCAAATTATCAATTATTCATTCGATTAATCAAAATTCTTCCATTCTTTCTCTCTTGCTTCTTCTTTCTCAATTTCTCTCTGCAAATGTGTGTTATTTTCTAGCTAGATATATTATGTGCAGGTTCAACACATTTACATGGTATCAGAGCCGATGAATTGCTAAGCAAAAGACACATCAAATTATTTTTGCAGGTACCAAAGATTGAAGACAATGGAAAAATGGAATTCCCAAAAGAATTCATTCTTACACCTTACAATTACTTTGCATGGAAGGAGAGGATGATCATGCATCTTCGAAGTAGAGGATTGTACAGGTTAACCATGAACATGGAAACAGAACCAACATCAGCCATAGAAAAATCCAAGTATCTAAATCAAATGGATGAAGCATTCGAAACAATTTGCACTCTCATTTCTCCTGCTCTCCTTTTTCACATATTTTCCTGTAAAACCCCCAATGAAGCCTAGACCACCATGGAAGGGCTCTTCGACAAACAGGATGAGATGAGGGGTCACGTGCTTGAGGTGGAAGTGCTCACATTGGATCCAAAAAGCTTCGACAATCTCCAAGATTTCTTTACAAAATTTAAGGATTTACTGTCGCAACTCAAGGTTTGCGGGGTTGATAAATCTAAGGAGGAGAAACAAATGGTTCTCACCATTCTCTAGAAACTTGGTCCTGAATTCTCAGTGTTCATATCCACATTCCATCAATCAAATTTGCCTCTAGAGCCACCTGGAAGATGCCTTCTCTTGAGGAATTTATCGAATCCCCGACACAAGAGCAGACCAAGCTCATCAACATGGGAAAAATCAAAGGCACATGCACTTACTATGCAAGATGGCAGTGGTCATCAATATCATAAATCTAAAGATAAATATAAAAGGAAAGAAAATGCAAATCCGAAGAAGGAAGGGTACTCAAAACCCTTCATCAAAGCCTCAGGATCCAAAGGTGGAAAGGGAAGAAAAGGGGATAAATGCTCATACTACCATAAAGGATTCCATCTAGAATCCACATGCATGTAGAAAAAAAAAGATCTAATGACTCAAATACCTCAACAAAATAACCTTGGAGATCGCATCCTCGAGGGTGCCAAGAAGAATAAGCCAGAAGATCAAAATCCCAAGAAAGAAAATTCTAGCCATGCCTTGATTGCCATCAAATCCTCTCCTGATGCTTGGATTGTAGATTTAGGAGCATTGCATCACATGGATACCACAAAAGTAGTCTATTCATCATTGGATGCATGCAAAGGTACTCCTATTATGATGGGGGACAACTCTCCAGTCAAGGTCACCGACAAAGGAAGGATTAAACTCACAAACGAAAGCTTCGAGAATGTGTTGCACGTTCCCAAACTTTCCATCAATATTCTCTCCGTGTATCAGATGAAAAATTACGACACCGGAAAGAAAGTCATATTCACACCTGATGCAGTGGATATCTATGACATGCAAACCAATTCCAGGGTTGCTACCGGTGAGGTAAATAACCAATCTAGGCTTTACACATTTTCTGAATTTATTGAACCAGATTTTTCTTTACTGCTTACCCATGTTGATGAAAGTAGTAGGATATGGCACTAAAGGTTTGGGCATTTAAATTTCATATATATGCAACAACTTAGCAAGCAAGGATTGGTTAATGGTCTACCAGACATCCATTTCTCCAAAGGAATCTGTGAGGGATGTGTTCTTGGAAAACACCCTCAAGAGAAATTCAACAAAGGAAAGACTCAGAGAGCTTCCTCTCCTTTATATCTATTCCAGATTCCATAGTGACCTCATGGGCCCTTTTCCACATCCATCAATCAACAAAGCAAGGTACATGCTTATTTTTGTTGATGATTTATCACGCTTCACATGGATTTTATTTCTCAGGCAAAAATCAGAGGTCTTTCAACACCTCAAAGATTTCAAAGCCCTAGTTGAGACACAGTCAGGAAAGAAAATCAAAATCCTTCGAACTGATAACGGGGGAGAGTATGTCAACTATGAGATCTAGAATCTTTGTCATGAGGTAGGGATTTAGTTGCAACACATAGTTCCCTATACTCTGCAGCAAAATGGAGTTGTTGAGCGGAAAAATAGATCTCTAAAAGAGATGGCATCTTGCATGATACATTCAAAGTCACTTCCACATAGATTATGGGCCTGTTATCACCTATCCTAGGGATAACTAAGGAGATTATGTCTCGAGATCCACAGGTCCTAGACATGGAATATCAAGAGCCATATGACTTGAGCTTGGCCTTAGAGGGCTCATATTTTCTTCAGCACCTCCTATCTATCAGCAGCAGTAGCATCCATCCCATCGACTTAGTTCTGAAGTAGAAGTGGGTCTTACTCCATGAGGTAATGAGTCCGGGTATCATGGTATGTGTCACTCTGATTCTTGAAACATTTGAATATGTGCATTGAATTCTCCTTTGTTTCATGACGTTTGCTTGGAAATTAGGGGGGATGACAGAGTGCCCTAGTAAGTTGGTTCCCTTAGGGATGAGTTGACACTGGGTGGGTCTATAAAAGGTCATCATCCATTCCTTCCATACTTACCACTTATCATCATTACCCCTCTCATGTTTCCCCTACATTGGTTCGAGCATTGGGTTTGCCAAGCTAGTAAGGGTTGTACCTTGTCTTGTTGGAAGAAGGGGCTAAAGGCCTAGAGGGTAAAAGTAGTTGGCAAAAGTTAAAATCAAAGATGAAACCTTGAGATGCTTCACCCAGGGATTCCTGAGAAAGCAATAAAAGGCTTATCAGTTGTTATCGCACAGTTTGTAGCCAGGAGCAAAGGGTATAAAGTAGAAGGCCAAACTGGCGTAACAGGGACCTACCCCACCCAATGTCACCACAATGGGGAGGTCCTTTCTATTTAGGGAGGCTAGGCCCAAGGGAGATGTCCCTGGCAATCTGGGGTTTGAAAGGGAAAGGCTCAAAGGATTAAGGCTATTTTCCCCTTTCACAGATTACCGCCCAAAAAGATAGTCAAATAAAGTATCACCACAGAGAAGGCACCTTCTTGCGAGACAAGAAAACAATAAAACTAGTACGTGCAATAATGGTTAATACTTCATGAATCAATGACTATCTAAATTCAATATGTGAGAAAATGCAATAGTAAATATTGACAAAGTCAATGTTTGCAATAATGACAATGGCAATATAATGTTACTTGTCAATAAATACCAGAACAATATAGCATCCAATGAGTATAATCAATCCTTGAATCAAATCAATGCATTAAACATCATTCAGTTGCTTACATATAATAGATTGTTGTGTCAAGATGAAATATCCTAGGGGTGACGTTAGCTTTTTAGGGTTATTTTTTAGTTAGGGTTTCAAGTTTATAAGGTTTTAAAAGTTTGTTTAGTCACTATCACTTCAACGCTAGAGTCTAAGGATCAATGCCTAAAAGTTAATGGAGTCAACAAGTGATGGACGCAATAGTTGAAGGGCAAAAGTTTTCTAAGGACTAGAGGGTAGGTTTTCAAGGTGATGCTAAAGCAGGGCCTTGAAAGCAGAAACCCTAAGAGAGAGAGATTCACTTGGTGTTGCAAAGGCAAGGCCTTGTGCTCTCTCCTCTTTCCCGACAAACGACTAGCACAATAAGGAAAATTTAACCAAGATAAGAGTTTTGATGAGGGAGACGTTGCTAAAACAAGGTCTGTCAACAAACCCTAGATTGGTACGACCCTAGTGTAGTAAGCCTAGGCTAAGGACGTCTCACTCTTCTTGGCTTAAAAAAGATATGGCTAGCATAAGAATTGAAGAAAACAAGTGTAGCTAGCGCTAGGCTCTATTTTCTTATTCAAAGGTTTAAGGTCTCTTTGTCAGGGGACATGACACAACAACATACTTGTGTGGTTGTCCCCTAGGGTTTTGATTCAACAATATATAAGTAATATGAAAGATATTTAAACTAAAACCATTCAAAGAGAAGTTTTGCAGGAAAAACACTTACAATTCATGAAGAAATATCCAAGCAAACCCTAGTTGTAACACCTTCCTTCCAAAGAAACACCATAAATGCCAAGAAAACTCCTCCTTCAAAAGTTGTGCATCACTAAATCAGACTAAAACCCCAATAGGGCGCTAAAAATCAGATCTCACTTGATGAGTGAGTTGTGTTATGTCTAAAATGACGAAAAACATCCTCAATTTATATCATTCAATGACCTCTAATTTAAAAATTAAGTCATCAAAACAGCCGACAAGGCTGACTACTAAAATCATACTATTTTTACATTTAACTACTAAATAAAAGCCTAAATGAGTAGTAAGCAGGAAGTCTATCCCCTCTGAGGGAGACGTTGGCCCTTTTTAGGGAAAAACTCAGCACTAGAAGGCAAACGTTGGCCCTCTCTCGGCCTCCAAACTCTGCCACACATGCCAAACTGCCCTGTAAAGATGCCACACGTTGGAGGTGACTTTAAGGATCTCTGGAGGACGTCCTGGTCAACAAAGGGATGTGTTCTACCTACAGTGGGTCAACCCCCTAGGGCTGGGCTCAGCCAAGGCGTCCTCGATGAAAACGTCCTTCTTCTCTCATGCAAATGCTCGATCAATCATTGTCCTATCTCTGCCCCTGATGAGGTCCCAACAACCATCTGATGTGCTCTTCAGCCCCATGGAGGTCCAAACTGATCATCTCCCCATGTGTATCGGTCCACCTGGTACCTGTCCATCTGGTATGGTCCTGCACATCAAAAACTTTGCCCTCCATGGGCTCATTAGTCCTCAGGATCATAGCAATGTCAATCATATTTCATCATTAATTTTATCAAATGCATGCATAAGACCCCTAGCATATCATCTAATAGCTCAAAGACATTACACTAACCTACTATACAAAGCTGGAGAAAAAGACAAGGTAACCTATTGGGCCAGCATCCATAAGAAAAGGAAAGTTCCTAGAGGATATCATCCAAGCCATGTAATACGAGGTGGTGTGATCTAAGGATGCCAAGACATAGTGAAAACCAGGGGTGGATATTATCCATGGGTGCCTTTGTAGGAGGCGAGTTGTACCTGTCATGGATGCAATTCTTTCCAAGCCCTTTATTGCCTTTATTCTTTTTTTTTATTCATTTCTTTTTCTTTCTTTTTACTTCAAGGTCTAACCAGAGGACACTGCCTTGGAGTGGTGACCAGAGATGACAGTGTTACCCACGAGATTTTCACAGAAATGATAAGGCTGGCTCGTGATGAGACCCCCTTTTCCTTGGCCATTCAACCAAGGGTGACTGCCCTGGCGTGGTAACCAAATAATGGCAATGTCATACTGCTAGATACCTATGAACATAATGGGTCGGCTTGTGATGAGACCCCCCATCCTCTCAGCTAGGTCTTGTTTTATTATTTTTCTTCGAGTCCCTCTTGTTTCTTATCAAGAGGCTTTTTATTGCCTTCTCGAGGATCCCTGGGTGAGGCATCTCTAGGTTTTATTTCCTATGGATTTTATCTTTTACCAGCCGCTTTTACCTCCTGGGCCTTTAGCCCCTTCTTCCCACAAGATAAAGTGTAACCGCACAAATAGGTCATCCTAATGTCCGGACTAGGGGAGTGGGATAGATGGATAGGAGACAAGATGTAAAATGATGATATGGTGGGAGCGGATGATGGATATTCAAAATCCCCCCTGATGGTGAACCAAAACCTATGGATACAAGCTTTCTAGGGCACCTTGTTAATCCCCCCAACCATGGTCAAGTGGGTTAGTGTAACATCCAAGCAGTTGTCAGAAATGTAAGGGACCTGATGCATATATATGAAAGTTATAATGATCAAACATGACACATACCATGATACCTAGACCAATTACCTCATGGAGCAAGAGTCTTCTCCGATACAAGTCCAAGCCAAAGGTGATGGATGTTGTTGCTGCTGACAAGATAGGTCTAATGAAGAAGAAGAAAGATGGGCCCTCCAGGGCCATGCTCAGGTCAATCCTACTCTCGGTACTCCATGTCTAGGACCTATGGGCCTTGAGACATGATCTCCTTGTTATCCCTAGAAATCGGGGATAACATCTGGCTCCAACTCGGGGACATGTGCTCACCATAGAGCACATGAGAACCTCAAAATCTCTGGCATAAACCTGCAGACCTGCTCACACTCAAATAGGGAATCAACAACAGAGGTGGGGTGGTATTTCCACCCCGCAAATATGATATATATGTATATAAAATAAAGAAATCAATATGCATATGAGGAAACAAACTAACATTAAATGCAGATGGTATAATACACGGAAAATGCCTACCCACCTATACTTACCTTGGGTTGGATGTTTGGTGTAGTCAAATAACCAATGAAGCCAATCCAACAACATTCCTCGATACCTGCCTTTGTGCTTCATCATAAACCAAAACAGTGATAAATTGAGCACAAAAAAATCATGGGTTAGAATATATATCATATCATCAGAAATCTCAAAATATAACTCATGGAGGCGGGTGGGAGGGACAGAATCCTGCCAAGTGCATCTCTGAGGAAAATACTCAATCCACTTCAAGAAAGGGTCATGAGACATGAAAAGTTCAGAAAACTGACTCAAAGGGCCTGCAAACTGGCTACCTAGGGCATCCTCACACTCTGAAGTCAACGAAGGGATCAACAAAAATCTAGTAGATGACTGGCGAACTACCAAGGGAAAGCTGAAAAACTGGGATGACTGACTCAAACTTACAGCATCCAACCAATCCCTGGAATTTAGGGCTTGCTTAAGAGGAAACTCAACATGAAAAAGGTACTTCCCAACTACACCTTTAATGGAAAATCATGGTAAAGTAATGACAGGTGGTTGGAGGGATAAGTCATGAGAAACCTTCTTTAGGCAAACAATATCCTTACATGTATCAAAATCTGAGCACAGTGGTGGTTGGCAATCATCTTCATGGAGAGAGTCCAAGTACTCAGAAGGGTACTCATCAAAAATCTCAAGGTAAGACTGAATATCATCGGGAGAATAAGGTACTAGGTCATCCTTGGTTTTTTGAAAAGTATGGGTAAAAATCTCGTATCCTTGTTGCCATTGGTCGAAAGTAATCTGCTGTGATGATTGCAAAGGCAACACTCGAAAATGAGTTTCAATATCGTAGACGGGACCTATATCATAACCAATTATATCCCACCTACGTCTCCCAACATGTATGAATTCATCAAAATTATCGACAAAGTCATTATCACAACATGAAAGGGATTAAAACATCTAACACTTCATTCTCCTCCTCCTTATTTCCTTCATCATAAAGTAAAGCATTATAAAAAACTAAGGGAGGAGGGTAACTTACTGTTTCTTCTTGCAGAGGAACTTCAAGGACTTTGGTGTTTTCAGCATACATTATGGTTTCATCCTCAGGAATTACCCCTTCTTCTTTAGTTGTGCAGCTTGGAAGATCAAATACTTTGGGGAATCCCATTCCTCCTTCATCTGAATCATGTGACAAGGTGTTATAAGAATCTTGAAATGGAATGCAACTAACCTCATCTTCTTTTTGTTGTGTAGGAGAAACGGGCTCTTGGATTGCTTCATCAGAGGGAGGGGCACACATTGATACTTCAACATTTTGCTTAGGTTCCATCTCCTCAGCCATGTCTTCAACCATCCCATGTTGAATGATGGTCTTTTTCCCTTCTTCTTGGAAATTATCAACAAGGTTTTCATGGGAATACAAACTTTCCATACTGAGAGTACCCGAGGTGAAGAGGCCCTTTATCCCTGATAAGAAGATGTTTCGTTCAATTTCTTTAGCCATTCCATAAGCTTCATTGAGTGTTCTTGGGGCCCTTTTACTGAGGGGAAAACCTAGGTGTGCCAAGATCACATGGGTATAGAGATGGATAATATACTCTTCTTTAGGACGATGGCTTGCAGGAATCTGATATAGAGTGCCCTCAAACCTACTCTAGAAGTTAAATAGAGTTTCATTCTCAGTTTGTTTCATATGCTTGAATCTTTTTAGCAATACTGATATGTCTCCCAAACTTATGCCCCATTCCTTAAGAAAAACTTCTTCCAGCTGGTTCATGGAGGTGATGCTAGCATCGGGAAGATTATCATACCATTTTTTAGCATTCTCGTGAAGAGTGGTGGGAAAAATTTTCATCACTACATCTTCGGCATCATCATCGATAGGATGGAGTCCAAAATAAGAATAAAAATTGCTCATGTGAAAGTCATCTCTTTCCCCATCGCTACCAGTGAATCTAGGGAGCCATCTTTCGGATATCTGGGGCATTTGTCTTTGGTATCCTGGGATTTTGCTCATGTCCAAAGGCTTGTAGTTCCAAAGATCCCATTGTGAAGTCATTGTTGGCTTCATCATCATTGGAGTCGCCAGATAATTTGATTGAAACTATCAAAGAAAAAGGGGAATAACACCCTAGTGGAGTCGCCAGATAATTTGATTGAAACTATCAAAGAAAAAGGGGAATAACACCCTAGTGGAGTCGCCAGGTAAGCTTGTAAGAAAAGGTTTTTGAGGCAAATATTAACAAAAGATTTGTCGTTGAGGAAGATTGACTCAGCGTTCCCTGGCAACGGAGCCAAAATGTTATCGCACAGTTTGTAGCTAGGAGCAAAGGGTATAAAGTAGAAGGCCAAATTGGCATAACAGGGACCTACCCCACCCAATGTCACCACAATGGGGAGGTCCTTTCTATTTAGGGAGGCTAGGACCAAGGGAGACGTCCCTGGCAATCTGGGGTTTGAAAAGGAAAGGCTCAAAGGATTAAGGCTATTTTCCCCTTTCACAGAATATCGCCCAAAAAGATAGTCAAATAAAGTATAACAACGGAGAAGTCACTTGCTTGCGAGACAAGACAACAATAAAACTAGTATGTGCAATAATGGTTAATACTTCATGAATCAGTGACTATCTAATTTCAATATGTGAGCAAATGTAGCAGTAAATATTGACGAAGTCAATGTTTGCAACAATGACAATGGAAATATAATGTTACTTGTCAATAAATACAAGAAAAATATAGCATCCAATGAGTATAATCAATCCTTGAATCAAATCAATGCATTAAACATCATTCAGTTGCTTACATATAATAGATTTCTACGTCAAGATGAAATATCCTAGGGGTGACATCAACTTTTTAGGGTTAGTTGTTAGTTAGGGTTTCAAGTTTATAAGGTTTTGAAAGTTTGTTTAGTCACTATCACTTCAACGCTAGAGTCTAAGGATCAATGTCTAAGGGTTAATGGAGTCAACAAGTGATGGACGCAATTGTTGAAGGGAAAAAGTTTTATAAGGACTAGAGGGTAGGTTTTCAAGGTGCTGCTAAAGCAGGGCCTTGAAAGTAGAAACCCTAAGAGAGAGAGATTCACTTGGTGTTGCAAAGGCAAGGCCTTGTGCTCTCTCCTCTTTCCCGGAAAACGGCTAGCACAATAAGGAAAATTTAACCAAGACAAGAGGTTTTGATAAGGGAGACGTTGCTAAAACAAGGTCTGTCAACAAACCCTAGATTGGTACGGCCCTAGTGTAGTAAGCCTAGGATAAGGACATCTCACTCTTCTTGGCTTCAAAAAGATACGACTAGCATAAGAATTGAAGAAAACAAGTGTAGCTAGCGCTAGGCTCTGTTTTCTTATTCAAAGGTTTAAGGTCTCTTTGTCAGTGGACATGAGACAACAACCTACTTGTGTGGTTGTCCCCTAGGGTTTTGATTTAGCAATATATAAGTAATATGCAAGATATTTAAACTACAACCATTCAAAGAGAAGTTTTGCAGGAAAAACACTTACAATTCATGAAGAAATATCCAAGAAAACCCTAGTTGTAACACCTTCCTTCCAAAGAAACACCATAAATGCCAAGAAAACTCCTCCTTCAAAAGTTGTGCATCACTAAATCAGCCAAAAACCCCAAAAGGGCGCAAAAAATCAGATCTCACTTGATGAGTGAGTTGTGTTATGTCTAAAATGAGGGAAAACATCCTCAATTTATATCATCTAATGACCTTTAATTTAAAAATTAGGTCATCAAAACAACCGACAAGGCTGACCACTAAAATAATACTATTTTTACATTTAACTGCTAAATAAAAGCCTAAATGTGTAGTAAGCAGGACGTCTATCCCCTCTGAGGGAGACGTTGTCCCTTTTTAGGGTAGAACTCAGCACTATAAGGCAAACGTTGGCCTTCTCTGGGCCTCCAAACTCTGCCACACGTGCCAAACTGCCCTGTAAAGATGCCACACGCTAGAGGTGACATCAAGGATCTCTGGAGGACGTCCTAGTCAACAGAGGGATGCATTCCACCTGCAGTGGGTCAACCCCCTAGGGCTGGGCTCAGCCAAGGAATCCTAGATGAAAACATCCTTCTTCTTCTCTCATGCAAATGCTCGATCAATCACTGTCCTGTCTCTGCCCCTGATGAGGTCCCAACAACCATATGATGGGCTCTTCAGCCCCATGGAGGTCCAAACTGATCATCTTCCCATGTGTACCAATCCACTTGGTACCTGTCCGTCAGGTATGGTCCCACACATCAAAAACTTCGCCCTCCATGGGCTCATTAGTCCTTGGGATCATAGCAATGCCAATCATATTTCATCATTAATTTTATCAAATGCATGTATAAGACCCCTAGCATATCATCTAATAGCTCAAAGACATTACATTGACCTACTATACAAAGTTGAAGAAAAAGACAAGGTAACCTATTGGGCCAGCATCCATAAGAAAAGGAAAGTTCCCAGAGGATATCATCCAAGCCATGTAATAGGAGGTGGTGTGGTCTAAGGATGCCCAGACATAGTGAAAACCAGGGGTGGATATTATCCGTGGGTTGCTTTGTAGGAGGCGAGTTGTACCTGTCATGGATGCAATTCTTTCCAAGCCCTTTATTGTGTTTATTCTTTTTTTTTATTCATTCCTTTTTCTTTCTTTTTACTTCAAGGTCTAACCAAAGGAAACTGCCTTGGCATGGTGACCAGAGCTGACAGTGTTACCCACGAGTATTTTCGTAGAAATGATAAGGCTGGATCATGATGAGACCCCCTTTCCCTTGGCCATGCAACCAAGGGTCACTGCCCTGGCGTGGTAACCAAATAATGGCAATGTCATACTGCTAGATACCTATGAACATAATGGGCCAGCTCGTGATGAGACCCCCCATCCTCTTGGCTAGGTCTTGTTTTATTATTTTTCTTCAGGTCCCTCTTGTTTCTTATCGAGAGGCTTTTTATTGCCTTCTCGGAGATCCCTGGGTGAGGCATCTGTAGGTTTTATTTTCTATGGATTTTATCTTTTACCAGCTGCTTTTACCTCCTGGGCCTTTAGCCCCTTCTTCCCACAAGATAAAGTGTAACCCCACAAATAGGTCATCGTAATGTCCAGACTAGGGGAGTGGGATAGATGGATAGGAGACAAGATGTAAAATGATGATATGGTGGGAGTGGACGATGGCTCTTCAAAACCCCCCCTGGTGGCTAACAAAACCTATGGATACAAGCTTGCTAGGGCACCTCGTTAATCCCCACAACCATGGTCAATTGGGTTAGTGTAAGATCCAAGCAGTTGTCAGAAATGTAAGGGACCTGATGCATATATCTGAAATTTATAATGATCAAACATGATACATACCATGATACCTGGACCAATTACCTCATGGAGCAAGAGTCTTCTCCAATACAAGTCCAAGCCGAAGGTGATGGATGCTGCTGCTACTGACAGGACAGGTCTAATGAAGAAGAAGAAAGATGGGCCCTCCAGGGCCATGCTCAAGTCAATCCTGCTCTCGGCACTCCATGTCTAGGACCTATGGGCCTCGAGACATGATCTCCTTGTTATCCCTAGAAATCGGGGATAACATCAGCAAGAAAAGGCAACCCGTAAATTAAATAAAACTCAAGATCTAGTTGGTGGATAGGAGGTCTCATCATGAGTCGACCTATTAGGTCCATGGGCTTGTAGCGGTATGACACTACCATCCATCTGGTCGCCAAACCAAGGTATAGGATCTTGGTAAAATAGCCAAGAGAAAGAGGTCTTCATCACAAGCTAACCTTCTCATCTCCATGAAATGCTTGTGGGTAACATTTTCACCACTGGTCACCACACCAGGACAATGTCCTCCGGCTATTCTCTTGAACAGAAAAAGCAATAAGACAAAGAGTAAAAGGTATTGAATGGACTAGGAAACAATGGCATCCATGACAAGGTGCAACTTGCCCTCTACAGAGGCACCCACAGGTAAGACCTACATTTCGCTATTATCACTGCACCCCTAGCCCAAACATCCCCTACACCATCTCATGCATTTACATGACCTAGATTGGTCTTCACCTAGGAAACACCCCACACTTGAGGAGGATTAGCCCAATAGGACATCCTGAAACCCTCCCTAAACCTGGCTTGTCAAATAGCATAACATCTTTGAGCATTTGTCTGGGTAAAGGGGGGTTTGATGCACATGTTTGGGTATCTTGATTATTAGATGTGATTGACATTGCTATGATCCATGTGACTTATGAGCCCATGAAGGTAATACTTATTGTTGTTGCAGGACCATGCCTGACGAACAGGTACATATGGGGAGATTACTAGTTTGGACCTCCATGGGGCTAAAAGCCCACTAGATGGATGCTGCTACCCCAGCCAGGGGAAGAGGGATACCAGAGGCTTGCACCAGAGAAAAAGGACATTCCACCAGTGACACTTTGGCAGGCCTGGACTTAAGGGCTCTTGCCCTTCCACCATAACATTGGCCCTTTCTGGCCCGTGACATCATCATATTGAGCCTTGATGTCATCCAATTAGGGATTTGGCATGTGGACGGCTTGGTTGGAACGTGTGGAAGTTTCTGAGGCCTTTTGAGGCCTAACATTTCACTTTTGAGGCCTAACATCACCCTAAGAGGGGCATGACATCATCCCTAAAGACAAATTAGGGTTTTAAATGGTTAATTTTATGTAACACTGGATTTTTGATGTAAACTAGCCATGTCGGCCTTTTTTGACCTAAAATGTAATTAAAGGTCATTCATATTATATAAATAGAGAGTTAAGACTCTCATTTTTTTATCATCTTTCACTCACACAAGTGTGAGGTCTGAAATTCAGCCCTCTTTAAGGGTACTTGGCTTAAATTATCTAGTGCGCAACTTCTTGGAGAGGCTATCTTTGGTGTATTTTGGCATTTTCATGGTGGAAAGTCATCAACTAGGGTTTTGTGGCTAGATTATTCTTGATGAAGTAAGTAAAATTTGCAATTAGTCATTTATTTTGAATGGTTATGGTACATTTTCTTATTCATTTCGAAGATTATGAAATTGCTAGTTTGAAACCCTAGGGGAAAAGCACATGTTATTGTCTTTTTCTTTATAATTTTTCACCTACTTGATTATGCTAGAAAACATCTCCTTGCAGAATATACTAGAGCCCTACCTTTGTATCACTTTATTAGCATTGCTTCATTAGCTTCACATATTTTATTTCAAGTTTGATCTAAAGAAGAAGGAAATCACTAGGGCCTAGGGTTACCTACTTTCTAGCATTTTTTCCTTCTAGGGTTTTAGATATTGAGGCCTTAGGTTACTAACACCTCAATCATCTTACCCTTCCCTTTAGTTCATCTATTATCATTTGTCATTTTCCTCTAAGAATTGTCGCTGCAAACTTTGACTCCATTACCCTAAAAGGCACTAGTTCACCCCTTGCAAGTGATTGATTGACCAAACAAACTCCTAAACCATCTTCCTTAAGATTTTTACTAACTCTTACCAACTTTGGATTAGACTAACTCACTAACTAATTTGTTTCTGTTGCAAATTATTGCTACAGCCATCTATAACAGCAGCAAATTCATCTTAAAAGCAAGATTAAAAGTTGATAATACATTGCCATCATTACCTCTGACAATTACTATCATTTTTTAAATTTATGCTATCATTTCTTGTCATTTTTGAAGAATTATTGAGGCATAATTGTGTAGTTGTTGCTAAATATATATTGTTGTTATAAATACTTATATTGCTTCAGTTTTACATCAGCTTGTTCATCTTTCAAAGATTCATGGTTTTATGAAGCACTCACATCATATGGTACTTGCAAATAGCATTTTCTCTTATTGTCTTGTTCTGGGCAGGTACATTTAATTTATATTTTGCTTCATCTCAGTAAAACCTTGGAACTTCTGATCTGAGTGACCTGTGAGAGGTGTGGGATTTTTTCATAACTTTTGCCTTAGCCTTCTCAAACCCCCAGGTCACTAGGGGTCATATTAAGGTGACAGTGATACGACACCCTCCTTGTTACGCCAATTTAGTATCCACTTGCCTTTGGCTTTGGGCAAGTACAAATTGCGTGATAACAGGACCAAATCACTTAATTGTGCAACCTACATACAAAAAAGATCTCCCCATAGATTTGTCAAGTATAAGACCCCCTACAAGGCTTGGAGTGGCCTCAAACCGGAAGTGACCCACTTTCATATTTTCGGTTCACGTGCATGGGCCCAGTTTCCCTCTAAAAAGAGGAAGGCAATTGATCCACAAAGAACATAGTGTATATTTGTTGGATACCTTGATGATGTGAAAGGATACAGACTTATTGATATTTCCTCGGACCGACTCATCATTGAGAAAAGTGTCCAATTCGAGGAAAGTGTTTCATTGCTCGCATGTACCTCAGCAGTCGCATGTAAACACCTTTGTTCTTCCACCTATCAGAGATGATGAGAATGCACATGCTGACTCTTCTTCAGATGAGATTTCTGATTTAGAGGATTTAGATGATCCAGATATAGAGTTAGTACAGTCAAATGCAGATTCTGTGCATGCAAATGCAGATTTAGATCCAGAGTTGAGGCCCAAGTGGGCTCAGACTACTCTTCAGGATGCAGGGGATCTTGTTGGGGATCCAATTGATACTAGGAGGACTCGATCTGATTTTGAGGAGCCTCCTCTTGCACTCACTGCCACTGAACCATTGCCACCCAGGCATCTTTTCTTGGTTTAGTCTTCAGATCCACAGTCTTATGGTGAGGCTACTGGAAATCATTTTTGGGAATCCGCCATGCAGAAGGAGTACAAATCCCTCTTTGAGAACCATACTTGGGATCTGGTTCCCCTTCCTTCTGGAAGGAAACTTGTCAGGTGCAGATGGGTCCACAGGACCAAGAGCGCAGTGGATGGACAGATTAGCAGACACAAATCCAGGCTAGTTTCCAAAGGCTTTCAACAGTTGCATGGCATTGACTATGATGAGACATTCACTCCAGTAGCGAAGATGGCTTCCATACGTTTGGCACTTTCCATTACGATAGCCAAGGGATGGGAAGTCCATCAGATGGACGTGAAGAATTCATTTCTTCATGGCGATATATCTGAGGAGATCTATATGGAGCAGCCTCAGGGATTTATGCAGGATTCATCTTTGGTCTGTCAACTGAAGAAGTCTCTTTATGGCCTCAAGCAGTCTCTGAGGGCATGGTATGCCAAGATGGACTCCTACCTACTGTCATAGAACTTTGTACGTTGTAAGTCAGACCCGAATGTTTACATGCTCAGGACGGTTGACTCACTTCTACTACTAGTTCTATATGTTGATCACTAGTTGCTCAACTTCAGCGATTGCTGCAGTCAAGAGGATTCTGCATGATAGGTTCTTAATGACGGACTGTAATGTCCCCCACCCCTTGATGAAGAGGTTTTGAGAGGACTTAGTGGCCTAGGCATCCCCACTAGGCCATAGTCTCACATTGAGGGGAAAAGTCAACCAAACTAATGTTATATTCTTAAGTTGACTTAATAAAAAGAGAAAAAGGAGTAAAAAGATAACTCAATGAAGAAATAGAAGTGCCAGAGGTTGAGTTAGGGTTAACTCTAGGAGTTAACTTAACTCAACAGGGAAATAGAAGAAAAGTATAAAGAGAAGGCTAGGGCGCACCTCTTATTCATTCTGGATTTTGGTATTTTGCTTGTTGATGCTCTTGAGCATATAGTTTTGAGGGTTTTGATATTACAAACCCTAGTGAGTAGCTCAATGGTGAAATATTCCACTCACCTAGCTCCAAGCTTGGTCTCAGGGATGAAATACTTCACCCACACCATTCTATAGCTATCATCTACCCAGAAGAACTAGTAGGGCCGTACCATTTGGATCAGGAGGGCCATACCAGCTAGGGTTTTCTTGCAGGAGCGCACCAATTGTTGAGGAAGAGTTCGATCCAGCGAAAGGAAGAAGCTTGAGGGTTTTCCAGCATTAGGGTTTTTCTTGCAAGCCCTTGCTCATTAATTTGAGGGCTTCTTGGAGGAGTTATCACTTCCCTATCATTTACTGCAGGTTGGGACAATTTCAGGAGGAAGGGTATGACTTGGAGATTCAACAATTCTCAGATCTAGAAGGCTATAGGCTAGATATGATCTTGAGACTTCTCTCAAGTGCTTGTGGATGCCCGATCTATCATCCGGGAGAGTTTTAGATTATTCAAAGGCCCCATTCAGCTAGGCCATACTATTTCCCATATTTAGGGTTTCAGGAGGGTCATACCATCCTAGGGTTTCTGCAGTTTGAGGAGGAAGCTTCAGTGTTTGAGCTTCATACTTCAGGAGGAGGCTTCCCTTGCCTTGATCTATCATTGAGGAGAGTTTGGCAGCATCAGGAGGTCTATAATTTCAGGAGGGTCAAACCCTTGGTGTCCTTGTCTTCAGCAGGCCATACCAACAATCATCAGGGTCATACCAGTTGCTTGAGGAGAGGCCAAAACCCTGGTCTGGAAGTTGAGCGTTCATCTTCTATTGGTAGCCTTTGGGAGGCTTGATTTGTAACTTCGGGAGCATTTTGTATACAGCTCCATTATTGTCTTGAAGCCATCTACTTCAAAACTGCTTCCATATTGTATCAGGTGCTTTCTTTCTTATAATAAAGTTCAGCTATTTGCTTGTGGTTCCTATCTTGTGTAATGTTGATGGTCTTCATATGATTACAATGATTCTTGTATAAATCTATGGTTGAATAACTAAATAAACCCTAAGGCTGAAATATTCATGGCCAACCTGCATACACAACAAATAATAATCAAATCAGTGGTTAATTAGTGATTCCAAGAAAAAAAATTGGCTTGGGATCATTACATGGACAT
Organism: Picea glauca; assembly: GCA_000966675.3. NCBI lineage: Eukaryota > Viridiplantae > Streptophyta > Pinopsida > Pinales > Pinaceae > Picea > Picea glauca. Next base: position 107,389 of record JZKD02S0936894.1, on the reverse strand, counting down.
GGGTCCGCTACACTTTTTCCTTGGACTCGAGATCAGTCAGGATGCATCATGCATCAAACTGTCTCAATCCAAGTATGCACGAGATCTCTTTGAGATATTTCACATGACATACTGCAAGTATTCTCCGAGTCCTTTCGTATCAGGAGTCAAACTTGAGGATGGCGGGGACACTCCATTGGTTGAAAACACACTGCAGACAGCTAGTGGGGAGATTGTTGTATCTCACACACTCCAGACCAGACCTCTCCTATGCATTTGTCGCAGTTTCCAGGTTCATGCAGGAGCCACATGAGCTACATTGGAAGGTTGCAAATTGTATCCTTCGATACTTATAGGGCACCATCACCTTTGAGATTCATTATGCAATAGACTCTACATTGGTTCTCATCGAGTTCACTGATTCTAACTGGGTTGGTGATAGCACTGATCGCAAGTCCACATCTGGTTACTCACTCAGTATTGGTTCTGGGCTTATCTGTTGGTCGAGCAAGAAGTAGATTTTTATTGCTCTATCTTTATCCAAGGAAGAGTACATTGGATCCCATCGAGTTCACTGATTTTGACTGAGTTGGTGATAGCACTGATTGCAATTCCACATCTGGTTACTCGCTCAGTCTTGGTTCCGGGCCTATCTGTTGGTCGAGAAAGAAGCAGGTTTTTATTGCTCTATCTTCAGCTGAGGTAGAGTACAGAGGGGTAGTTAACATAACCATTCAGGATATGTGGCTACCGCATTTTCTCACTGAGTTGGGCATTCAGTTTCATTGATCGATCATCATCTAGTGTGACAACCAAAGAACTCTGATTTTCTACAGAGATCCAGTTCAGAGGCAGTGGAAAAAGCACATCGAGATACACATGCACTACATCTAGGACTTAGTACACGAGGGGATCATCGACCTGTAGTATTTTCCTTCAGTAGAATAAATTATAGACATCTTCACCAAGTCCTTCACTGAGCATAAGTTTCATTCTCTACATAGTCGTCTTGGAGTGAAGGACACAGTTTCTTAGCAATTGTCAGTTCTTCTTTTTACATACATTGTACCTTGAGCAGGGGGGTTTCCCATGAGGTTTTCCCTCTTTCCTCGCTTTATTTCAGTGTATCTTTTCTATTTGGGTACCTAACATGGCCTCGTTTCCAGGACCCATTCTTTATTTTCACCATAGTGATGTTCAGGGGGGGTGTTGGAGTTACTTCACACACACCTAGGATTTATTTTTCCTAATGTTTTTCCTATGTTTATTAGTCATTATTTAGAATCCTATATTTTAGAAAGAATATTCCTCTAGGGAGAATATTCTCTTCAGTTTGTTCAGTTGAGTGGAGTGTAGATGCTACATTGGGATTATCACCATGCAACATTGGGATCATCACCAACTAATGCACATTGTCCTTGGGATCATCACCAGAATAGTGCATTACCCATGATTCCCTGATCTCCTCCTCACTTCACTCCATTTCAGTCAGTTAACTGAAGACTGATAGACTAGTTAACTCAGCTAGGTGGTAGTTGACTCCTGTAACTGCCTGAGACTAGAATAGGCGGCAGTTTACTCATGTAACTGCCTGAGACTAGAATAGGCGGCAGTTTACTCATGTAACTATTGGTGTGTGTCGAGATCACTCTAGACCACCACTATGGCACATTGGCTTCTCCTCCAGTGCGCATTGGTTGAGTTATACATAGTATATCATGTGTAAATTATCAATTATTCATTTGGTTAATGAGAATTCTTCCATTCTTTCTCTCTTGCTTCTCTTTTCTTCTATTTTCTCTAAAACTGTGTATGTCAATTCCTAGCTAGATATATTATCTGTAGGTTCAACACATTTACATTCCATTCCTTCTTCCTCTCCTTGGTATGTGTTTTCCACTTCTATTTCATCCTCACTATCATGGGTATTTCGACGTGAACTTCCCACCACCATCATTATAATTTATAACAAAAAATGGAACCAAAATGGCATACCACATTGACATCAACATCATGAATGTTGAACCTTGATAATAACTTGCTACCTGCAGTAGAATGATGGAGGAGAAATCAGAAAGAGTAGGAGAACAAAACAATCAAATATTCAACATAGCACATGCCATAATATACTAGTTTACAACACATGCATTTTTTTTTTTAAAAAACAAGAAAGAAAAATGGGCTTAAGAGCCTACCTCTTTAGCTCTCCTATGGTGGTTGAATATGACTATGGTAGCCTTCAATATCCCTCCAAGCTCTCACAAATGGAAGCCTTCAAAGTTCAATGAAAATCTCCCGTACAAACTGTCCAATCTCTCTTCCAAGCTCTCCAATCTCCCTATGGAAGCCTTCAATATTCCTTCCAAGCTCTTCAATCCCTTCCAAGCTCTTCAATCTCCCTTCAATCTCCCTTCAATATCCCTCAATCTCCTCAAAAACTAGCAAGTTGCAATAACACTCTCAAAGTCAAAACCCTCTTAGAAAAGATGAGTGAAGTGAATGAAATGAGAAATATAATGAGAGAAAAAGGAGTGAATGCATGTTTAAACTACTTACCCAACCCTAGGCCACCTTTCCCTTCCCTCATTTCTCTTAAAAAACCAAAAAAAAAAAGCTCCCTAAGACTTCCTCATGCACGTGGGCCCTGGGGAGTGTTTTTAGGGAGCGCTCAGGGAGTGTAAATTTTCCCTAGGGAGTATGCTTTCGAAAAACGCTCTCGTTCGGAGTGCGATTCTAGAGTGGGATCGAGAGGGGGGAGGCGCTCCCCCACAACATAGGTCATAAGGCATATGGGGGCATGCTTGGTATGTCAACATCACGAGTCAGGGCATGATTCCTTAGCCACCTTCATTTCAGGGTAGAGTTAGGAGAGTATGCTAGCATCTCTCGACCCTAATGTACTAGAGATATATAGTAGGGATAACATCATAGGGATATGGACGGCGTATGAGACACCACAGAAAGCAATGTGGGTTGACAATGAGGTCGAGTTTAGTGACCTTGGATAGGAAAACATAGCTACCAATACATGTCGGCCAAAGGTTTACAGTCCAGTAAGCACCGAAACATGTGGTATGGCACTATCAGAGTTATTTGATGTAGGGTTTGGTGCACTTCTAGAGCGCATGGGAGTTTTAGGGATGCTCATGTTTGATTCCTTCCATTTTTGGGCGAATTTGAGAGTAGATGGAGATGAGGACACTATGTGCTAGGTTGGGTCTTCTTGGTGGGAATGAAGTACATGGGTAGATCATCTTCTTGGTCAGCAGAGGATCTGGATACTACTGGAGGTTGTAATTTGGAGACTAGTTTAGGTGAGAGATGAAATATCACTGATCCTGTTAATCAAGATATTTACTACTGATCTAGGGTTCTGTCTCGCAAATCTAATACACTGGGGGTTTCTGAATGCATTTTATCTGCAGATCTGATACTCTAGGGGTTTCTGGATGCATTTTATATGTGTGTCTGAGATGTTTATGGTTATTGCATGTGCATGTTGTATATTTATGGTTTAAACAACATGTAGAGGATGCATGCAGAAATAAAGAACATCAACTGTCGATAATATGTATTATGTGACTCAAGCATGGAAATACAATAACATACTGGAAATATAGAGTATAGTCATCAATTAGATCTCAAGGATCGTCACTGGAATACAATAAAATAGCATAAAAATACCTGTGATCAGAAGATGAAGGAAGAAATGATGCATGCACAGATAGATCGACAAATAGGCAATTCTGGATAAGTATGGTAACTGCTACAAATTGGAAAACTCGTCTGGAAGGATAGATCCGATGAAATGAGCTGGAAAGTGCCCCAATAGAAGTGCCTTAGCCTCTAGACTGAAATGGATGAGTACCGGATGTCAGATCTAGTCTCTGAGGCACTAGATCTCGAACCTTGGGGGGTTTGCGCACCTCCTAGGACACTGGATGCACCCCAAATGATTCCACCAATGGAATCAGCTGCTACAGGACTCAAAACGATCGTCTCGCCAAATGAAAAACTCGGTCAAAAGGGCTTCCCCGAATCTGCCCTGATGCTCCATCTGCAACCTCAAATGTCCTGTAGGGAGAGTTGCGCCCTAAATGGATGGATGATGCACCCTGCAAGATTCCACAATCAGAATCTGATGGAAAGTGGCTCAATCTAAGTGCCCTGGCTAGATCTCAACTGGGTTGGAAGGAAACTGCAATTTGAGCTCGGACCCCATGCAGCTCCACAAACCCTCAATCTGACTTACGCCCTCACTCGCTGAGTTGCGTACACTGCACTAGCTACTCCTGAATAACACGGTGAAATAATTGGATGGTATCTCCTATGGGCTAGGGTGTGTCTCTCAACACTGAAACCGATCAATGGTGGTGCTTTCCTCTAGAAATCCACAAAACAGTAAAGTCGACTCTCTTCGTCCTCTAGGAACTCTCAACATCAAATCATAACAATGCATAATGAGGAATAAGGTCAAATTCCTCCCTTTATACCATTCCCAATATAATTCACCATTGACCTCACTTAAGCTATGTGCTTTTCCTCCTAAGGTGAATAATTAATTAATTAAGTCCCTCTTTAGCACCTTTTCATTCTAATTCTTCGTTGACTTAGGCTTAAGTGACTTTTCCTAAGTTTTTTGGCTTAAGTCATCGTTTAGCCATCAATTCACCCTTATTTCTCCATCTTGTTCCCTGTTTGTGCCTGAATATAGTCTACAGGAACACATAGACTACTAAGTCACTCCCTGCTGGCCTACTCTTGTTAACGGGACATCACAGTCCTCCCTTCCCGAGATTGATTGTCCTCAAGCAACATCAATCCTGGGTGCTGCAAGATATGATCTCCCTCCCATGTGGCATCCTCCATTGGAAGACCCCTCCATCTAACCAAGCACTCCCTGATGATCCTACTCCTCAATCTGTGCTCTCTCTGCTCTAGTACCTCCTCCAACACTAGCTCCAACTGACCATCCTCATCCAAGGGTGGCAACTCCTCTAAAATACTAACATGTTGTCCCATGACCTTTTTAAGGAAAGAGATGTGAAAGACGTTAGGAATCTTGCTACCCTCCGATAGTTACAGCTCGTATGCCAGCTCGCCTATCCTCCCGATGACTTTATATGGCTCGTAAAACTTCAGCTTCAACTTCTCTGCTCTGCTCCTCTTCAAGGAGGATTGTCTGTGTGGTTGTAATTGCGAAAAAAACAAATCCCCTACCTCAAAATTGCGCTCAACTCCGTGCATATCTGCATATATATTTTGTTGGTTTTGAGCCGACTGCAAGTTCTCCCTCACTGATTGAAGAATCCTATGACTCTCCTCCACCCAGTCTTTGGCCCCCAGAACACTACTGTCCCCAAACACAGTCTCCATAAAGGAGGGTGCATTGTATCCATACAATGCCCTAAACAGTGACATCCTAATAGACATATGATAAGTTGTGTTGTAGCAATACTCACCCATATGCAACCATCTCACCCATGTGCGTTTCTTCCCCCCCACATAGTTCCTCAAATACCCCTCCACCCATTTGTTGACGATCTCTGTCTATCTGTGGGCAGTAGCGGGTACTCGTAGCTAGCTCTGTGCTTGTCGACCTGAAAAGCTCCTGCCAAAATGCGTTGATGAAGCGCCCATCTCTATCACTGACTATCTGCCTAGGTAACCCATGCAACCAAAATACCTCCCTGAAAAACAACTCTACTACCTGTATGGCCTTGTAGTCTGTGGGTATGGTGAAGAAATGTGCAAATTTGGTCAGTCTGTCGGCCACCACAAATATACAGTCCCTGCCCTGCACTCTGGGAAGGCCTATAATGAAATCCATGGAAATGCTCTCCTATTTCTGCTCTGGAATGGGTAGAGGTTGTAGAAGCCCTGCGGGGTGTGTCTGCTTGGACTTGTTCTGCTGACAAGTCATGCACTCTCGGATATGTCTCAACACATCATCCTTGAGACCCTTCCATGAGAATCTCTCCCTAATCTGCCTATAGGTTTTGAATTACCCCTGATGCCCTGTTGTAGGCGAATCATGACACACCTTCAGAATTTTCCCCTTTAGGGTAGATTCTGGAACTGTTGTCGCCCTAATGCACACTTGCAAACGTGAGCTAAGTCCGGCTCACTTAGTGTGCCCTCGGAGACACAATGTCTAAGTTCCTGCCCACACTGTCACCTTGACAGGAA
>JZKD02S0936894.1:63774-75162 GCA_000966675.3 Picea glauca | reverse complement strand
CTTCTCAGTCACCTATGCTAGCCACGACACATGAGGATATCAGTGGCATTCTTGATATGGTAGAGGAGCCTTGTGTGGGGATCGTACACAAGGGACATATGGATCTGCAGACCCAGGAGGAGAGGTATGGCTTGGAGATAGTTGAGGAGAGGTATGGCTTGGAGATATTTGAACTTACACATACCTATTAGTATGAGGAGAGTGAGTTACCACTCTTGGAGATTCCATTGATGGACCAGGTTGTGGAGACCGACAACTTGTTGGGACACTTAATCCTAGGATCGATCTACAGTGATGAGGATGCACTCCTTATTGGTCAAGATGACCATAACATGTGTCTAGACACATCTGTATGGGATCCAGGTGCAGATGATATTAGTAGGGTGAGTGCACAGGAGGATACAACTGCCCATACAGGATATGGTGCGATTCAGATAGGGGTCGCAGTTGGTGATGGCATGCAATGGCATACAGGAGGACTCAGTAGCACAGGGGATAGTGGGTAGTTCAGTGCCTTATATTTTGAGGAGTGTGTTGATGGGGATTCCATTGTTGACACTGTTATCCCCAATTTTTAGGGATAACTAGGAGAGCATGTCTTGAGGCCCACAGATCCTAGACATGGAGTACTGAGAGCATGATTGACCTGAGCATGGCCCTGGAGGGCCCATCCTTCTTCTTTTTCATCAGATTTGTCCTATTAGCAGTAGTAGCATCCATCACCATCGGATTAGACTTGTATCAGAGAAGACTGTTGCTCCATGAGGTAATTGGTCCAGGTATCATGGTATGTGTCATGTTTGATCATTATAACTTTCTTATATATGCATCAGGTTCCTTACATTTCTAATAACTGCTTGGATCTTACACTAAGCCACTTGACCATTGTTGGGAGGATTAACGGGGTGCCCTAGCAATCTTGTATCCATGGGTTTTGGTTAGCTGCCAGGGGGGATTTGAAAAGCCATCGTCCGCTCCCGCCATACAATCATTTTACATCCTATTTCCCATACATCCATCCCATTCCCTTAGTCCGAGCATTAGGATGACCTACTTGAGGGGTTACACTTTGTCCTGTGGGAAGAAGGGGCTAAGGGCCCAGGGGGTAAAAGCAGTTGGTAAAAGATAAAAGCCATAGGAAATAAACCTAGAGATGCTTCGCCCAGGGATCCCCGAGAAGGCAATAAAAGACCTCTCGATAAGAAACAAAAGGGACCCAAGGAAAAATAACAAAACAAGACCTAACCAAGAGGATGGGAGGTCTCATCATGAGCCGACCCATTATGTTCATAGGTATCTAGCAGTATGGCATTGCCATTATCTAGTCACCACGCCAGGGTAATGACCTTTGGTTGCATAGCCAAGGGAAAGGGGGTCTCATCACGAGCCAACCTTATCATTTCTACGAAAATACCAGTGGGTAACACTGTCAGCTATGGTCACCACACCAAGGGTCCTCTGGTCAGACCTTGAAGTAAAAAAGAAAGAAAAATAAATAAATAAAGAATAAAGGCAATAAAGGGGCTTGGAAAAAGTGCATCCATGACGGGTACATCTCACCTCCTACAAAGGCACCCACGAACAATACCTACCCCTGGTCTTCACTATGAATGGACATCCTTAGACCATATCACTTCATGAACATGGCTTGAATAATCTTCTGTGGAAACTTTCTTCTTATTAGGATACTAGCCCAATAGGTTGTTCAGTCTATTTCTTTAACTTTGTATAGTAGAACAGTGTAATGTCTTAGATCTATTAAATGATATGTTAGGGGCTTTATGCATGTATTTGATAAATTTAATGATGAAATATGATTGACATTGCTATGATCCCAAGGACTGATGAGCCCATGGAGGGAGAATTTTTTGATGTGCAGGACCATACTCGACGGACAGGTACCAATGGACTGGTACACATGGGGATATGATTATCTCGAACCTCCATGGGGCTGAAGAGCCCATCAGATGGTTGCCAGGATGGCAGAGACATGACAATGTTGTGATGATATTTTGCATAGAAAGAAAGAAAGACGTTCCACCCAGGAAACTTTGGCAGAGCCCGGCCTAGGGGGAATCACCCACTGCATATGGAATGTTTTCCTTTGATGGACAGGACGTCACCTAGGAGAGCTGGACGTTATCTGGAGCATGTGGCAGTGTGCTGAGGTTATTTGGCATGTGTGGCAGCTTGGAGGAGCCCTAGAAGGGAAAACGTCTGGCTTCTGGATGTTGTATTTGCCCAAAAAGGGCCAACGTCTCCCTCAGAAGGGCTTGACGTCCCACTTTTTGCTCATATTATGTCATTTTTCTAGCAGTTAATGCAAAATCAGTGTAAATTTTGTAGTCATCCTTGTCAGCTATTTTAATGACCTATTTTTTAATTGAAAGGTCATGGATTGGTATAAATAGAGGACGTTTTTCCTCATTTTATACATAACATAACTGACTCTCTTGTGAGAGACTATCTTTTAGCCTTTTGCTTGGTATTTTTGGTGTTGGAAGTGAGGCACAACTCTTCTTGGAGGATTTCTCTTGGAATTTATGGTGTTTCTCTCATGGATGGTTTACAACTAGGGTTTGATTATGCATTCTTCATGATATGTAAGTGAATTTTTCATGCAAAACTTCTTAAGTGAATGGTTGTAGGCTTAATTTTTTACATTTGCTATTATATTGCTGAATCTTGAAACCCTAGGTAGCAAGCACACTAGTAGGTCATTGCTATATGTCCCCATGTTTGAGAAATTGTCTTAGCCATTAATGAAGGAAGATATAGCCTAGTCGTTGCTACACTTTTCTCCCTTTTCCTGAGTTAGCATTAAAGTTATAGGTTGAAGAGAGGAGACGTCCTAGGCCTAGTTAAATCTACACCTAGGGTTTTAACCTTCTAGGGTTTGAAAAGCCTTGCTCCTGCAACACTTTTCTCCCCTAGATATATACTTTGAAGCTATCCGTTTTGCCAAGTGTATTTAGAGAAAGAGGAAGGAGCATGAGGCCTTGCTTAAGCAACACCGGAATGAGCCTCCTTCCCTTAGGGTTTTGATTCTAGGGCCCTGCCATTGCAGCACCTTGGAACCCTACTCTCTAGTCTCTAAGTGTAAGTCCTCCCGAGATCTTTTGCCCTTACTTTTGACTCCATTTTACCCAAAGGCATTGGTTAGACTTACAACGTTGATCTTGTAGTGTTCAAAATCATCTTTTAAAACTTTCATTCTTGAAACCCTAACTAACCCTAACGCCACTAACTAGGGCTGATGTCATACTTGACGCAACAAGCTTTCTAACTAGTAATTGAGCAATTAATGATGACATCAAGCATTTCTTGAGCTATTGTTGATTGAAAATACTGTTGGCTTGGTCATTATTATAGACATTGATGAATTGGTGATCTTGCATAGGCTATTTAACAAAACGTTGACCTCATTTTGTCTATCATATTGCTTATTAATGAAATCAGATAATTAAGAAGTACTAACCCTTTAAATTATAACCTGCAAATATAAATATTGTGTTGTTATTGTCTAATTCCGGGCAGGTGTTCTCAACAGGGACTTCACTTCTTTATTGGTTGATTAGCCGTATTATTTAATACCGATGGTAACCTGAGAGGAGGGAAAAACTTACTTCTTGACCTTAGATTCTTTGCCTCTTCAAACCCCAAGTTACCGGGGACGTCTCCCCTGGGCTAACCTCCCTAAACAGAAAGAACCTCCCCATTGTGGTGACATTGGGTGGGGAAGGTTCTTGTTTCACCAGTTTGACCTTTATCCTTTAGCAATTTGACCTAAACTACAAACTGCGTGATAACAGATACTAGTAGTGAGAGGCATAAGGTAGCACCTCAGCAAGATTAAGACTAGGAGTCATGACACTTGGCAGGACAGTTGAGAGTCAGTGAGGACATGATCATGGAAGCCACTAGATGCATTGATGATACGCATGCATTGGTGGCAGGTTATTGTTGGAGGACCTCGATGGCATAGAATAGTTTAGATGGGGGATTTGTCATTGATGACTTCCATACACTCAGGGAGAGAGTGATTGTGATGAGGGCCGAATACCAGCAGTTGTTGATGGATAGGGATTACCTATTGGAGGTTGGCGAGATGTATCACAGGGCACTGAGGAATCAGGGGATTGAGGTGGACCGACGCTCTCATGAGTTGTGGTGAGCACACAAAGATTCTTGGAAGGCACACAGACATGCCTCCAGGAATCAGAGTCTAGATCAGAGGAGCTCCTTGAGTAAATTAGACAAAGATCCACCACATCTATTTCAGCAGAGAGTCAAATATATCCCTCAGCCACATTGTGAGAGTATGTTGGTGGTTTAGCAGTGGAGCACCAGTTGAGGGGGGAGAATGAGGAGTACCCAGGATCACTGATGAGTATGGAGAGATATGATCCAGAGACGCAGGAGGATGTCCATAGGTCACAGGGACCACCCTTCACGAGGGGTGTTGAGACAGTTGGGCACACACATACACATGGGGACTCCAGATCTAGGGGAAGTTATGAGGACACTTCCATTTGTGTTCCAAGATTGGTTGAACTTCATGTAGAGGATGACCCAGTAGTATACCCAGGATCCATGATGTTGCAGGTGTATATAGGAGATCACATGAGTATGCAGGGGCATATAGTGATGAGTGGTAGTTCACAAAGACATACAAATGTGTACAGTGGTATTCAAGGGGACGCACTGGATTGCAGGGAGGAGATGTACTTAGTAGAGCATGGAGATTCCTCTCCCTTGCAGCAGTATACAGATATGGGAGATCACCTTCATCATAGTAGCACTTGCATGAGTGATGATGGATGGAGAATGATTGACCTTCAGTTTGTGGAGATACCTACTGTTGTGCCTGATGGTTGGTGTTCAGTGATGAGTATAGGTGATTATTTACCATGGGTGCCAGTTGACGAGCTTTTGGTCAAGTCCTTGGGATTGACCAAAGCATGTGATACTTTCTAGTCCTGTAGTTGGTTGAAGATATTTATGGTAGCCTTTCCCAACACTTTTATCATTGATGACAACACAAAGGGAGCTAGACAGTGGCAGGGGACATGGAGAGTTGGTAGGTTGAGACCACCTGACAGGAGTGTCTTGATTGCATACAACAAGATAGGGGTGGATCATCAGGGGCAGATAGTTGAGGCCATAGGCATGATGGAGAGTATCCTAGGCCATGGGACAAAGGACATCTCATAGGTTTCTACATATTCAGACTCTCATTGGGATGAGGGTGGAGGGATTTCGACAGTTACCAGTAGGGAACATCAACAGTTAATGGGGATTGGAAGTGATGAACTTCCAATTTTGACATGGGATCTGAGAGTCCATTGGGTCAAAATTTTGTTTCATCTTACGAGGATCCAGGAGTGGAGGGTCCAGTATGGATACTTTGAGAAAACAATAATGATCAGAGTAGAGCAACATCAACATGATGGTCCTTGTCAGAGACTAGCATGGGACCCTGGGATTACAGGGCTGGGCATTTCATTGACTGATGGAGATGAGAGGACATTTGCAGGGGGAAGTCACTTTGATTTTCCATTTAGTTTTAGTATTAGGGAGAGCATGTCATTGGTGGGTGATTCGTTGAGGTCTTGTAGAACCTCACTATGGCAGCAACATGTTTAGTCGCTGGGGGTCATGTTGAGTTGGGTATGGTCTGGTAGGATAGATCCATTTTGGGTTGAGGCCATGTGTTATTTGTAGGAGACTCATGGTGTTGATATGTTATAGAACTATACTCCACAGGGCATTGCAATTCACATTCTGATATGGGATCTAGGGATTGGAGTGCTTGGTAGTTCAACATTTGATGGAGTTGAGTTTCAAGTAGAGTGGTTTCTCGGGGAGTTGACTAAGATTCTTTGGCCATTGATCATGCGTGGTGAGCACCTGGAGAGACCACATCTTGAGGGGAGTCTACCTTGTGTCACATAGGTGGATATGGGACTCCAGTATCATATTTAGTTGGATTCAGTTATTGCTTGAGGACAAGCAATATTTCGGCAATGAGGATTGTAATGTCCCCATCTTGGGACATTATAACATTACAACATTTCTGAGTGTTATGCCTACCCGAGTAGCAAGATAGGGGTGCCAGAGAGTTCGGGAGATATTGAGGGCTTTATTTGGGCCCGACTTGTATCGTTCATCATCAAGATCCATTCCGCACAACTGGGCTTTGGTTCCATTCCATTCTGACAATTTCCGTAATTTTGAGTTATTATGGGTCATATCTTAATTAAATTCACTAAGAAAGTCATAATGGGCATATTACTTGGAGAAACCTCTTAGTGTAATAGCTCATCGGAATTGAGAGGAAGAGAATTATAGGCTAAGATGATGAGAAGTGACTTTCAGTGGCCAAAGAAGCCATCAGGATGGATAAATCACTTTTTAGAGGTAAAATGGTTAATTAATTAATTAATTAAGTGATTTAATCAAGGAATAAGAAAATAAAGTAAAAGTCACTTGGAGGGAAAAGGTCAACAACAAATTAGGGTTTCAGGAAGCTATAAAGGAAGGGTAAAGCAACCTAATTCATTATGCTATGTTATGATTTGATGTTGAGGTATTTCAAGAGGAGGAGGAAATCGACCCCCTTGTTGTTTTGTGGATTTCTAGAGGAAACCACTATCCTTGATTGGTTTCGGTGTTGAGAGACACACCCTAGCCTATCAAAGATACCATCCAGGTATTTCACCATGCATTACAGTGTCCAGTTCAGTGATTGCGTAACTCAGCCAGTGAGGGTGCAAGTGATTGAGAGAGGGTTTGTGCGACTGCTTGAGACAGTTTCAGATCTAGGCAATTCCTTTCGACCCATTAGAGAGTTAGCCAGGGTGCACCTATTGAGCCACCAGTTGTCAGTTTTTGACAGTGGAATCTTTCAAAAAGTGGAAAACAATCATTTAGGGAACAACTCTCTGGGAAGCACATTTGGGGTTCCAAGGGACATTCCGGGGAAGATCTAAGGAATCCCTTTTGACCCATTACAAAGGAGACCATGGTGATAATTTTGAGCTATACATCATTAGATTCTGCCAGTGGAATCTCTAGGGCACACTCAATGAGCCCAGGAGGTACGCAAATGCCCAGGGGGTGACATCTAGAGCTTCAAAGGTCGGATCTTCAATCCGTCAGTCATCATGATCAGTCTAGAGGCTAGGGTGCATCTTTTGAGATAGTTTCTAGCTCATTTCAATGGGTATCGCCATCAGGGCAAGTTTTTTGGATTCTATAGCATTTTCCACGAGCTACCAGACTTCTTTTTGTTGATCTATCCATGCATGTGCATACCAGCACCTATTCTTCTGGTCATGGGTATTTATTATCTATTATTTTGTATTCCAGTGACGATCCATGAGATCTAACTAATGATTATCAGGATCAGTCTAGAGGCCAAGGCACATCTTTTGAGATAGTTTCTAGCTCATTCCGATGGGTATCTCCATCAGGGCAAGTTTTCCGAATTCTACAGTAGTTATCACGAGCTGCCAGACTGCTTTTTGTCGATCTATCTGTGCATGCGTAGACCAACACCTATTCTTCTGGTCATGGGTATTTATTATCTATTATTTTGTATTCCAGTGACGATCCATGAGATATAACTGATGATTATCATATCTGCTTCTAGTCTTTATTGTATTTCCTGCTTTTTCTAGCATTATATATATATATATATATATATATATATATATATATATATATATATATATATATATATAAGTGAGTTGTGTTTCATTTTTACACATGCATTGTTTTCTACTGCTAAACACATAATAAATTGGAACACACAAGCAAAAACAACTGATCATCTTCACACAGTTAATCAAACGCAGTCAGAAACCCCTAGAGTATCAGATTCAATAGTCAAACCATAGTTCAACAGTAGATATCCAAATTAGCTAGATCAGGGATATTTCAGGTTATGAAAAGGTCTGCACCACCTTGTTAATATCATAAAGACAATTTGTGGATAGACAATTGCAATCAATCAATGATATATGGGAACAAACAGGGGTGTCCATCATTTCTGATGGATGTAGAGACCAAAGAAATCACCCCTTGATTAATGTTATTGCAATATGCCCCCAGGGGGCAATGTTTTTGAAGGCCATTGATTGCAGTGGAGTGGAGAAAGATGCAACATTCATCTCCACAATTCTAATTGATGCAATAGAAAATGTAGGGCCACAGAATGTTGTTCAAGTCATCATGGACAATGCACAGGTTTGTAGAGTTGCAGGCTTTGTGGAGGGTCAATATGATCACATCTTCTGGACTCCATGCGTCGTACATTCGTTGAACCTTATGCTTGCCAAGATTGGTGAGATTGAGTGGATCAATGAAATATATGTAGCATGAAAGGAAATCCAAATGTTTATTACTAATCATTTAATGTCCCAAGACACATATCGTGGTTTTGCAAAGTTGGAGCTACTGAAGGCACTCCCTTTTTAATCAGTGTTATTTGCATTATGAATTCTTATTTTTAATTTATATGATTTATGATTTGAGATTTGACTTCTCAAGACTTATGTAGGTTGTTGAAACCTATTTTTCCTCCCACACTCTAGTCATAAAGAGGCTTGGAGGTTATCAGCGAGGCTCATCGATCCTCTTTGGGAGTTGTGGAGGACTTCCAATTCTGACATAGGACAAAAAATCAAGTCTATCATTCTTGATGATGCATGGTGGGACAAGGTCCAATACCTTCTATAGTTCACAGAACCAATCTTAACAATGATCAGGATATTTGACACAAATATGCCTTGCTTGGGGGAAGTCTATGAAAACATAGATAGTATGTTGGAGAGGAAAAGGGAAATTATTAGGGCCAATGAAAGTGACCCCTTTGAAGTATTGTACAATGAAGTGAAGGACATAATTACCAAAAGGTGGAACAAAATGACCACACCATTACACCTTTTGGCCTATGCACTGCACCCTAAATACTATCATTCCAAAATATTGTCTTTACCTGGTAGAACAACCCCAAACAAGGATTCTGAAGTGGTACAGGGATACAAGATGACTTTGAGGAAAATTTGCAAGGACGTGGGAATTGCAATGGAAGTACATGAAGAATTTGGAGCATTTGTACAATCCACTAGTAACTTTTCAGATCCACTAGCCATTGATGATCGAGGGCATATGGATCCCGTTATCCCCCACTTTTAGGGATAAGTAGAAGATCATGTATCGAGGCCCACAGGTCCTAGACATGGAGTACTAAGAGCAGGATTGACTTTAGCATGGCCCTGGAGGGCCCACCTTTTCTTTCTTCCAGCATATTTATCTTGTCAGGAGCAACAACATCCATTACCATTGGCTTGGTCTTGTGTCAAAGAAGGTTTTTGCTCCATGAGGTAATTAGTCTGGGTATCATGGTATGTGTCACTTTTATCATCAAAACCATTGAATATGTGCATATGATTCCTTTTGTTTCTAACAATTGCTTGGATCTTACACTTGCCCACTTGACCATGTTTGGGGAGATTGACAGGGTGCCCTAGCAAGCCTGTGTCTGTAGGTTTTGGTTTGCCACTAGGGGGGTTTTGAAAATCCATCGTCCACTCCCATCATAGTACCACTATTTCATATTGTTCTCGCTCACTTATCCCATTCCACTTGTCCAAGCACTGGGTTGACCTATTTTCAAGACTACACCTTATCTCGTGGGAAGATGGGGCTAAAGGCCCAGAAGTTAAAAGCAAGCTGGTAAAAGATAAAAGCCTAAAAAATGAAACCTTGAGATGCTTAGCCTAGGGATCCCTGAGAAAGCAATAAAAGGCTTCTCAGCAAGAAACAAGAGGGACCTGGAAAATAAAAAAATGAGACCTAACCAGAGGATAGGGGGTCTCATCACGAGCCAGCCTATTAGGTCCATGGGTACCTAGCAGTATGACATTGCCACTAGCTGGTTACCATGCCAGGGCAGTGACTCTTGGTTGCATGGCCAAGGGAAAATGGGTCTCATCACGAGCCAACCTTCAAATTTCTGTGAAAGTACTTGTGGGTAACCCTGCCATCGCTGGTCACTGTTATCGCACGGTTTGTAGGAAAGGTTTAAAGAGCTTGAGTCAAGGCTTGAAACCAGCGTAACAGGAGCTTCCCCACCCACTGTCACCTCAATGGGGAGCTCTTTCTATTCAGGAGGGCTCGTCCAAGGGAGACGTCCCTGTGTAATCTGGCTTCTTGAAGGGCTAAAGGTTTAATGGATCAAGGTAAGTGATTACCTTTCACAGATTACTGCCCAAAGCGATGAGATAGTCAAAGGAGATGTTCCACTGATGAGGCACCTGCTTGCGAGACAAGACAAACAAAGCTAGAAAATGTGCTTGCAGTGGGTTAGTACTTCATAATATCAATGACTATCCTTAAATATACATATGAGCAAAGATTAGATATAATTATTGATGAAGTCAATGATTATTAAACAAAGATAAATAGCTTATATCACTTCTTCAATAAGTACAAAGATAATTGGGCATTCAACGTGCAAGATCAAATCCTTGTATCAAATCACATTGCAATTCATATCAGAAATCAGATCTGCTCATAAATAGATATTGTTGCTGCGTCACAATTGCAGAAATAGGTGACGTCAACCCTATATTTGCTAGACAAATAAGTGGACGTTATGCTTAATAATCCAATGAACAGTTTGAAACTTAGATGTCTATCAAAGGATGACCAAACCACAATGTTTATGCACTAAATACAGTTTGAAATGAGGCTTGCTGTCATCATTAATGTTGTTGTTGTCACTATGACGTCAGCCCTAATGATAGGTCAAAAATAAAGACAATGAGTAGGACGTTTTGTCAAAGAAACTTATGGATGAAATCAACTACTCAAAGACTTATCAAATAGATGACAAATTTCACAACGTTTCAGGTCTAACAAGAGATCAAACAAGTGTGTGATGTCACCTATAAAACTTCTGTTGTAGGGTTAGGGTTAGCTAGCCAAGAAGTGGACGTTTTAGCTAATTTAACCAATGAAAAATTATGAAACCTCTACGGCTATGATGAGATGACTAGGCCGCACTTTTCTATCCAAACACAAGTCCAAAATCAGCAAGACGTCATCTCATTAGGGTTAGTTCTAGTTGCTAGGGTTAGACATTAGGTTAGTTAGGGTTTCAATTTAAAAGTGTTTTGAAAGAGATTTTGAACATAAACAAGCTCAAGATTACCTCTAGACTAGTGCCTTGGGTTAATGGAGTCAATTGAAGTGAGACTAATGGATTTGGAAGACTCAAACTTAAGGACAAGAGGGTTAGGGTTTGATGGTGTTGCTATGGCAAGGCCACCAAATCCTAAAACCCTAAGAAGAAAAGACTTACTTAGGTGTAGCTAAAGC
>JZKD02S0936894.1:44779-56479 GCA_000966675.3 Picea glauca | reverse complement strand
GGGATAACAGTCACCACGCCAGGGCAGTGTCCCCTGATTAGCTCTTGAACAAAAAAAAAGGAAAAAGCAATAAAAGATAAAAGAATGAAAAGAATAAGAATAAAAGGCAAGAATGGGCTTGGAAAAAATGCATCAATGACAGGTACAACTCGCCTTCTAACAAAGGCACCCATAGGTAACATTTCTTGCATCCTTGGCCCTCATTCACCCAGATGCTTGGACTTCCCCTGACCACATCATCCACTTACATGTCTTGGATGAGATCTCTTCCAAGAATTTTCCTTTTCTAGTGGACACTAGCCCAATAGGACACCTTGTCCATTTCTCCAGATTTGTATTGTAGGCTTCTGTAACATCTTTGAGTTGTTAACTAATGTATTAGGGATTTTATGCACATGTTTAATAATATTAATGATGATATGTGATTGACATTTCTATGATCCCTGTGACTGATGAGCTCATGGAGGGTGTAGCTTTTGATGTGCAGGACCATGCCCGACGGATAGGTACCATTTCAGATCGGTACACATGGGGAGATGATCAGTTCAGACCTCCATGGGGATGAAGATCCCATCAGGTGGATGTTGAGACCCCATCAGGGGGCAGAGACAGGATAGAGATGGATCAGGGGCTTTGCACCAAAGAAGGAGAGGATGTTCCACCTGAGGCACTTTGGCAAAGCTTGACCTAGGGGGATTGACCCTCTTTTAGTGGAACATTGGCCTTGGAAGGCCTGGGATGTCACCCTTGATTACTATGACATCATCCAGCCTATTGGACATCTTGGGAGGTATACTAGGCAGTATTGGCATGTGTGGCATGATGGAGGAGCCCAAGGAGGGCTAACGTTTTGCTCCAGGATGCCTCATTTGCCCTAAAAGGGGCCAACGTCTCCTTTTGAGGGGATTCATGTCTCTTTTCATCTTGATTAGGGTTTTAATTTGACAATTTAATGTAAAACAATATGATTTTAGTATTTTGGCCTTGTCGGCCTTTTTACATGACCTAAAATGTAAAATTAGGTCATGGAATGGTATAAATGAAGGATTTTTACCTTCATTTTTTATCACAACTTATTCACTCCATAAGGAGGTCTGAATTTTGCACCCTCTCTTGGGTTATTGGCTGATTTAGTGATGTGCACTTGTTGAAGGAGGATTATTTTGGCATGTTTTGGCATTTCTCTTGAAGGAAGGTGTTACAACTAGGGTTTGCATTGATATTTCTTGGTGATATGTAAGTAATTTTCTGCAAAANTTCTTGAATGAATGGTTGTAGTTTCATTTCTTGCATATGTTTATGATTTTTGCTGAACAAAACCCTAGGTGACAAGCACACAAGTAGGTCCTTGTCTCATGTCCCCTTTGAGAGAAATTTTCAGCCATTTATTGAAGGAGGAGAGAGCCTAGCCGTAGCTACACTCTCTTCTCTCTTCACCTTTGCTAGCTGTACTTTTTTACAAGCTGAGAAGAAGGAGACACCTTGAAGCCTAGGGTTTCTACACTTTTGGGTCGATTTTTCTAGGGTTTGTTGGTAGCCTGGTAGAGCCTGTTGTACAACTGAGAGGGGGGGTGAATCAGTTGTTTACCGAGATTGAACAATTATACTTATTTTTAATTCTTTACAAAGCACTCAATGACAATCACAATGATGCAAGGCAATAAGCAATAGTATATTCAGCATCAGTCACGCATATGAGATACACAGAGACAAATTTTCTTAAGGAAACCCATACAGGGTAAAAACCTCTTCTTCTTTATATGATAAGTAATATTTACATTATTTACATTATCATACATATGAGCACCAACTCATAATGAGGTTGCAACCTCTGTTTTGCAAGTTGCTACTTGCTGAGAGCACCAACTCTCTATTTTCTCTAGCACCAACTAGAAGGAAGCTACAACTCCCTGTGTTCAAGCACCCACTTGAACCTCTAAGGACACCAACCCTTCCTAGCACCTCCCTTCCACCCTAGATTATGAATATGAATTAATGGAACTTGTTAAAGTGATATAGTGTTCAACAACAACTTACCAGTCTCATCACTGTTCTGCAAGATTTCACTGCTCAGTCTTCCTCACTATCTTCCTGCACTCATCCATTACACTTTTTTGTTCTTCTGCCTCTTGTGCTTTCTGCACCATTCCCATTTCAATGCACCTTTTGTCTTTTGTCCATTTTAGTTGTTGCACTGCACCTCCTTCTTCACACATGCATCACTCTCAACAGCAACAACAATACAATCTCTTCTTTGTTCCACATTCTTATACTCCCTGTGCATCTTGTGCAATCTCTGTATGTAGTGGTTTTGCATGGTCTGCATGTCGAGTGCTCTTCCTGTTCATCATGGCAACTCTTCAGCTTCTCTAGCTATTAAACCCACGCGTCCAGCATCATTGGGTGTTACGTTGAGATTCCTCAACCTCTCTAGCAGATGAGACTCGCCATTTTCTTTGGCACAGTTGAGATTAACCTCTCTGTTGCAGTCACAGACTTCAACGCTCTTCCAGTTGTCCATCACCTCTATGGCCAGTCCTCATTCCACTGGAAGGTTACTTCAGACTCTTCCGCTCCTCTGGCAGTTACACAAAAGTATTTTCCACACCTCTGGCAGAAACCATCAGTAGTTTACTTGCAGTTACAGTGTGAACCTTGAAATAGAGCCAAACTATGCTAGCTCCTTCCTCTTACGTGACTACCGGTGGTGACCACCAACTACATAGACATTTCATCATTTCGGCATTTCGACATTCGACAATTCGACCATCGTGTGACCAAGTGTCTCGACACTTCCAGTCGTGATCCCCGAAACTCTGAAAAGGAGCTTGTCTTCATTAGCTCCTTCCCCCATATTCTGCTGATGTGACCACAGGCGGTGACCATCAGTTAGTTCGAAACTGCATTTCACAATTTCGCATTTCAGGGATTCTCCAGTCAGTCCCTTGACTCCTCCAACTCCCGATCCCTGAAATGGGGTTTAGCACGGACTAGCTCCTTCCTCGATATGACCATGGCTAAGACCAAGCACTTATTCATAAAGTTCTTTTCGTGATTTCACATTTTGGCACTTTGGCATTCCTGTGGTGAAGTGTTCTTGACACCTCCAAGTTCCGATATCCGAAACTCCGAAATGGAGTTGGATCAACGGTCTGATACTCCAACATTTCTAATTTTGGTGAATCGCATTTCGTGACTTCGGGTTTCGCTATTTCGGGACTCCTGAGATGAAGAGTCTTCACTCTTGACTCCTCAAACCCCTATTATCTGAAACTCCGGTATGCAATCTTTATCATTTCGCGACTTCGGGTTTCTTGATTTTGGGACTCCTGTGATGCAGTGTCCTGAATCTTGACCTCTCAACCTCCCGGTATCCGAAACTTCAGTGTGGAATCTTTTATAATTTCGTGACTTCGGGTTTCGTGACTTTGAGACTCTTTATGATGACAGTCTTTGTCATTTCCATCTCCTGGTATCCGAAATCCCGGTATCCAATAATTCGAATTGGAGTCGGATCAACGGTCCATGATCTCCTTGAAACAACAACACAGATCATTTTTCCATTTCACCTTTCGCCATTTCGACACTTTTGTTGATAAGAGTCTCTGACATCTCCATCTCTTGGTAACCGAAATCCCAATATCCAACTCTCCAAGTGATGCGTCTTTTTCGAGTTTTCGAGATTTGGCATTTCGGCACTTCGAGACTCCTGAAACGAGAGTTTCTGACATCTCCATCTCCCGGTAACCGAAATCCCAGTATTAAATACTCTGAGTGGTGCGCTTATTTTGGGTTTTCGGGATTTTGCATTTCAGCACTTCGGGACTCCTGATGATGAGAGTCTTGACTCTTGACTTCTCCATCTCCCGGTAACTGAAACTCTGAAATGGAGTCTTCGTTGAGGTGCCTCGTTTGGATTTTTCGGGGTTTTGCATGTCACCTTGATCGTTAAAGAGTGTGTAGGTTCATTTGGATCCAACATCAGTCAGACCTCTAGCTCAGATCTGACATTCATCGGGAATTCTCCTGATTCCAACGCCGCATACTCTGATCTTGCCATCAATGACAATCTCACCTACCTGAAAACTTGCCAACAGAGCCTTGCTACAACAACACTTTGTTTTATCAAACCCTCTTGTCCCATTTTATATTATCTTTCAGCTAGCCATTTTCCATTGAGTCAAGGAAAGAGGAGAGATCACAGAGGCCTAGTTCACCTACACCGAAGTGACCCTCTCTCCCCTAGGGTTTTGACTTTGGGGCCTTGCTTCAGCAACACCTCAAAGCCTCTCCCCTCTAGTCCTTAGTCGTTGCTTCCTTTAGCTCTTGCGTACTTCACCTTTTGACTCCATTAACCCTAAGGCACTGATCTGAATACCTCTTGCATTGAAGTGATTTTGATCAAAACATCTCTCAAACTCATGAATCAAAACCCTAACTTCACTAACCCTAGCCTAAACTAACCTTCTAACCCTATATGCTGCCTTCATCTTTAACCATAATATCATTGGTGCAACAAAACGTTTTACTTTATAAGCAATTGAATGGTGATTAAAGGCATAAATTAAATGAAGTATTGATTTATTACGTTGAATGCCATATTGTTCCAGCATTTATTGGTGAAGTGACATAATTTTCATTTCTATTCATAAACATTGACTTCGTCAATATTTATTGTCAAACTGCTTATATGTTTATCAGATAGTCATTAAATTTACATGAAGTACTAACCCATTGATCAAAGCTTGCATATATCAGTTTATTGTTGCGTTGTCTCAGGCAGGTGTATCTCTTTGGGGGGTGTTGACCGCCTCTCCAACTAGGGGTTCAAATCCATGTGCAATGAAGAGATGCATCATCGGATGCTCATTTGTCGAAGATTATTTGGTTCTACAAGGTATTTTTAGCCCCAACACTTCTTTTTGTAAATGGAATTTTCGCACCCCTGCGTGGGTCAATAATATAATAGGTCTGCATTGTTCATAGTTAGGTCGGTTACCTTGGGATGGGTTCATTGGGGGAGTTCCTTTCACCGAGGGTTTTTTATCCTCAGGTTATCAATTGGGCTTTTCAGTCTTATTGATTTCCCTTGAGTTTTTCCCTCACACCTACAATAGTTCCTCCAAAGTGGTGAAAGGCATTCTAATGGGATTATTCTCTGGTAACTATTGTTTAGGAATGATTTAAATGAACAAACATGACATCTTAGAAAGTTTCGTGGAATTCCGTCGAGTCTAGATTAATTTTTAATTAAATTTCCTTAAGTTTGGAGGTTTAATTATTTTTGAGCAAAAATTGTAAAAACTAGGTCCTTGGACTTTTGATAGGGGTATTTGTGCTCAAAAGAAATGGAATGAGACCCCCTACACCCTTGGACCAAGTTTCATCTCAGTCGAACAACTTTTTCTATGGGTTTGTCCACCAGGAGTGTCAGTTAGTAAAAAACAACAATTTTAATTGCTAAGTCCAAACATAGCAAAAATGTAATTTTTGTAATAATGAGTAAAAGGTGATGTAAAATTGGAAAAAGAGAAAAGATGTGTTTCCTAACCTAAGCCTACCCAACCCAACCTGTTTTAACCTTTTTACACCCCTCACCGACTCACCTTACTCAAACCCTCATGCCCTCCTAAGGAAATTACGCCCCCCCTCATGGGAAAACTCTAGAAAATTATTTTTAAATGAGTTGGGGCCCCCTCCATCTATTGGCACACCTTTCCTAGCCTCCCACGTCTCACTTTCTATGATCCCCACACATTACAACTCATCCACCTCATTGATCCATGACTCAAACCCTAGGTGGTGCGCCCCCCTCCTTGGGATCTCATCTTTTGCTTGGTGGTGGACACTTGGCATTGATCCAAGAGAGGTAGGTTTGCCTCTCCAAGTATAAATAGATCCCTCTCCTCACTCCTTCCTCACCATATCTTGAGCTATTGTTATGCTACTTGATTTTCACCACTCTCTCTCTCTTTCTTGTCCATCTTTCATCCATTCTTTGGCTCTTAGGGTTTTGGAGCAACTCTTTCTCCAAGATCCATTTTTGAGTAATAAAAGAGAAAATTTGGAGGATATTGGAAGAGCAACGAGTATTCTTGTTCTTGCTTACACATGAGGCAATATTGTGAATTTGGTATGATGGTTGCATAGATTAGATTCTTGGGTAAAGTGTTTTACTTGGGTAGATCTAACAACGAATATTCTTGTAGATCTATATATGTGGGTTTGCTAATAGGGTGCAAGTATTTCATTTTGTTAGCATATTCAGCCATATTATCTTCTTGTATGCATCATATCTTGTCAAGTTTTGCAGGTTTGGCTTCAAGGGTTTTGTTGGGATTGCCTCAAGGAAGAGTCCTCCCTCAAAGCACACTAAAACTCCTTCTTTATCATTCTTTATTCATTATTTCATTGTTGTTCATTCCATATATTATTTCATCTAGCCTAACATAATAGATTGGTCATTTTAATCCACTTTTATCATAAGTTTTTTATAAGAAAAATTTCTGCCCTAAAAACAAATTTTTTTCTTCACATTGTTGGTTGTGTGTAGTTTTTCCAGCAAGCATAACTTGCTTGTTTTTGCAGGTTTGTAACAGGTTGAGCGGGGTTATGTTACCCAAAATCATCCACACAACACTCCAAGACCCTTCTCTTCAAGTGGGTAACAAATCTCAACCTCTCTTCTTTCTTTTCTAGCTTCATGTGCATATATCTACTCTCTTTTGCTGATTTTTAGTGGCTCATAGCTTGGAAGGAGAATTGGTACGGCCTACCTCCCACGTGTGAGCTTAGGTTTAGCTTTATTTTGAAGTTTTTCCATTTTTAAATCGTCTTCTAAGCTAGGACGTGGGGTTAGTGAGCATATTGTTGATAGTTGTGTTGCTTACTTTCCTCTCAACCTCACTGGCACAATAAAGGTAGGTTTGCCTCCACCTTGTGCCATTGAGTGGTTTGTCTTGTTTTTCCATTTCTCTTTCAAGCCATTTCTAAGTTTAATAATTGCCTACACCTTGGGAGAGAAACCCCCAAATTGTAAGGCTAGGATAAGTAATGTGTTAATGTTCTTTTCATGTTTTAATGGCTAAAATATTCTAGATCTAGATCTCTACACACATTAGTCCTTAGCTTAAGCCCTTGGGGTATAATCAACTTGGGCCCTAACCTACTTGCATGTTTTAATCCATCTTAAGATCTATCTTATTTACATGCTCTAATCCAACACACTAAATGATTAATGCTTTGATGGTATAATAAGTGATTTTCCTTTTCATGCTATCTCATCTTTAAGGCCATTTTCCCTCTCACTTAAGTTAATGTGTTGTTGGATATCTTGATAGTGTAGGCACACATCTAAATTTTCAAGCTTTCTCTTTCACACTTAATGCTTTCCCTCTTAATGCTCTAACAATCAATGGTTAAGTGGTAATAAGCTTGAGTCTCTTTTCTTTCTTTGGCAAGTTGTTCTTTCCCTTGTTCATTAGCATCCTTTCATAATGAGCTTTTCATGTTAATGGTTTAATAAATGGTGATGAACTAAATCGTTATTCAGCTTTCTTTTACATGCTTTAAATGTTTTCATGTGCTTAAATTTCACACTTAATAGCACACTTCTAAAGCTCATAACAGTTTCGGTTATGACATAAAATCACCAATTTAAGGAAACTAAAAGTCACTTAAACACTCTCTAATACACCTAAAAGTCTAACCCATTGATATATATACTTAATAGACTTAATAGGGTACCTTGAACCACCATCTTCACCATCTAAAATGGGGATTGAGGAGAGCAACGAAAGGTGCTAGGGTGGGGACAGTCTCACGGTGCGCGACTTCCTTTCTATAAAAACTCAATTCTTAGGGTTGACCTGTGAAGCTAGGGTAGGCCTCGTTGCCTTACTTCTTGAGCATCCAATAGCCATTTGGCAATCGGGGGAGAAGGTTTTTGGCGAAACACTTAGCTAGGGAAATTAAAATCTTTTCAAATCTTAAAACCCTTAACTCACTAAGCAATTGTAACCTTGGTTAAATTTAATACATCTTAAGGTTCAATACTTGCAACTTAATCTTTCGATCTCATAATACAAGTAGTGCTTTGTCGTTAATCAACTAAGTGTCTTAATCTTTTGGAACACTTGCATTTAAAGCTTCTTGATTTTCTAAGTGTCCTTGTGAATCTTTGAGTGTTGATGTTTCCATTGAGGAGAAGTCCAACAGAGTAAGTGCTATTGGGGCATGCTTAGGCTTGATGTGTTGAGGATGTGCATGCCTTGATCTTATTTAATATCCTGCACATTTAAACACACATGGTTAGTTTGTCTATTGTATCATTGTGTACCTAACATTCTTTATTTGTAAGTACTTGTATCTAATCTTTGTGAAGTAACTATTCTTTTGTAATCTTTGTAAGTTTATTGTAACGAAACACCCTTTAACTTAGTTGACCCCTTGCCCAAACTTTAGGCACTAGGATTAGTTGACTTAGGGAAAGGGCTACTTGACATAACCTTGCATCTTGCAATGTTGATTTTTCATCATAGGTTAGACTCCCCCAAACCTTAACTAATTAAAAACAACTCCTAGAACTTAATGTAAATCTCATCTAGAAACTAGGATCTACCCCCCTTGGCTTCCCTAGGAGTAGGCCTAGATGGAAGAGGTTCAAGCCAAAGTGATAGCGTGGGCTTTGAACCTAGGCATTGTGCCTCCAAGGACACACTGAGTGAGAAGGACTTGGCTCACATTTGCAAGTGTGTATAAGGATGACAATAGGGGGTTTTAATTTATCATTGGCCTTTGGCCAGACTATCTGCTCGGTGGTGACTTGTGAGGGGGGAATAACTACTTATTCTTGTAATCCTTTGCCTTCTCAAAACCCCAGGTCACCGAGGACGTCTCCCCTGGGCCTTACCACCCTAAATAGAAAGAATCATCCCATTGTGGTGACATTGGGTGGGATTGGTTCTTGTTACGCTAGTTTTTCCTTCAAACCTCAAGCCTTTTATCCTTTCTACAAACTATGTGATAACAGATCATATTACCTGGTGGGGCTTCCATGGAGGGGGCAACATTCATCTCTCAAATCTAGCCACAAGTTTATTATCACAGGTTTCCAGTTCCTCATCAGCTGAGAGGAATTGGAGTACATATGGCTTCATCCATTCCATGAAGTGAAACAAATTGGGAGCAACGAAGGCTGAGGATCTTGTGTACGTTCATTCCAACCTTCTCCTTCTATCACATTCTAGTCAAGAGTATAAGAACGTTTCAAGCAGGACGTGGGATGTGGAGCCTGAGATATCCGACTTAAACATGACATTGAATGCCATGACTCACCTCAACCTACTTGAGGATGTTACACCACTAGTTCCTACTTTTGCTGCAACTTCCAACATTCCTGGCCCCCTGCCATCTATTCATGATGTAGAGTTGCAATATGTAGATGATGAGGATGTCGACCCATTTCAAGATTTCTAGTTAAACCTGCTCTACATTGTCATATTAGTAGAGTGATCACTGATGAGACACTCATTTTTGTATTGACTATTGTGTTTTTTGTATGAAGCAAGATGCATCATTTTAGTGTTCAGGTTTATAAATGATCTAATGATTTAAATTCTAATGTTGTGATTCATGAATGGATTTTATTCTAAACTTCGAATATGTTTTTTCAAATTAAAAAAATATTATTATATATTTGTGAACTTGACGTATCCTCATCGTATTTGGATCCTAGATTTTCAAAAATCTAGCAGATCTGTATCTAGATCCTAGATTTTCAAAAATATGGCGGATCTGTATCCATTTTTCGTATCTTGGTAACTTAGGATAAAAGCCTAAATATAGACCTTCCAGATGCTTCACCCAGAGAACTTCGAGAAAGCAATAAGATGCTTATCTATAAGAAAAGGGGGACCTACAAAAATAAATGATAATGAATGCTTAAGGGGTTAGTTGGAGGATGGGAGGTCTCATCACAAGTCGGCCTATCATGATCATGGGTATTTAGCGATATGACATTACCATCATCTGGTCACCAAGCCAAGGTAGTGGGTCTTAGTTACACAATTGAGAGAAAGGGGGCCTCATCACAAGCCATCCTTCTCATTTTCGTGAGGTATTTGTGAATGACACTGTCATTATCTGGAAACCATACTAGGACAGTGGCCTTCAACTCATTCCTTAAAACATGAAAGAAATAAAGAATGGCAAGAAGATGCGCTTAGAAAAAGTGCATCGCAAATGAAGGTGCCACACACCCTCTACAAAGGCACCCATGAATGAGATAATACGAGCCCTTGTATGTCATGAAAATCATCAACCTATGAAGTATAAACCCCTTCCACCTCATCATACACTACATGACCTTGAAATACCATACTTGGGAGCATCCCCTACTTAAGGGATTTTCTCTACCCAATAGGAATCCTGTGACACCCCTCCCATAATAAAACTTGGTCAATTGTATATGAAGGATAATTTCTCATGATGAGTCCCATCAATAGTTCAAAATGTATTAGAGGACATGTTAGGTTTGTCTTGGGAAGCCATGGCCATTTTGCAAGATGCTTGAGTAGTAAGGGTAGCTCTAGTTGTCTTCTTGGACCTGGGCTTAAAGTGCAATGCTTAGAAAATGAAGTTTTTTCTTGTAATCCTGAATATTTTTCAATGCAATGGCCCTTTCTGTGGATTTCCATTGTTGGTTCAAAGACTTACAATGAGAATAAGATATGACTTGTTAGAAGGTTCAAATATATTGAATTTGAATCATATGGTTTCTAATATGATGACTATGGCCTATATTTAGGCTAGGAGGATCTATGATGTTGCTTAAATGTTTAGATTTTTTAGATAATTGAGTTGGTCATGTTATCCCCCATTTTCAATGATAACTAGGAGATCGTGTATCGAGGCCCACAGTTCATAGACATGGAGTACCAAGAGCAGGATTGACTTTAGCATGACCCTGGAGGGCCCACCTTTTCTTTCTTCCAGCATCTTTATCTTGTCAGAAGCAACAACATCCCACCACCATCGGCTTGGTCCTATGTCAGAGAAGGTTCCTGCTCCATGAGGTAATTAGTCCAGGTATTGTTATCGCACAGTTTGTAGGAAGGGTTTAGGTTAGCTTGAGTCAAGGCTTCAAACTGGCGTAACAGGAGCTTCCCCACCCACTGTCACCTCGATGGGGAGATCTTTCTATTTAGGAGGGCTAGTCCAAGGGAGACGTCCCTATGTAATCTGGGTTTCTGAAGGGTTAGGGTTTAATGGATCAATGTAAGAGATTCCCTTTCACAGATTACTGCCAGGAAAGATAGTCAAGAGAAAAGTCTTCCACTGAATGGCACCTGTTTGTGAGACAAGACAAATAAAACTAGAATATGTGCTGCAGTGGTTAGTACTTCAAGCATTAATGACTATCTTTAAATATATATGAGCAATGATAAAATGCAATTATTGACGAACTTAATGATTGCTAAACAAAGACAAATGACTTGTCACTTCTTCAATAAATACACCAAGAGATAAGAGCATTCAATGTGCAAAATCAAATCTTTATTATATCACAATGCTACAAATATCAAATCTGCTCATAATAAATAATGTTGCTGCATCATAAATATTGTTGCTACTATACAGATGACGTCAGCCCTATCAATAGGTTGATTTTGAAATAAATGAGGGGAGCGTTTTATCAAT
>JZKD02S0936839.1:0-13841 GCA_000966675.3 Picea glauca | reverse complement strand
GAGGGATCACCAACATGTATTTTGAAACTCTAGAAGAGATGATTTCAAATCTGTTAATTGAAGAAAGGAGAACCATAGCAAATGATACAAAATATTATACTCAACTTGAGTCTAAATTATACTCAAGATATAATTGGAGTAGATCAAATAAATACAAAGGGGAAATGGAATGTCATTATTGCAAGAAAATGGCTCACATAGCCTGGATATGTATATTTCAAGTTAATGATGTTCTCAAAGGAAAACTCAAAGACAAACAACATGTAGAAAATGTAGACATTATTTAAGATCCACTGGATGTTGATAGTGGTGATTATCTTACTAAAGAAAGGGAATTATATGCATTTTAATAAGCCCACACTTTGAATATAGGGAGGGATCTACTGTAGATACAACTTAGCTTTGATAGATACCTAGATAGTTCATGAGTTTGTGGATCTTGGGAATTATCCCTCATTAGGATTTTGATACATGCATGTGGATTGTTGTCCATAATGAGTTTATAACAGATGCATGTGGATTGTTGTCCAATAATTTAATTCAGGAGATTCATAATTTAGGAGTTCATGGAAGTGGAATCCAAGAACTTGGGAATTCAAATTGGGCGCTACACCTTTACAAGGGTTATGAGATGGATTTATGGAGCTCTACCTAGGTCAATAACGATTTTCAAAGAAGAATATTTTGAAGAATGTTTGGTTTTGATGTTTTAGTTTTCACTTAGTATGTTTTATCTTCAATCGGTATGTTTTTTTTCAATATTGTGAACCTTAATAGGGGGTGTTAGGATAAGGATTACATTTGTAATAAAGTCACTTTGTGACTATAGGTTATAGTTTATTCTCTTGTTCACTTTTGTGTAGAACAATCTATCCCACATTCATAAGTGGAAATGACTTTCTTAGTGACAAATCGTATATAAGAGGTGAACACAATTGTAATAAATGCACCAATTATTCATTGATAATAGCCTATGGTGTTACTATAAGTATATTCCTTTGATATTAGTTTTGTAACCCAACCCTATCTAGTCTTTCATCATTTAGTGATCTAGCTCATTTTGTAGTACATGGATTGTGCATACATGCTTAAGCATGAAAGTTACTTGTTAGATGGTCCCATGAGTTATCTAGAAGTTTACTAAGAGAATAAAAGATTGTGAAACCACTCATAAATGAACAAAACAAGAGATATCTAATGAAAAAAGAAATATATGAGAAGATGGAATGGAGACAACTGAAATGAATATCCATTACCATTATGAGTCCATCTATGGTGGAGATAAAAAAATTGAAATATCTTAGTTCTTTGAGCAATTCAACAAACTAGCAATGAACAATGTTCCTAGAAAATTGATCTGAAATGCATCAACATGCTTTTTTTTATTTCTTGATTTATTTGATGGCATGGGAAAATTAGCGATATGATCTTGAGAGGGCCACCTCAAGATAGATCCTAAATTTGACAATTTTGGGTTGTGAATTTTCAAAGTCTATTTCAAGCCTTAATTAGCATTTTTAGGTTTTAACCTAGGGGAAAACATTTTGACAATTTTCCTTACTGTAGAGACCATTGAGATATTTCCAAAGAGATAAAGAAAACTTAATTTATTGTTTGTATGACAAATTTATGCTCTTGGTAAGTTGATTGTCATTGTGTACACTTCAAAAACACATGGAATCCACCTCAAGCACCATATTACTCATGCATGTGGGGATAGAAATGTAAGGCCTTCCAAGGAGATTCCATAATATTAAAGAGAATCCCATGCCCTAATCCTAATACTAGAGAGGCAAAAATGTTAACTCTAATGGTAAAGAAGATGAGTTAAATCCCTAGTCACCAAGGAAGAAAAGGGTTCCATGTGGTAGTGTGTTTATGTACCGTAGAGTAGTGTAATATGAGTAAGAGAGGTAATAGAAAAGATAATAGAAGAAGGGAGACCCTATATAAGTCAATCAAATTTCATAGTGTCTATTTAATCAATCATGTGCTAACTTTCTCTATAATTTGCAATGCAGTCCTAAACATAATAAGATTAAGCCATTGTCCTTTTTTTTTCACTAGATTGTTCCCTCAAAGGTTTATCTAGGGTAAATTAGTGTGTTTGTTGTAGCTTATATTCTCATTGAAATGTGTAAATCATGTTGTATATGGAATTATTCCTTATTGTTTGAATATTTAAACTCACACTAGTTTTTGCATAATAGAGCTTAGCCTCATTGTAATGGAAGCATATTAAATGTAGAAACAACATAGTATGGAAATATTTTGAACATTAAAAAATGAAATCTCTACATAGTAGAGTATAGACTCATTGTGATTGCAAAAAAAAGGAGTAATAAAATCAAAATATCCTACAATGTTAATTAGTTTATTGTGATAAACCATCCATTTGAATATCCAATGATGATTACAAATCAAAAATAGTTGTCACATGAATGGATTGTAGTTAAGGTTTCCTTGACTCGTATGATTATTTAAGTGGAATTGTAATTGTAAGAGGATAGAAAAATGGGGTCAGATATTGAAGCCCTATGGAAAGAATGGATAGGTGTAAGAGGTGTGGATTTCTTTTCAAAGGGATCAAAATATATTGAGCATAGACATGTGGTTGTTGGGGAACCTACTATAGTGTCTGGAGCATGTCCATCATATCTTTCATCATTTTGGTATGAAATTCATGTTGTTTTGTAATGGTTTACATGAAGAATTGGTTTTATAATTATCACATTTCTACTACTTTAGCAATGTTGTGAGCTCAAGAGTTGATAGAGCCCTTAGAAGGTTGTAGGTATTGAAAATGTGGGGGAAAACGATACCATAAGTTGAATCGAAACCTAAAATAGTGGTATGTTTGTTATAATTATGGAATGGGGCCAATGGATAAAATAACAATTTTGAATCAAATCATACCATGGATTTTGATAATGTCTTTGTGGGTTGTATTAGTAGTGCATGCGTAAAACTACTAGTGCATGCATAAAACTAGTGGTATATGATTAAAACTAATGGTGCATGCATAAAAAATAGTTTTTTCACTAATCACAAAATCAATTCAGCTATGGAATGTTTTCAAGAATTTTTCACAAATTAAATGTGAAAATGAAAAAATAAAAATAAGTGATAACAAGTTAACTATGTGTTAATGTCATGAAAACACGAGTTAATGTTGATATCAATGTTCTTGAAAATTTCTCAAACCACCCAGAGAAATAAATAAGGAGGTGTTGGAAGGATAAATTAACCCAAGACAACTTTCACATTGAGTGCATCAGATGAAGATACCCAAATTAGAATCTTCACCCTTGAGATGATTCCTCCAACTTACAGTGCTAACTTACCATTTTTTGGCTTTTTTAAGTTATTTTATTTTTATGTATTTTTTGGAATAAGGATTACTAGGATGATCGTGTTTATAAACATAATTATCAAACTAAAATAATGTAATTGAAAAATAAGTGCAAATAGAAGATTTAGTGAATCTACTTAGAAATCAATATATACATTTCTATTCTAACATAGTCCCAAATTTATCATGTTTATAAAAACCATCAAATTTGGAATTTCTCATTCATTAATCCATTGTGCATTTGGAAAACATAACACCTACATAGCCAGGACTTGTCTGGATTCTATCTTATGGAGGGTCGAATGACGTATATCCACTAAGTTGTCAGAGTCCCCTGAATATTCACTTGAGAAGTATCTCTTCTCCAAAAACTCATACATCTCATTCCATTCTTTGCAATTGATACCAACTTTGTGTGAAGTGTCTGAGAACATGAATGCATTGGGATCTTCCTCATTTTATTTCATTTTCTCAGTGGCCTTAAAAATTTTTTTTGATCCTTAGGGTGGCAT
Source organism: Picea glauca (assembly GCA_000966675.3). Lineage (NCBI taxonomy): Eukaryota > Viridiplantae > Streptophyta > Pinopsida > Pinales > Pinaceae > Picea > Picea glauca. The sequence continues at coordinate 9,977 of JZKD02S0936839.1, read as the reverse complement.
TGTGTCAAACCTGCAACAATTATTCAAAGGAAAAATCAAATAATAGTGATGCAACTAATTATTCATAAAGATAAAAGAAAAAAGAAACATGAACTTACTTCTACTACAAAAGAAAATCAAAGTTGCTCTGCATAATAGTTTGAAAAAAAAAAATGTTCAAAATAGCCAATAACAAAAATTTTGTATAGTTGAAGGTTAATATTTGGTTTCAAATTTGATCGTAAGTGTTATAAGTGACACTTACTTATTGTCATATCACCATAAACTCACAAGACGAAATTTTTATTTTTAATTTCCATAAAACTTCATTAACATGTTGTTGTAACAAATTAGCTTTGCAACCTTAAGACTTGTTCAAAACCATACAGATTAAGACTTAATCCCATATTTTATTTATTTTAATCCATGATTAACTTTTTGTTTACAACGAAAATAGAAAAAATGGTGCGCCAAAAAAGAAAAAATAGAAAAAATGTAGAGTGAGGTTGTTGCACAAATGCGTTAAAAGAATTTTGGCCGAAAGAATTTATATATTTCCACGTCGAATCGTTGTGTCCCCCCAATTTGTTTCTGGTTGATGGATGTTTGATTGTCAACTTTTCGACCGAAAAGATGTTTTTGACTGAAAGTTAGTTTTTCCATTAAAACTAACTTTCAACCGAAAAACAGAAACTTTTGGTCAAACTATTAGCTCATCTGAAAATCTGCACCTATGGTACTTTTCAAAAAACTGTCACTTCTCTTTAGCTTAATCCAACTTTGCAAGAGAGGACTCCTTAAAACATTGTGAGTCTGGTTTTGGAACTAATACCAACATTTTTAGAAGTGAATAGACTTTCATTTGATATAATTTGTATTCAATATAAAAAAAAATTAGTATTTTTAATTAATTTTATAAAAAAATGTCTACATATTATTTTTAGATGACATAATGATTCAGTAAAATGAAAAATACATATCTGCAATAATACACAATCTAAAATTATGGAAAATTTATATTACAGAACCTTTCATTATCCTCTTCAAAAGGGTATTTTTATATTTTACTTTGAAATCAAAATTAAGGCACATACATGGAGTCTCACTAAGCATGTTTAATATCTTCAATTTTTCAGATCCAACAAACTCAAAACATTGTAGTAATTATAATAATCATCTGTTAAATTCAAAACTATAGCCATAATTTAATAGATTGTGTTTAGTTTTTTGAAGCATATTTCGTTTTTCATAAACAAAAGTTCAATAATGAGTATATTCACATCTAGAAACATAATTTATTATCAGTCCCTTCATTAAGGAACATAGTGTCAAACAGTCGCTAAATTGACATATTAAATGTCAATAAAAAAAATTCAAAAAATAGTCAATAGAAAGCTAACAAAATTCATGAGAATTTTTTTTTTACTGTAAAGTGAAATTCTAAATAAAAAAATACTTTTGTTTACCGGAAGTTGAAAAAATTATGAAAATACATTTTATTTTCTCAAAAAACAAGGAAAATAGACACCCACATTCATAAGAAAACACTCACACGTCATCCATGATGAAAACACCAATTGAATTACATAGTTATTCACCACAAACCAATGTGATTGTATATATATGCCCAATTGGAGCGTGAAACTCAAATTACACAATCCTCCTCAATCCTCCTCTCAAGTTCCTCTTGCTAGAATACATATATAGGGAAGGAGTTAAAGATTTATTAAATATTACTCTTTAACTTCCGTCTTGACTCTCCATATACCTCTTTATCCTTTTTTTGTTGATTTCAAACAAAAATAATTATTAAATATTAAATTATAAGTCAAATTTGTCTCTAATGTAGTCATAAATAGGGCCTATTCTATGGGCATAATGAGTTTAAAAGACTTTGGTCATATTATGCTCCTCCACAAACTTGGCTAGCTAAATATGAGTGATATTTGTACTTGAGGGACTTGCAAATTCTTCTCTTCAATGTATTATCGCAATAATTCCATGATATCACATAATGGCACGAGACCATTCTCTTTCTAAAACATTGGTATCATGTGTAGCTTGCCAATTTCAAGGATTTCATCACCTTGTAGTTATTGTCTTGTAATAAGGTGTCAAAATCATATATTGCATCCTTGAGAATGAATTCCACCTATCTGATTCTGGAGGATATAAATTTTTCTTTATTATGACTTAGTGGATAGATATTGGTAGGTTAGGACTCATGATTTACCTACTATCCTACTAGTCAATGATTTCATCCAGTCATTGCTTCTTCTTTTCCCATATCCATCACTCAAATTCCATCTATTTTTTCACCAAGACCATTCTGGAAGATAATTATTTACATGCAATAATATGCCTATAGAAGTCATGGAACAATGATAGAACCCAATCTTCCCACATGTAGGAAAACACAAAAAAAATTGCTAGGTTTTCCTTCAAAACTTTGTAATATTTTATTTGATTTTTTAGTCTGCCTATGTATTCCTTCACCTACTTGTTTTCCTCCATGAGTTTTAGAATAGCTTCTCTAGAATACTGAGAGGTGGTGATTATGGTGGTTGCTAATGCTACAAGTGCTAATCAATGGTGTTTACAACTACAAACTCTATGATTTCAATACCACTTGGTCATCTTGAATCTTTATTTACTTGTGAGACTACTTCTTGATGGCCTCCCTTTTCCTTTCATATTTGAACATTTCTAGCACAATGGAAGGGTATTCATTGTCATAGCTATTAGAAAAATTCTTGAGTAACTCTTCAAGCCATGATAGTGCTACTATGGAACTAATTCCCTAGTTGATTAGTCTCAAGTTAATTTTATGTTTGTTATCGGATTTTGGGCCCAAGTGCTACTTCTCTATAGCCTTATGTACCATTTGTCTCAGTTGTCATAATATGAGGTTCAATAATTCATTTTTCCTCTATGAAATCCTTTCTTATTTGACATATTGTAGAATCCAATCCATATGTTTGAACTACCTACATCTTTGTTTCCTACGTGGATAATTCTCCTTCATTAGCCCCATTTGTCACTTGCACTTTTACAAGATGTGAAACAGATTAGAGTATATTATTATTTGACCCTCTCTCTATGTATTACATAATTATTTCTGACTTGGATATAATGGTAATATCTGGTTCAACTACAGTCCTCTTCCTAAGGGAATTCAAGGTGGAAATAAGGCTAGGTTAACCCTTGTTATTTAAAATGATACCAGTATTTCCTTGCAAATCCTGAACTTTAATAGCCTTGAATTGCAACTTGAATAAATCCATTTCATTTACCTACACTAATGTTACAACAAAACCTATCAATGTAAAAATCCCAATCATGAGATGATATGACAAGAACAATCATTTTTTGTGTTTGTTCAATCTGACGTTGGACCTACCCTAAATTTTTTGGTTTGACACATTAGTTCCATTATCACCATCATGTCTGGGAAATTCTTGGCTAGTATATGTAGAGTTGAATTGCATCTGTAAATGCATAAGTAGTTTTCACATTTTCTCCCAATACCAATCACCCATGGGTTCAAGCACATCCAAAGCTTCCTCTAAAAATCTCAAGCATGACTTCTTGAACACCAACTTGTAGAGAGGAGCCAATAATATCTTGCATAAACACTTGTAATATTCTAAGTACTTTTACTTCCATATTTTTTTTATAGTATAACAAGAGATTCAAGAGAGTGTTAGAATATTTTGATGTTCTTTTTTAACCATAGAAAATATCACAATATTGTCACCCAACCATAGGCATGCATCCACCCCCAAGCACCTTAACCTTTTCTAGATAGAATGATTCCGGAAAGACACACTAGAACCAACAAATAAACCCTAGTTGCAACAGTAGCATAAGATGGAACCAGAAATCACCATCCAACTACAGCAACATCACAAGACAAGGGGAGTGAACCTTCTCCAAGGGTGGCGCACAAGAGAGAGAGTCTCCACAATCACAGAACATGAAAAATACTCAACTGCATCATTTTTAGTTGCACTTCTTCCCAATAATACCACCAAGAATAATTCCAAGAATATTACCAATAATATCACCAAGAATATCACCAAGAATACCACCAAGAGATACTAGAAGGTAGGGCGCATATCTTAGGATAGACGGCGCTAGAGAGAGAGAGACCAAGAAGCACCCCAAAAGACACTCCTTCCATTCTTGCAGCTATAGCTCCATACTTGTGCTATACTTGAGAGAGTGAGTGAATTGAGTGTACCAAATGAGATCAAGAGCCTATTATTTATAGTCCTTCTTGTCACCTATCTAGGCTTACTTCTCTTTCTGGAGGGAAATACTTCAACATTATTTATTATACTAAGTTGTCTTGTCTTCTAGGGTTTTTACACATCTGTTTAGGTTTTCTCTTGATTCCAAAATATTATATTCTATCCAAAGGTTACACATGGAGGTTAATACCTCTCGCATCTACCATAATATCAACACTCCCTCCTAGCTAGGGAGGTATTAACTATAATGGTCTCAAACAAATCCACCCATTTCACATTATATGGGAAAGGCTCACATAGTCTTGTAGACCATTCTACAGGTAGCATCATCATAGCCACACAAGATATCTCATGATCACACAAATCAAGTCACGAGCATCATCATCACTTTCCATCTAGTTGGAAATCACCTCCAACACTATTGGTAATCTCCATGGAAATCAGGTAGTAGCACATAGTTACTACAATGGCATTCAATAGATCACAACAATGTCAATCCATAGCAGCACACATCTATTATCCAGTGGTACACAACCACTCCTAGTAGTGCGTAGCTACTATCTAGTGACACAAATTCAATACCAATGGAACACATCCACCACAGTATCACATAGCTACTATCCAAAGACACACAATCTCCACTACAATCAACTAATAGCTACACAATATATCACCATGTAGTACAACAGTCTCCTGGAATCAAATCATATCATCGTCTGCATCATCTCTTAAGGTCATACTCCATCTGAGTAATCAAGCATGATGTTAAATAATTCATGTGTTAAACTTAGCATACTCAACATAGTGTCCTGCATAATTCACTCACTCAACAGAGTGATATAGGGACCACTGTTCCTATCCTGATCATTTCTTGTGACACATGAAGAATGATTGTCCCAATAGATGCTGAAATCCACGCCATGGGATACAAGGATCATTCTTCTAATATGGACATACGTCCTAGAAGAATGATTGTCCTCCCAAATGTTGAAAGTCACGCCATGGGCTATAGGGACCATTCTTCTAATCCAGACATATGTCCTAGAAGAATGACTATCTTGGACCATTTTCCCCCCTTTGGCCACTACTATGAACTCAGGGAAAATATTTTTTATGTACCAATATCCCCACTTTGGTCACTACTGTGAACTTAGGGAGATGGACCATTCTACCTTACTGGGAAAATCCCCAAGACAATATATGTCTTGGACCATTCTACATGTCCAGGCAATGCCCCGAGAGAATAGATATCCATGGTACATTACAAGGATGATTTTAAGGATGGAAACTTATTTTAAAATATAGAAACCTTGGCGAATATTACTAATCCTTCATATGCCAACTATAAAATGTTTGGCGATATTTTTGTAAAAATATTCAATTTCTAAGGATTTTGTATAGTTTGCATAAAATTTTGGCGATTTTTAAAGTAAAATAATTTTATCCTTTACAATTTGGGCGAATCATTTTTAGAATAGAGAATTTTCTTTTGGGGAAAACCATGGAAAATTAGACCACAAGCAAAATTTAGCCCCTAAAATCATCCTTGGTACATTAGCAATCTGTCAACCTGGACCATTATCCATAGGGAGAATGTCAGTCCATCAGAAAACTATTCTTCCTATACCATTCTCCATATGGATAATGTTTGTCTACCAATAAAATGACTACCCATGATGCCATATATTATCACTCCCTCCCAACCGAGGAAGTCACCACCTCCCTTTCAACCAAGGAAGTTATCTCCACAAGTCCTAGCTTGTCCCTCAAGTATGCAAACTTTATCTTGGATAGAGGCTTCATCAAAATATCATTTGTCTGCTCATCGGTGGAGATGTACTAGAGAATCACTTCTCACTTCTGGACTTTATCATAGATAAAATAGTACTTGATATCAATGTTCTTCGACCTATCATAGAATCACGGGTTACTCTGAAAGATTCACACAGCTATGATTATCACAATATATCATAGTTAAATCCAGTACCTGATCAAATAGTCCAGAAATCAAATTATATAGCCATATTGCTTCCGTACAGGAATCACAAGCTGCAATATACTCTGCTTCTATAGTGTTGAGTGCAACAAACTTATGTTTCCTGCTAGACCATGATATCATAGCAGAGCCCAAACTGAAACATATACCAGGAGTACTATTTATATCATTTGCATTCCCTATCCAATATGAATTAGTAAATCCATGCAGTTGTACGTCATTGTTTGAGGCATATCTCAAACCATAATTTATAGTCGCACAAAGATATCTCAAAATTTTATTTGTAGTTATCCAATGTTCATGTCTAGGTTCCACCTGGAACTGGCTCAATGTGTTCAAAGCAAAGGAAATGTTTGGTCGGGTATTAACCAAATAAATCAATGAGCCAATCAACTACTGCTATAGGGATAAGTCTACTGGATCAGAATCAGAGTCTCTCATCTTCTTCAGATCTGTTAGAATGGGAGTTATCATGGATTTGCAATCCATCATCCCAAACTTCTGAAGAATTTTTACAACATACTTCCCTTTCCCTAGGAAGATTTCACCACACTTTTGTTATACGTATAGTCTCAAATAATAATGCATGAGACCAAGATCCTTCATATCAAATTCAAAGGATAACTCCCTCTTACATTGAATAATGAGAGGCTCTGCACCTGTCAGAAACAAATCATCAACATATAGTAGTAGGATCAAAAGTGCATCATTCATAGCCTTGTAATAAAGGTTTGGATCAGCATAGCTCTTTGGAAAATCCAAGTCTCATAAAGTAATTGTCAATTCATGCATACCAAGATCTTGGAGCTTGCTTGAGTCCATACAAGGCCTTATTTAATCTGCATACATGGGTTTTATTGGGTGTACCTCAAAACCTTCAGGTTTCTCTATGTGTACTTCTTCCTCAATTACTCCATTGAGAAAAGCGGTCTTTACATCCATCTAATTTAAACTCCAACCCATGGATGTTGCAAGAGATGTGATTTTTCTAATAGAGGTGTATCTAGCAAATGGAGAAAACATATCATCATAGTCTTCTCCCTCCTATTGGGAGAACCCTCTAGCCACGAATATTGCCTTGTATTTTATCGATACTCCCATCTACTACATGCTTTATCTTGTAAACCCATTTTGAAGTGACTACAGACTTTCCTTCAGGTCTAGGCACAATTTCTCATACATCATTTTTCATGATGGATTGATATTCTTCCATCATAGCTTCCTTCCATTCTTTCTTCTTGAATGCTTCTTCAAAGGTGGAAGGTTCTACATTGATATGTTCTGGAGAACATGTAGTTTCTTCCTTGGGACCTTCATGCTCTTCTTCATCGTTGGGATCCATGGAATCTTCTATATATTTATTGAAGCCAATATTTTCATCAAAATTCACATCTCTATTGATTTCAACCTTCTTTTGACCTAGAAAATAGACCATGTAAGCTTTTGATGATTCACTATATCCAACGAATATGCCCTTCTTTCCCGAAGGTTCCATCTTCTTTCTTTTGTCCTTAAGAACGTGAATATAGACAGGACATCCAAATATCCTCAAGTGTTCAACACTTGGATTCTTTCCAGAGAAAGCTTCTTCTGGAGTCATTTTCTTCAATATACGATGATAACTTCTATTATGAACATATATGACTGTCGTAGTTGCTTATCCCCATAGAAACATAGATAGATTATGTTCCTTAACAAAATCTTCAAGGGATTGTTTCTTTCTTTCTGCCACTCCATTATGTTGAGGATTGTGTGAGACAATTAGCTCCCTCCTAATCTTAGCTGCTTTACAAAAGGAAAAGAGCTCCTTGGAGGTGTATTCTCCTCCATTATCGAACCTCAAGATCTTTATCCACTTAGTAAGGAGATTGACATTGGTCCACACACATATGAGTGAATGATGTCCAAAACTCCTTTTTATTTACACGCTTCCTTTATAATTGGTACTTGGTGAGATCACCTACCTCACCACTTGATGGAGTCATCTGCTCCATGTTTGCAACTGTCAATGTAGCTCCTTCTCAGAGCTATCGCATGTGACCTTCCTGGAACAAGAACAACAAGAGAAAAAATATTTCCAATAGCATTTTCATAAGAACATATCTATGGTAACAAGGATGGTAATCATCATAGAATTACCAAGGTGACCTTCCCAAGAGCAAAATAATAAATAACTCCTAGAGGAGATGTTAGTTCATTTTGAAAACAAGTGCAATAAGCATATATATCAATAGTACTTACATACAACCAAGTATACCTAGAAGTAATATAACCTTTCAAATATTGTTGTCACAACTATAGTGTTTACTTGCATTGTAGAAACTATCAAACTTGATATGTGCAAATTGAAACTTAACAATTTGATCAATCAAACCTAGAACCTAGAGCCTCAACTACTAGGAAGGGTGTTCTTGTTCCTTTGAATGTATTGAATCCAATATCACTACTTGGAAAAGGTCTATTATACATCCCTTGCAAACACACTCATACTTTGTTGGATGATATAACTTGAAAAGCATATACAAGTACATACCTTTGAAATTTGTAACATCATTCAACTTGTCTTCTAATCTGAAACTAGACACCATCTTGACAAGAAGAGGTTAGAAACTGAATCAAAAGGTTTAATGATTAGAACAATCTAGAAACCCTGAAATTTCAACTTTGACCACAAAATCAATTTTGACTAAAAGTCAACCTTGACTTTGACTTTGAGCAAAAATTAAAACTTTATGTTTTTGCTAGCTAAAGGAACTAGAGGGTGCGCTAGGCTAGGGTGCACTAGAATACCCAAAAAAAATAGTTCCAATGCTTCAATGAAAGTTCCCAAGAATTTCGGTTAGGGCTTGTTGCAGCTACAAAATCAGAAACCCTAGTTGTAGCTGCAATTGGTGATACAACAAGCTTGACAAGGAACTATCGATCTACCTTCCAATGGTTAAACTATTCTGAAGGTAGTGTGGGTCCATAACCTGTTAGAATATTTCGATGTGCTCATTTAACCATAGACAATATCACAATATTTTCACCCAACCATAGGAATGCATCCACCCTCGAGCACCTTAACCTTTTCTAGATAGAATTATTCTGAAAATACACACTAGAACCAAGGGGAGTGCACCTTATCCAAGGGTATCACACAAGAGAGAGAGTCTCCACAACTACAAAACAAGAAAAATACTCAACTGCAGTCGTTGTAGTTGCACTTTTTCCCAATAATACCACCAATAATATCACCAAGAATATCACCAAGAATACCACCAAGAGATACTAAAAGGTAGGGTGCATATCTTAGGCTAGATAGCGCTAGAGAGAGAGACCAAGAATCACCCCAAAAGATGCTCCTTCCATTCTTACAGTTGCAGATCCAGACTTGTGTTATACTTGAGAGAGTGAGTGAAGTGAGTGTACCAAATGATATCAAGAGACTCTTATTTATAGTCCTTCTTGTCACCTGTCTAGGCCAACTTCTCTTTCTGGAGGGTAATAATTCAATATTATTTATTCTACTTGTGAGGAGTTATGTGACCATTATCATTTTTGCTATGATATACCGTTATGATTTTTGCTATATTTGAAGGCAATACTATTATATATGGATAGTACATGTCATTCCATTTCTGGTGGTATGTGTAATGTCACATAACTCCTCACGGTTTGAGAGTTATGGCATTACGAAGTTGGAGGACCCTCATATGTCATCTAGAAGCCCCAAAAGGTCAAAGTAGTCAAAGTGGTTTAAGAGATTT
>JZKD02S0936783.1:132582-144454 GCA_000966675.3 Picea glauca | reverse complement strand
TTTCTTCAAGGGTTGACATCAATGACAACCAACCTGAATCAACACGAAGTTGGTGTAACTTTTGTGAGGAACACCACAAGGAAGACACATGTGAGGTAAGGAAGAGTGCTAGAGATAAGATATTTGGTAAAATAACAGGAACAACCATCGTTGTCCTAGATTTTGCAAAGCCAGAAGATGTCATGATCATCAATAATAGGAACAAATCCTATGCTCCCAAAGGAAAATTTGATCATCCCCACAATTCTTATAGCCCAAGCTCATCCTCATCGGATACTACTGTTCAGGTTCCTAAAGTTCCTAATAGTGAAGGAATTACCTCCCCTCTCCCCTCTTCCAAATATAATATTTTGAATCAGTTGGCCAACATCAAAGAAGATGATGCCCTTTTGGACATGGTTTCCGTCTTTGAACAACAGAGGCATCTGAAACAATTCATGGAAGTAAAATCTTCTTTTGTAGCCAACCTCTCTGAAGAGGTGAATGAAGAGGACTCATTTGTAACTAAAGTAGGTTTACATAACTTTAGATGCCCTGTAAAAAATACCCGTTTTATATTTCTATAAATATTATGGATAAGATCACCCATTGCTGCCTCATTGATGGCAGTTGGGGCCCAAGTGTGATGTCAAAGATTATTTTGGAAGATCTAGGCTTGTCTTGTACAAATGAAAATGCCAGAAGCATGCTCTCTTATAATAGTCTACAACAAAAAACCATAGGTGAGATAAAAGATGTGACCTTAGTTTTGTTCGCACACCCTGAAATAAGGACAACCCTTAGTATTCAGGTAATTGATATGCGAGTAAGAAATTAATCAATCATCTTGGGAAGAGATTGGAAACCTTGAATGGGTGGATACCTCTAACTCGACGGAAAACATTTATCTGCTCCTTGGAATGGTAAAAATAGTATAGTCCTTAGAGAGGGAAGGATTTCACCTTACATAGAGAGTGTTCCACGACCTAATGTAAACTATATTGAAGAATACCTAAGCATGTATTCCATATTTTCTCAGGAGGATAACATTCCCTTGGAACAAATTGATTTAGATGATGGTATGTGGCACATGCACTTTGATGGTTCATGCTCTAGTGAAGGTAACGGAGTTGGCATTATCTTGATTACTCCTGTAGGAAAATCCCACAAATTTTTCTATAGGTTGGAGTTTTCTTGCATGAACAATGTCACTGAATACAAAGCTTTATTATTAGGCATTGAAAATGCATATAATCTTGGTTGTGGTCACCTTTCAGTTTTTGTGGATTTCGATCTTGTTGTGAACCTTGTACGTAATATTTACTCCCCTAGCAATAATTTTATGAAATGATACACCCAAACTGTTTGGGCACTTATCTTGAACCTATTACCTTTCAACATCACTCATGTTAAGAGGGAATTGAACTCAATGGTTGATCAGTTAGTTGTTTTTGCTGCAGCCTCTCCTACTCTGCAACTTCTTCCACATAACGTTGATTGCACCTTTCAATATCTATATCATCCACATATCCCTGACAATATAGAATCTTGGAAGGTCTTCCCTAATGATGAGAGCATTTGTGCTTTCATTTAAAATGAACCTTTTAAGCCCAATGAAATTATATCCATAGAAGATGACAAGATTCCTAAAGGCTTGACTCCTCTAGAAAGTTCATTTTCATTGAGTGATGTAGGTAATAAAGAGAAACAGAAAGAAGAGGATTCAAAAAGGAAGGTGGGTGGAACCATCTCCTTGAACATTAGGACACCCAAGTCTCCAAAGAATGTTAAAATAGGTGCCCAATGTTCTGATGAAGAGAAAATGAAGTTTTCCAAGCTACTTGGTATATTTCAAGATGTTTTTCTTGGTATTACAAGGATCTTTGTGATTTTGATCCTGGTCTTATGCAACATGCCATCCCCATCAAGGAATGAATAAAACCAATTAGGCAAAAACAAAGACCTATCAACCTTGCACTGGAAGCAACGATTCGAAAGGAGTTGGAAAAACTCTTGAAGGTTGGAATCATCTTTTTGGTCAAGTATTTTGAATGGGTTTCCAATTTAGTTCATTTTCAGAAAAAAAATCGTTCAGATCAGATTATGCGTTGATTTCCACACATTGAATCGAGCTAGTATAAAATATCAATTTCCTCTCCCTAATATGGAAATGATTTTGCAGCAAGTTGTAGGGTCACAAGTGATGTCCTTACTTGACGGTTTTTTCGGTTACAATCAAATTAAGGTAAAAAGGGCAGATAAATATAAAACCACCTTTATTACTTGTTGGGGTACCTTTTCTTATGAGTGTATGCCTTTTGGATTATCTAATGTAGGTGTTACTTTTCAAAGAGCTATGCAAATAGATTTTGACAATTTGATCGGTAAGATCATTGAGATCTACCTTGACGACTTAACGATGTACTCTAAAATCTGATCAAATCATTTTGGTCATCTAAAAAGAGTTCTCATGCGATGTAGGAAATTTGGCATCTCTCTAAATCCTTCCAAGTCCATTTTCGACATTACCTAGGGAAATCTCCTTGGACACATTGTCTATGATTTAGGAATAAGAATTGATCCTGAAAGGATTACTGCCATCCTTAATCTGCCTGCTCCCACTTCCAAGAAGGAGGTTCAGGATTTTAAGGGGATTATTAACTTTGTCCATAAGTTTGTTCTAGATTTTGTTGTTATGGTTAAACCAATTCATAATATTCTTAAGCAAGATCGTTCTTTTTCTTTGACATATGATGTCGAGAATGCTTTTGTAGGAATCAATAAAGAAATCAGTTCCACACTAGTTTTGGTGAAGCCGGATTTTGAGAAAGAATTCACGATATATACTAATGCCACCGAGGAAGCATTTTCTGCTATCCTCATGAAAAATGATGACAAGGTAATGAAAAGCCAATGGCTTAAATGAGTCAAAGTTTGTCTGATGATGAATTTAAATATTTTTTTATTGAGAAACATGCTTTCTCTCTTGTTAAATATGTTGAGAAGTTTCGCCACTTCATATTTGGTAAGCATACTTTGGTAAAAGTCCCTTTACCTATTGTTAAGTTTTTTTCTCTCACAGACTTATCTTTCAGGGAATCTTACACATTAGATTACCAAGATCCAAGAGCACGATTTGAATATTGTGACTTCTACCACTATCAAGGGGCATGACTTAGCTCATCATGTTGAGAATAGTGAAGAAATTGATGAAGAGGATAGTTTCCAATCAGCTCTCTTTTACATTGATAACCAGATCCTTCCTATGTCTCAACATCCCTGGTATAAGAATTTAATTTAATATTTACAAAACCAAATATGTCTAGACAACTTAGACACTCATCAAAGGAGAAGGCTATGTCATGAATCCGCAAGATACATAATTATAGGAGACTTTTTGTTTCAAAGGTCTGTTGATGGTGTGTTGCTTCATTGTGTAAACAATGAGGATGTGTTGGACCTTGGTTATGGAAGTAATCTAATATCGAGGAAGAAAAGGCAGAATGCGAACTCTGCAAAAGACATAGTGACTATTACTGGGTCGAAGTGAGAAAAGAGCAGAAAAGATGGAGCGAAGTCCAAAAAATCAAGCCATTGGATGAGGAAATCGAGGATGACATAACAACAAGGAAGAAGGATCATGGAAACTCAGTAAGAGGAAAAATCCACCATTGGATGTTTTGGAGCACCACATGAGAAGGAAGGAAATATAGGTTGGTGAAGCCCTGAAAATGCGAGTCAAGTTGACCTAGGGTTTTAGACACCTAGGGTTTTTGGTATCTAGGGTTTTGACACCTAGGCTTCGGCCTAAGGATGTTGGTGAGTGATTGTAATGTATAAATAAGAACCTACATGAGGGAAGGAGGTTCGACCTAGTTGTCATTGTTGTGATTACTGTTGTGTGATCGAGTGAGTAACACTGGGTGAGAGAGAAGCGCTGAGTATGAGAGCCTTATGTATTGTAAGATCTTCAGCTGGGTGTGAAGATCAACCCTGTAGCTGGGTGCACAGGGAGGGGAGAGATAGAGAGAAGAAGAAAGAATATATGTTGTCTAAGAGCGCAGACAAGAATTGTATGCCTTATCCTTAATACATTATAAAGCACAGTTATGTGGACATAGCCCTAAAGAGAGGGTGAACCATGTATATCTTGTCTTGTATGTGTGATTGATGTTATGTTATTTTGCCTTGATATATTGTTATTTCATTGTTGTGGTAGATCTGATAGATGTGTAGAATAGATCTAAGATGATAAGTGATATATGCATGTTGTATTGTTCTAGTGTTGGATCCACTTGATCGTTCCCTTGGTTGTAGACATCTCTATCCTACAACCCCCCCATAGTTGTTTCAGGTGAGACTTCATCTACTTCACAGGTGTAGCCGAAAGGGCTAGTAGTTAGGGCTTGTTCAGTAGTTAGGGCTTGTTCAATAGTTAGGTCTTGTTGGTGCGCTCTTGGAGATGAACCCTGGGTCTGCCCATGTGCCAACAAATGGTTCCCTTGTCGAGACAAGAATCTTCTTGAGAGAATGTCAAGGTGGTTTCCATCAAAGACAAAAATTCAAAAGTAGACAGAGGATCAAGAAAAGGACTTTGATGAAGCCCAGAAAAAGAACCCTAATCTTAGTACAGAGGATTGGTTGGAGAGATATATCTTTACTAATATACACGAGATCTTCTTTGGAGGAATCCATTAGGAGCTATAACAGTGGTTGGCTAGGCTAGAAAATACCCAGTTTGAGATCAGATCTATACCTCCTATGGTTTGGACGTCGACGTTTATCAAGAAGGTAAAGAGAGTTGATAGTGTCATATCATGATCAGTAGATCACTGGTTTGATAAGACCATTGGAGGGTAGATCACCGAATTTGTTGTTTATGGAGTAGAGTCATATAGCCAAGCAGAGAGATATTTCTTCAAGGGACCCAGAGGAAAATTTTTACATTTTCTAAAGTTGAGGATCAAGATGTTATTACATGATAAGAACATCTTGAAGATACAGTAGATTGGTCGGATTTGAAAAAACTAATGTTCAAAAATTTGGACAGCGACAACGACACAGAAGCTGGACATACGTGCAGTGGAAGAGCATTCAGTGAATTTCATCTTGTGAACCTATTTAAGAAAAACTACAGGGATGAGGGTTTCTATAGTGGAGAAGAGGTAGATCTGATAGACGAATAGAATTCATAACCCACTAAGGCAGAGGAAGGAAAAGATGAAGAAACTCGTCGAAATGAGCCAAAAACTTCAGGAACTGCGCAAACTACTTAAGTAAGTACTATTATCCCTCGTGTTGTTTCAGCAGCACTAAACAATTAGAATAGTTAGAGTCCTCATAGTACTATTACTAGCAGTGCAGCATATACTCAGACGGGAAACCTAGGAAGATCTATGGCATATGAGATGAGACTCGCTATATTTAGGGGAGATTAGTCTGAAGACCCTGATCAACAATGGTTCCTATGTGAATCTGTATTTAATATTAAGAATTTCACCGGTGAAGCTGTTAAAAGAACCCAGTTTAGTACTACCCTAAGGGATTGTCCATTGAGTTGGTACATGAATCTTGTCGAAGGACTTGCACAACCTAAGCCATTGAATCAGATCAATAATGCGCTAACTGCAGAGTTCAAGAAACCCAAATCGGAGTCACAATGTATTACAAAGTTGAAATAGATCAAGAAGAAGGTAGTTGAACCCATTTGCGAATTCGATAAAATATTTAAGAGCTTAACAGGACGATTGACTTTTCAGATCCCAGATGAGAAGAACAAAGAATGGTTCATTGCTTCCCTTTTACCACACATCAGAGTTCCTCTGATGCAACAGAAGATTTCTTTGCAGGCTGAGGCACTGGAGATCTCCATGAAGCTAGAATCATCCCCTATGGTAGAATCCAGCTCAAGTATGAGTCAAATATTGAGTCAGCTAACTAGTTTGTCTCTGCAGGTCGAAGATATGAAAAACGACAAGGGAAAAGATAAAAGAGAATACATCGAGTGTGTTAGATGTAGATCATAAGGCCATGACAAGGAGAAATATCCTCTATTTCATGAATACTTGGCCTTTGGAGCTCCGAGCCCTTTGAAGCAAGTCACCTTACCTTGGTGCAAGGTATGCCAAAATAAACATCGCCCTGGTGAGTGATATTACATGTAAAAATATGTTCAGACACCCACAAATTTGTATTGCACGTTCTGCAAGTCTATGGGGCATGATGATATATATTTTAGGGATTACGATCTCATGCATGAAAGGTCAAGAGACATATACAAAATTCAATGTGAAGTACAACAAGAAGGAAACACTACGTAGTATAACTCCCCTCAGAGAGGAAACTTCAACCCTCATGGTGGATTCATAGGACGATGACGAGTAAGAGGTATGGGTCAAGGCCCAGGAAAAATCATCTATTATAATTGTGCACAGCCAGGACACCTCACAAGGTATTGTCAGAACCCTTGTACCACTTGCAACTATTTCAACTCTTTCGAGCACGTTATTGAGGAATGCCTAGCATTGTTGGCTAAGCTTCAGGAAAGATGAGGACCTCAGCAGAACCCGCAAGTGCAACTGATATATGTTGAACCTCGTGGAAAAGACCCCAGATTCATTTTTATCACTAGAGGAGGCATTGTTACAGGAGAAGATAGACTAACCCAAGGAAAGACTACAGAAGACTCAAGAATCAGGAAATCTATAGAGAAGACCCTCACTTTTGATGCAATAAAAGAAAGACATATATTTGAGGAGGAAAGAAAAGAGTTCAAAGAAGACCAAGGATCTTCATCAAAGACACGACCAGAAGTAAGAGAATATGGAATTCCTCAGGAATTCGATCAGTCTGCTTTGCCAAAAGAAGGAAAAGAGGTAAGCAAGCTCATGGAGTTTCTATATACTTGTATTAAGTTAATTCAGGATGAGAGCGTTGTAAAAGAAATACAAAATTTAATTAGATAGTATGAGCTAGGAAAGATAGACCCCTTACTGAATAGGTCAATACACCAAATCTCTAAAAAGAGAAGGACAAATAAGGAATTACACTTGAATTCTCAAATAGGAGAATATGATATAGACTATGTGGTCCTCGACTTAGGGTCGGAGGTCAATGTCATGAAGAAGAAAACCTGGGCACTAATGGGAAGACCAAAGTTGATCTACTCCCCTATCAAACTTATGATGTCTAATCAACAAGTTGTCAGCCCCTTTGGACGATTGGAACATGTCCCTGTGGACATCGACGGAGTAAGAACGTTTTCAGATTTTTAGGTAATTGAGATAGTTGATGATAGTTGTCCTTACCCCGCATTGTTAGGAATTGATTGGGCTTTCAATAATTCCACTGTGGTTTATTTAAAGAAAATATGTATTACTTTTGAAAGAGATGGCCTTAGGGTCATTTCACCCCTAGATCCCGATGAAGGCCAGCAATACACAGAGCCCATCAAAGAAGAAGACCGCGCATATGAACTGGAAAACATATACAAACTAACAGCCAGACAATGAGATTACATTAATTTAAATGTGTTGAACTTGCACAGAATAGATATATCTAAAAAATAATACACACATTTGCATAGAGAATTGGAGAAAGAAGAAGAAGGAGAGAAAGAATGGAAGAATTATCATTAACCGTTATTAATAAATGAATAATTTACACATCATATACTTTGTATAACTCAATGAGTTTGAATTGAGGTGAACCAAGTCACCATAGTGGTGGTATAGAGTGATCTGGACACACACCAGCAGTTGCAGGAGTGAACTGCCACCTATTCTAGTCTCTCAGGCAGTTACAGGAGTGAACTGCCACCTAGTTGAGTTAACTAGTCAACTAGTCTTTAGTTAACTGACTGAACAGAGAGTAGTGAGGATTTAACTCAGGGAATCAAGGCTAATGCACCACTCTAGTGATTATACCAAGGCAAGGTCGAATTAGCATGGTGATTATCCCAATGTTGCATGGTGATGATCCCAATGCAACATCTAAACTCAACTCAAATAATCAAACTGAAGTGTGAACTTAAAGAGACTATTCTCCAGGTGGAATATTCTCTCCTAAAATATAGGAGACTGGATAATGACTAATTATGACTAATAAAAAAATAAAAACCTTAGTAAAAATAAATCCTAGGTGTGTGTGAAGTACTCCAACACCCCCCTTGAACATCACTATGGTGAAAATAAAGATTGGGTCCCGACAATGAGGCCATGTTAGGTACCCAAGTACAAATGATAAACTGAAAATAAAGTGAGGAAAGAGGGAAAACCTCATGGGAAAAACCCCCCCTCAAGGTACAATGTATGTAAAAAGAAGAACTACAATTGTTAGGCAACTGTGTCCTTCACTCCAAGACGACTGCGCAGAGAATGGAATTTATGCTCGGTGAAGGTATTGGTGAAGATGTCTATTGTTTTTTCTATCGAAGGATAGAACTATAAGTCGATGATCCCCTCATGTACTAAGTCCTGGATGTAGTGCATGTGGATCTCGATGTGATTCGTCTGCTGCCTCTGAACTGGTTCTCTGTAGAACTTCAGAGTGCTCTGGTTGTCACACCAGATGATGATCAGCTAATGAAACTGAATGCCCAACTCAGTGATAAAATTTTGTAGCCACATAGCCTAAATGGTTATGTTAAATACCCCTTTGTACTCTGCCTCGGCTGAAGATAGAGAAATGGCATCTTGCTTCTTGCTCGACTAACAGATAGGCCTGGAAATAAGACTGAGTGAGTAACCAAATGTGGACTTGCAATCAATGCTATCACCAACCCAGTTGGAATCAGTAAAACCAATGAGATCTAATGTAGAGTCTGTTTCATAATGAATCCCAAAGGTTATGGTGCCCTATACGTATCGAAGGATACACTTTGCATCTTTCCAATGAAACTCATGTGGCTCCTGCATGAACCTGGAAACTGCGCCAACTGCATATGAGAGGTTTGTTCTGGAGTGTGTGAGATACAACAATCTCCCCACTAGATGTCTGTACAGTGTGTTGTCAACCAGTGGAGTCTCCCTGCCATCCTCAAGTTTGACTCCTGATAGGAATGGAGTCGAAGAAGACTTGCAGTCTGTCATGTGAAATCTCTCAAGGAGATCTCTTGCATACTTGGCTTGAGACAATTTGATTCCTTATGCATCCTAATTGATCTCAAGTCCTAGGAAGAAGTGTAGTGGGCCCATGTCCGTCATCAAAAACCTGTCATGAAGAATCCTCTTGACTGCAACAATCGTTGAAGTCAAGAAACCGATGATCAACAAATCATTTACATACAGCACTAAAAGTAGAAGTGAATCAGCCGTCCTAAGCATGTAGACATTCAGGTCTGATTTACAATGTACAAAGTTCTACGGCAATAGGTAGGAGTCTATCTTGGCATACCATGCCCTCGGAGCCTGCTTGCGGCCATAAAGTAACTTCTTCAGTCGATAGACCAAAGATGAGTCCTGCATAAATCCCTGGGGCTGCTCCATGTAGATCTCCTCAAAGAGATCACCATGAAGAAATGCATTCTTGACGTCCATCTGATGGACTTCCCATACCCTGGTTGTCACAATGGCAAGGGCCAATCGAATGGAATCCATATTTGCTACTGGAGAAAAGGTCTCATCATATTCAATACCATGAACCTGCTGAAAGCCTTTGGCGACAAGCCTAACTTTGTATCTGTTGATATTTCCATCCGTTGCGCTCTTGGTCTTGTAGACCCATCTACATCTGACAATTTTCCTCCTAGAAGGAAGGGGAACCAGATCCCAAGTCTGGTTCTCGAGGATGGATTTGTACTCCTCCTGCATGGCGGATTCCCAAAAGATATTTCCAGCAGCCTCGCCATAAGACTATGGATCTGAAGACTAAACCAAGAAAAGATTCTTGGAAGGCAATGGTTCAGTGGTAGTGAGTGCAACACGAGTCTCCTTGAAATCAAATCGAGTCCTTCTAGTATTGGCTGGATCAGCTATGAGATCCCATGCATCCTGAAGAGTAGTCTGTGCCCACTTGGGCCTCTGCTCTGGCTCTGCAACTGCATCTGGATGCTCTGACTCTGCATCTGACTGTACTGACTCTGAATCTAAATCATAATCCTTTGATTCCTCTAAATCATAACTCTCTTCTGAATAAGAGTCGGCATGTGCATGCCCATCATCTCGGATAGGTGGAAGAGTGAAGGTGTCTGCATGCGGATGTTGAGGTACATGCGAGACACTTTCCTCGAATTGGACACTACGCTCAATGATGAGTCGGTCCGAGGAAAGATCAATAAGCCGATATCCCTTCACACCGTCAGGGTATCCAACAAAAATGCACTCAGTGCTCTGTGGATCAAGTGCCTTCCTCTTTTCAGAGGGAATCTGGGCCCATGCACGAGAACCAAAAATGTGAAACTGGGTCACTTCTAGTTCGAGGCCGCTCCAAGCCTTGTAGGGGATCTTATCCTTGACAAATCTATGGGGAGATCTATTTTGGATGTATTTTTCACAGTTAAGTGCTTTGGCCCATAGTCTATGTGGTAGTGACTTTGCATGCAGCATGCAAGATGCCATCTCCTTTAGAGATTTGTTTTTTCGCTTAGCAACTCCATTTTGCTGCAGAGTGTAGGGAACTGTATGCTACAACTGATTCCCTGCCTCATGGAAAATATTTTGGATCTCATGATTCACATACTCTCCCCTGTTATCAATTCAGAGGACTTTGATCTTCTTTCTGGACTATGTCTCAACCAAAGATTTGAAATCTTTGACGTGTTGAAAGACCTCGGATTTTTGCCTGAGAAAGTAGATCCATGTAAAACGTGAGAAATCATCAAAAAAAATGAGAAAAAACCTCTCTTTACTGATCGATGGATGCGGAAAAGGACCCATGAGTTCATTGTGGATCAGATCTAAAGGTGCGGAAGCTCTCTAAGACTTTCCCTTGTCGAATTTCTCTTGAGGGTGTTTTCCAAGAACACATCCCTCACATACTCCTTTGGAGAAATGGATGTCTGGTAGACCATCAAATAATTTGTGCTTTCTAATCTATTTCATGTATATGAAATTCAAATGTCCAAACCTTTCATGCCATATCCTACTACTTTCATTAGCATGAGTAAGCAGTAAAGCATAATCAGGTTCAATGAATTCAGAAAATGTATGCAATCTAGACAGATGATTTACCTCAACGGTAGCAACCTTGGAGTTGGTTTGCATGTCGTAGATGTCCATAGAATTTGGTGTAAATACGAATCTCTTTCCGATTCTAAAATTCATCATTTGATACACGGAGAGAAGGTTGACAAAAATCTTTGGAACATCCAGCACATTCTCGAAGCTTCCATTGGTGAGTTCAATCCTTCCTTTGTTGGTGACTTCGACAAAATATTTGTCCCCGAAAAAAATAGGAGGACCTTTGCATGCATCCAAATAATAATATACTACTTCTAAGGCAGCCATGTGACGCGATGCTCCTAAATCTACGATCCAAGCATCAGGAGAGGTGTTGATGGAAATCAAGGCATGGCTAGAATTGCCTTTCTTGGAATTCAGATCTCCTAGCTTCTTCTTCTTTGCACCCTCGGGGATGCAATCTCCAAGGTTGTTTTGCTGAAGTATCTGAGACATCAGATCTATTTTTTTCTGCATGCATGCATATTCTGAATGGAATCCTTTTTTTGAGGTTTTCTGCCTTTTTCTCATCAACGTTTTGCAGCCTATTTTGTAGAGATCATTTTGAGGGTTTTCACTTTGGTTTGTGAAGTTGTTTGGGTTGATATTTGATACTTATCACTTCTTATTGTCTTGATTTGGGATTTAAAAAATTTCATAAATGTGAAATTGTCCTTTCTAGCTGCTTGTTTTGTCGGGACAATTTGAGTATTTTATCTTTCTCCCTGTCTTTTCTT
>JZKD02S0936783.1:103738-122160 GCA_000966675.3 Picea glauca | reverse complement strand
ACATCAAACAATATTGGGTCCATTACCCAAACCTTTGTTCTATGGGTCTTTCTTCAAGGATTAACATCAATGACAACCAACCTTAATCAACAATGGCATCATCATCATTTGCATCAACATGGATTAGCATAACACTAATACATCATCATCACCAATAATAGCATGAGGTTGATACAACATCAACAAAAATAGCATAACAACATGAAGGTTGGAGCATCATCAACATCGACACTAAGCTGGATATCTTGAGCACGAAGCTGGCATATCAACATCAGCACGAGGATGGAAATCTTCAGCACTATTCTGGCATCACAACAACATTAGCATGAAGCTGGAAATCTTCAGCACTAGGTTGGAATCACAACAACATCAACATGAAGCTAGAAATATTTAGCACTAGGCTGGCATCACAACAACATCAGCACTAAGCTGGAAATCTTCAGCACTAGGTTGGCATCAACACTACTCCCCCTTTCGAGGGAGGTCCTTTTAGACTACACCAAGATTGTCTCAAAAGTGCTCAAACTTTACACGAGATAGATTCTTGGTCAACACATCAACAACCTAAGCATCCATGCCAACATAATGGAGCTTTATGGTTCCTCTCTACACCATATCATGATTGTAATGATATTAGATTTCTATGTGTTTGGAATTGTCATGGAACACAGGGTTCTTTTCCATTTTTATGCAACTCTGGTTATCAAATAGAATCATGGTTTCTTCCATCTCCAAATCAAATAGACATGTCAACAACTTCTGAATCCATATGGCTTCACAACTGGTGGAACATGAAGCAATGTATTTTTATTTTTTCGTGTTGAGAGAAATACTTGATTACTTCCTAATCTGCCATGAGATCATGGTTGACCCCAGACTGAAAAAACATCATGAGGTGCTCTTTCTGTCAAAGACACTTCCAGCCCAATCTAAATCGGTATATCCACTCAGTCTAAAGTCATGATCTCCATTATAACTGAGACCAAAATCCAACATATCATTAAGGTATCTCATCACATGTTTTGCAGCAACAAGGTGAACATGTCTGGGTTCTACCAGAAGCTGACTCAAGGTGTTCACAGCAAAACATATATCTGGCATGGTGTTCGTCAGATACATCAACGATTCAATGATATGTCTATACAATGTAGCATTAACCAACTCTGATGAAGTATCAACCAGAAGCTTCAACTTTGTTTCCATGGGTGTATTCATGGATTTACACTCCAACATATTAAACCTCTTCAATATTTCAACTGCATACTTCCCTTGGTTAAGGAAGATCTTCTCTGGCCTCTACAAGACCTCAAGACCTAATAAATAGTGCATTAGGCCAAGGTCTTTCATCTCAAATTCTATAGTAAGCTTCTTCTTACAATCAGTGATGAGATTTTCTTCTCTAGTTAGAAATAATTCATCCACATACAACAACAATATAACATGCTCATCATTCATAACCTTGAAGTACAAGTTAGAATCCTCTTTACTCTTGGTAAATCCCAAGCTCATCAAGAAACTGTCAATTCTTCCATACCAAGATCTAGAAGCTTGTTTCAATCCATACAAATCCTTCTTCAATATGCATACATGAGTCTTTATGTCTTCAACTTCAAACCCTTGAGTTTGTTCTATATACACTTCGTCTTCAATGACACCATTTAATAAGGTTGTTTTCACATCCTTCTAGTGTAACTTCCACTTCATCTTAGATACAAGGGCCATGATGGTTTTTATTAAAGTGTATCTGGATACAGGAGAAAATGTCTCTTCATAATCAATGCCTTCCTTTTGAGAAAATCCACGAGCTACAAATCTTGCTTTATATTTCTCAATAATTCCATCCGCGGCATGTTTTATCTTGTATAGCCATTTGGAAGATACCACATCCTTGCTCTTAGGTTTGGGAACTATTTCCCATACATCATTCTTTATAATGGATTGGTATTATTCTGTCATGGCATCTGCCCATTCTTTCTTTTGAATGGATTCTTCAAAGCAAGTAGGCTCCTTCTCTAAAATATCACACATCAAAGCCATGTAACTGGAGAATGGCTTGGGTTTCTTGACCTGTCTCATGGTTCCTTTGAGGGAACCATACTTCTCTCCATCTTGAATAAGTTCGCTTTCCCAGGTTGGCTTTATATTATGGGAGATCGTCATCTGGGGAGGTTCTTGGGATTCTATTATATCATGATCTTCTAGAATCTCCTCATCGGAGGAAGTTATGACTTCCTTCACTAGTTCTGCAACTCTGGGGGCTACAAGTTCTTCTTCATATACTTCTTCAAGCTGACATCTTCTTAATTTATTGAGTGTTGCATATTCATCAAAGGTTATATCTTTGTTGATATCGATATGATGGTAGCCTGGTATATAAATTATGAAGGCCTTTGAGACCTCACAGTATCCAACAAATATTCCCTTATTTCCTGAATGGTCCATCTTGGTTCTCTTCTCTTTTGGAATGTGTACAATTACTAGACATCCAAATATTTTGAGATGGCTTACTTATGGATTCTTTCTGGAGAACATCTCTTCAGGGGTTTTGAACCCAAGTGCACTATGGGATAATATGTTTTGTACATACATTATTTTTCTTGTTGCTTCTTCCCATAAGTGCATTGGAAGATCTTGATCGTGGATCATAGTCTTCACTACTTCCATTATAGTTCTATTATTTCTTTCTGCTACACCATTTTGTTGAGAATTGTAGGGAGTGGTGAGTTCCCTCTTGATCTTGGCATCTTTAAAAAAAATTACAAACTCTTTTGAGGTTTATTCTCCCCCATTATCTAACCTGAGTATCTTGATATTTATTTCAGAGATATTCTTTATCAAGGCTTTGAATTCCTTGAATTTACCAAACACTTATCTTTTGATTTCAAAAAGTAAACCCAGGTTTTGTAAGAATAGTCATCAATAAAAGATACATAGTATGCATACCCACTAATGGAGGTTGATGGCATTGGGCCTCATAGATATAAGTGGATGAGCTCTAAAAATCCTTATGCTTTAATGTCGCTCTTCGAGATAGGTTTCTTGATGTTATTTCCTTGTGCACATCCATTGCACACACTTTCATGATCAACCTTGAATTCTGGTAGGCCTGTAATTTCCTTGCTCACATATGGTAATTCCTTGTAGTTGATGTGAGCTAGTCTTCTATGCCAAATTTCACATGGATTCTCAATGGAATGATTCAAGGTTGCTTCTAAGTGACCTTTTAGATTATATAAGACACCTTCTTATGTTCCAATAACAATTGAATCTTCTATGGTTTTTCCTTTAGGCCACATAAGAACTTATCCATCTATGAAAGCAACTTTGAAGCCTTTCTTATCTAAATTTGAGATAGAAAGTAAGTTCTTTGTCAAACCTGGTACATATAGTACATCCTTTATCTTCATTGGGGTCCCTGAATCAAGTTTTTAATTTGACTCTCCTACTCCTTTGATAGGGTAATAGAAATCATCTCCAAGTGTAACTTTTTGGGGAAAGTTTTTTTTCTGTAAGGCTAGAGAGAATGTCTCTTTGACCTGTCATGTGCTTGGAAGCACCACTGTGTATGAGCCAAGTATCGTCATCAGGTGACACTAATCCTGAGAGGGCAGAGATTCAGTGTTACACATGAAATTTGCACACCTAGGTACCTCTCCCTAAGTGTCGTAAAGTGTCATATAAGTGTCTCATACACCTTGACACCATGGAATAACCTATGTCACAATCCCTAATCAATGTGGAGGAGGAATATATTACATGAAGGCCAAAATACCAAATGCACATGAATTATTATTAATATTCATGAAAAAGAAATTAATTAAGTGTGAGAATCCACCTCACATTTGGTTTCCTATTTTTTAGGGAAGGTGGAGGATCCCATGGATGTTTGAAATATTTCCTCCTTAAAATCCTTGAGAGATATTTCCTCCCTAAAATCCTTAATAGATATTTTCTCTCTAAATATCTTTCAAATCCCTTTTTTTTGGATCTTATGAGTGATCCTCTCCATGGTGGTTAAGCCTACAAATCCTATATAATGAGGGATTTCCATGGAGATAGTGGATGAGTTTAGAGATACCAAACTTATGATCTCATGATAGTGGGAGAAATATTTAAGATATTAAACCTATGGTCTTGGGAGCTTTGTGAAAGGGTTGGACGAGGAGGACTTGGAGAGGTTGTTCCAACTTCATCTACGGTTTGTAAGTATCTCTTTTGAGTTCTCATTAATACATATGATTGGCCTGTTTCCTTCAAGTTTGTGTAAATTTGCATGGACTAGTCTCTTTGGATGAATCTATTTTTAAAGTAGTCTTGGTTGAATAGGAAGTATGTTTTGTCTTCGTTGTTTATTGGATTGCAGAACTCGTTGAAGGACTTGAAGATCAAGTTCAACCCGGACTGAGCGAGGAATAACTTCATAAAAAGGTACTCATAATTTCTTCCTCTTTTCCCTTGACTAGTTTAGCATCATTTAAAGGAATGTTAGTGTTCAAAGTTAGCATTCTTTCATCTTGGTCATAGGGATCTAATATCCAAGAGGACATTCACCTGTCTACAGGGGAAATTTCCTAAAATATAAATTGGCGACTCCATTGGGGAACGACATCGATTTGTATTTCCTTGGATTTTACCTACCCTTTTTCCACCTTTTATATCAGTTTTATTGTTTTTTCATGATTCATTACCTTTCTCCCATCTTCACTAGCAACTTCACCGAGTTCTATGAATTATGGGTGAGTTTTTTTTTTATTTTTTGGTTTTGTTTTTTTTTATTTTTTATTTTTGGGAAGATCAACGCTCCCCTGTAGTCCATATCAGAGTGATGATCTATAATAAGCGCTCCCTTGTAGTTCTTTACAGATAATTTTAGTGCTCTGTAACCTTGAGTTAGGGAGCATTGATCTCCTTTTTTGAGGTTTTCTGCCTTTTTCTCATCAACGTTTTGCAGCCTATTTTGTAGAGATCATTTTGAGGGTTTTCACTTTGGTTTGTGAAGTTATTTGGGTTGATATTTGATACTTATCACTTCTTATTATCTTGATTTGGGATTTAAACTTTTTCATAAATGTGAAATTGTCCTTTCTAGCTGCTTGTTTTGTCGGGACAATTTGAGTATTTTATCTTTCTCCCTGTCTTTTCTTGGATTCTTCTCTGCATTTTCTTGTACTCATTGAATGTTTTTCAGTTGTTGAATCCTTGATGGAGTTCTTGTTATAACAAGTTTCTACTTGTTTTCTTTCATTTCTCATTGCTTTGAGTGCATGCTTTGTTTGAATCCCTTTTTTCTTTGTGTCTTTTGCATCTGCATCTAACTCTGTCTTTTAATTGAAAGTAGTGGAGCATTAAGAGATTTGCATTTAATTTATTTATACATTAGAATCAAAAAAAGAAGATAGTTGCATTTTTTATTTTGGGTAGTGAAACTAGCTTGCATTTGAAGTAGAGAAATGGCATGTTTTTTGGCATTTTTGGCCTTGGATTCTTAAAACAAATTCCCCCTCATGGTCGAGGAGGGGCCAAGAATCGTGTATTGGTGTATAGTCTCTTTGGATCATTTCTTGAGGATCTTCATATTAATGATTTTTCATAAAATTTTGGGACATTGTGCATCTGCGAATGATAAACATTTTCTCCTTCTTGTAATATAGCTTTCATCGAAGTGAAATATTTGCATTCTCATTTCTTTGCATTGTTTAGAGTCGGTCAAAACGTCATTTAGTCCATGCCATTTTCCTCTTTGAGTAAACAAAAACCTTAAAAATCAAGTGCTAAACTAAAATTTATTATATGTTTATATATTTTCTGGTAGCAAACCTACATCAGCTTAGGGTGTAGGGCTTTGGAATAGGTGTGAAAGATAACTTTCCAAAGCTATAAACAAACATAGTATCTTGTGATAGGGAGAGTTTAAATCCACTTGATACATTTTTTCCTGGGAATCCCTTCTAACACAAGGGTCAATCACGAGGTCACATTACGGCTAGCAGATTTACTCACCCTGCTTTGTTGGTATTGATGTAGAGATTGTGCATATTATTGGGGGTCACTTGAGAAGAAAATCATGTGGGCACCTTCTCGAGTCCATTTCGAGCTTAGATACCCTACCCTTGTGTGTGGATCAGACTGTCGACTGCTTCCTCATGCATCATTTTCATAATTGGTAACCTTAGTAGCCTATATATTTAGGGTCTTTACACGAGGTGACTATGGAGGGGCAAGTCTTCACAGTACCTAGAATGGACGTTGGCTAGACTCACTCGGGTTCCTCGGAGGGTATACCCACGATTGTGTGTGGGAGCTTGCACTAGGGTGTAAGTCCATTAAGTAGGTTGTCAACGTAACTTTTCCACCCGCTCTATCTCATCCCCTTCTTACATTGTTCTCGTGGCATTGGATTTCATCACCAACTAGTGCATTCCTTGTGAGAAGGTTTTGTTTGTTTGATTGATTCCTAGATTTTTAGCGTGTGTTGTTTATTTTCCCTACCAGACTCTAGGTTGGATCTTTTTTTAATGGCATCAATTCCCAGAACTACCAATGGAGAAACCCCTACTCCGAGGGAACCTTTTCTTTTTCCTTCTTACGGAAGCATTGGTCCTCCTTACATCGCTACTTTGAGCCTTCCAGGTCTCACAATTGGGTTACAGGTATGGTTTTTTTCCACTCCAGTAATCTTGAATGTAGTAAGTGCTTCAGATGTAAGTACACCAACCACACATCAACCTCATGTCGACTTTTCTCCTTCTTCACCCGTTAAGTCTCCTTCCCTTTCTCCTTCTTCACCTAGTGAAATCTCTAAAGAAAGTAGCCAGGTTAATAATAAGAAGAAGAAATGGAAAGAGAAGAAGAAGAATAAATTGAAAAGGACCAAGCCTCCAACCACATCAGATGTTGGATCCAAGCAACCAGCTACAGTCAATCATACTTGGAGTGTTGATGAGGTCAACAATATTCACACAAAGAATCCGAAACCTAAATTCCCTTGCAGTCTTTGTAAGGATGACCACTTTCTGATGGATTTCCCTAGTCTTCCCAAGGTCTTATAAATGTTTTCCTCCACGTTATTGGCCCCTGTTGGACATGTTGGTGACTCCCCGTCAGCCAATGATGTTAAGGTTGGTAAGAAGAAGACAATTGTCAAGTTTCCTTGCATGTTATGCGAAGGTGATCATTACTCTTGTTAGCACAAGAATTCTCATCTAGAAGAGGCCTAACTATCAGAGTTTTGGATTTTTCCTAAATACCAGTCCCTTAGTGGTAAAATACACTACCTCTTTGCACTGCCAAGGCATCTAAGTAAAGGGGGTTTGATATAATGAAAGGAAATTAATTAATCTGCACATGTTCAAGATTGAAGGCACTAAATGTTTTACAATGCTACCTAAACCGACACATAGGCGCAGCACAGTGGCGCTACCTACAAGCGTTGCGTAATATTCTGGCAGAAAACAAATTGTGCAGAGTTATTTTACCAGTTTTGAGTCATTCACTTAAAACATTGATTGTGAATAATTGAGAAGGTATTTTTGAAAACTGGAGGATTTTTTTGTTCATAACATTCCAAATAACAAAAACCTCTCTCAGTTTTTTCAAATGTGTTTTTGTTTGAGAGATATTGGATATAGAAGTAGGCGCTGCGTACTCTACACAGTGGCGCTGCGTACTAATTTCTTGTAGCGGTCATGGTTTTCATATTCGCCTTGTTGGGAGGTTTCCACATGTCAAGGAGGGTTCAAATGACTTCTCAAGGATCATTTATATGTCAAGGGACACATGCACCAAATATTTAGCTTCAGCAAAGGCCTCATGCATGAGGTGGAAACAATTTATTAATGACTTCCAACAAATTCCTGAAAATCAACAGTTTGTTGGATTATTGTCTCTTTGACTGTTGCCCCCTGTCTCCAAGGCTTAGAACCCAATGGAGGAGATGGGATTCAACCTCCTTAGGTTATTTTGATGCTATTTTCTATTTAAGGAAGGAGAGATCTCTTGGAGAAAGGTAGGATTCATGAGCAAGAGAGATGAGAGAGTTGTAGGAGGCACTTTGCCTGTGATCATTGTAACCCTGAGGGGATTTTGTTTTTGTAAGCATTTATGTTATTGAAGGTTCATGATATATGTGTTATCAGATTGTATCTCTTATTTTCTTTCCCAATTTTTCTTCTTACTTGAATGAATTGTACACCTTGAGGATCATGGTTGCCTTTGATTAATGGATTCTTGAGCATCTGAGGATCTGATGTATTTTTCCTATTAGTCACTATTTATATTCAAGTACCTTGAATTCATTTATGCAGAGAGGATCTCTGCCTTATGGATGTTCTTCTTTGTGTTATATTTTTCTTCCTCTATTCAATAAACCTTTATCTGATATGCACATTGATTGCATTAATGAGCAGGGTGTTTTCTTGACTCCATATCCCAATGGTCCATCATTGATTTATAGCAGATTATTGTCCTTCCCCTTCCTTTTTTTCTTCTTCTTAATCCAAAAAACCAATCAAGCATTTTTTTCTATGTTACCAAGATTACTCTCATTTGCAGTCTGGGAGTGACTCTTGGAGTGATAACAACTCTCACCTTTGTCCTCATATGAACAAGGCTTCTTCTCTTTTGGAAACACTTCAACTTCCAACTGGTTATTGTAAGATTCCTCCCAACACATCGTTAGTTGATGGAATGGTCAATCTGGTTCCATCCCAGGTCAGTCTAGTTGATCTGGTGGTCAATCTGGTTTNACATCAAACAATATTGGGTCCATTACCCAAACCTTTGTTCTATGGGTCTTTCTTCAAGGATTAACATCAATGACAACCAACCTTAATCAACAATGGCATCATCATCATTTGCATCAACATGGATTAGCATAACACTAATACATCATCATCACCAATAATAGCATGAGGTTGATACAACATCAACAAAAATAGCATAACAACATGAAGGTTGGAGCATCATCAACATCGACACTAAGCTGGATATCTTGAGCACGAAGCTGGCATATCAACATCAGCACGAGGATGGAAATCTTCAGCACTATTCTGGCATCACAACAACATTAGCATGAAGCTGGAAATCTTCAGCACTAGGTTGGAATCACAACAACATCAACATGAAGCTAGAAATATTTAGCACTAGGCTGGCATCACAACAACATCAGCACTAAGCTGGAAATCTTCAGCACTAGGTTGGCATCAACACTACTCCCCCTTTCGAGGGAGGTCCTTTTAGACTACACCAAGATTGTCTCAAAAGTGCTCAAACTTTACACGAGATAGATTCTTGGTCAACACATCAACAACCTAAGCATCCATGCCAACATAATGGAGCTTTATGGTTCCTCTCTACACCATATCATGATTGTAATGATATTAGATTTCTATGTGTTTGGAATTGTCATGGAACACAGGGTTCTTTTCCATTTTTATGCAACTCTGGTTATCAAATAGAATCATGGTTTCTTCCATCTCCAAATCAAATAGACATGTCAACAACTTCTGAATCCATATGGCTTCACAACTGGTGGAACATGAAGCAATGTATTTTTATTTTTTCGTGTTGAGAGAAATACTTGATTACTTCCTAATCTGCCATGAGATCATGGTTGACCCCAGACTGAAAAAACATCATGAGGTGCTCTTTCTGTCAAAGACACTTCCAGCCCAATCTAAATCGGTATATCCACTCAGTCTAAAGTCATGATCTCCATTATAACTGAGACCAAAATCCAACATATCATTAAGGTATCTCATCACATGTTTTGCAGCAACAAGGTGAACATGTCTGGGTTCTACCAGAAGCTGACTCAAGGTGTTCACAGCAAAACATATATCTGGCATGGTGTTCGTCAGATACATCAACGATTCAATGATATGTCTATACAATGTAGCATTAACCAACTCTGATGAAGTATCAACCAGAAGCTTCAACTTTGTTTCCATGGGTGTATTCATGGATTTACACTCCAACATATTAAACCTCTTCAATATTTCAACTGCATACTTCCCTTGGTTAAGGAAGATCTTCTCTGGCCTCTACAAGACCTCAAGACCTAATAAATAGTGCATTAGGCCAAGGTCTTTCATCTCAAATTCTATAGTAAGCTTCTTCTTACAATCAGTGATGAGATTTTCTTCTCTAGTTAGAAATAATTCATCCACATACAACAACAATATAACATGCTCATCATTCATAACCTTGAAGTACAAGTTAGAATCCTCTTTACTCTTGGTAAATCCCAAGCTCATCAAGAAACTGTCAATTCTTCCATACCAAGATCTAGAAGCTTGTTTCAATCCATACAAATCCTTCTTCAATATGCATACATGAGTCTTTATGTCTTCAACTTCAAACCCTTGAGTTTGTTCTATATACACTTCGTCTTCAATGACACCATTTAATAAGGTTGTTTTCACATCCTTCTAGTGTAACTTCCACTTCATCTTAGATACAAGGGCCATGATGGTTTTTATTAAAGTGTATCTGGATACAGGAGAAAATGTCTCTTCATAATCAATGCCTTCCTTTTGAGAAAATCCACGAGCTACAAATCTTGCTTTATATTTCTCAATAATTCCATCCGCGGCATGTTTTATCTTGTATAGCCATTTGGAAGATACCACATCCTTGCTCTTAGGTTTGGGAACTATTTCCCATACATCATTCTTTATAATGGATTGGTATTATTCTGTCATGGCATCTGCCCATTCTTTCTTTTGAATGGATTCTTCAAAGCAAGTAGGCTCCTTCTCTAAAATATCACACATCAAAGCCATGTAACTGGAGAATGGCTTGGGTTTCTTGACCTGTCTCATGGTTCCTTTGAGGGAACCATACTTCTCTCCATCTTGAATAAGTTCGCTTTCCCAGGTTGGCTTTATATTATGGGAGATCGTCATCTGGGGAGGTTCTTGGGATTCTATTATATCATGATCTTCTAGAATCTCCTCATCGGAGGAAGTTATGACTTCCTTCACTAGTTCTGCAACTCTGGGGGCTACAAGTTCTTCTTCATATACTTCTTCAAGCTGACATCTTCTTAATTTATTGAGTGTTGCATATTCATCAAAGGTTATATCTTTGTTGATATCGATATGATGGTAGCCTGGTATATAAATTATGAAGGCCTTTGAGACCTCACAGTATCCAACAAATATTCCCTTATTTCCTGAATGGTCCATCTTGGTTCTCTTCTCTTTTGGAATGTGTACAATTACTAGACATCCAAATATTTTGAGATGGCTTACTTATGGATTCTTTCTGGAGAACATCTCTTCAGGGGTTTTGAACCCAAGTGCACTATGGGATAATATGTTTTGTACATACATTATTTTTCTTGTTGCTTCTTCCCATAAGTGCATTGGAAGATCTTGATCGTGGATCATAGTCTTCACTACTTCCATTATAGTTCTATTATTTCTTTCTGCTACACCATTTTGTTGAGAATTGTAGGGAGTGGTGAGTTCCCTCTTGATCTTGGCATCTTTAAAAAAAATTACAAACTCTTTTGAGGTTTATTCTCCCCCATTATCTAACCTGAGTATCTTGATATTTATTTCAGAGATATTCTTTATCAAGGCTTTGAATTCCTTGAATTTACCAAACACTTATCTTTTGATTTCAAAAAGTAAACCCAGGTTTTGTAAGAATAGTCATCAATAAAAGATACATAGTATGCATACCCACTAATGGAGGTTGATGGCATTGGGCCTCATAGATATAAGTGGATGAGCTCTAAAAATCCTTATGCTTTAATGTCGCTCTTCGAGATAGGTTTCTTGATGTTATTTCCTTGTGCACATCCATTGCACACACTTTCATGATCAACCTTGAATTCTGGTAGGCCTGTAATTTCCTTGCTCACATATGGTAATTCCTTGTAGTTGATGTGAGCTAGTCTTCTATGCCAAATTTCACATGGATTCTCAATGGAATGATTCAAGGTTGCTTCTAAGTGACCTTTTAGATTATATAAGACACCTTCTTATGTTCCAATAACAATTGAATCTTCTATGGTTTTTCCTTTAGGCCACATAAGAACTTATCCATCTATGAAAGCAACTTTGAAGCCTTTCTTATCTAAATTTGAGATAGAAAGTAAGTTCTTTGTCAAACCTGGTACATATAGTACATCCTTTATCTTCATTGGGGTCCCTGAATCAAGTTTTTAATTTGACTCTCCTACTCCTTTGATAGGGTAATAGAAATCATCTCCAAGTGTAACTTTTTGGGGAAAGTTTTTTTTCTGTAAGGCTAGAGAGAATGTCTCTTTGACCTGTCATGTGCTTGGAAGCACCACTGTGTATGAGCCAAGTATCGTCATCAGGTGACACTAATCCTGAGAGGGCAGAGATTCAGTGTTACACATGAAATTTGCACACCTAGGTACCTCTCCCTAAGTGTCGTAAAGTGTCATATAAGTGTCTCATACACCTTGACACCATGGAATAACCTATGTCACAATCCCTAATCAATGTGGAGGAGGAATATATTACATGAAGGCCAAAATACCAAATGCACATGAATTATTATTAATATTCATGAAAAAGAAATTAATTAAGTGTGAGAATCCACCTCACATTTGGTTTCCTATTTTTTAGGGAAGGTGGAGGATCCCATGGATGTTTGAAATATTTCCTCCTTAAAATCCTTGAGAGATATTTCCTCCCTAAAATCCTTAATAGATATTTTCTCTCTAAATATCTTTCAAATCCCTTTTTTTTGGATCTTATGAGTGATCCTCTCCATGGTGGTTAAGCCTACAAATCCTATATAATGAGGGATTTCCATGGAGATAGTGGATGAGTTTAGAGATACCAAACTTATGATCTCATGATAGTGGGAGAAATATTTAAGATATTAAACCTATGGTCTTGGGAGCTTTGTGAAAGGGTTGGACGAGGAGGACTTGGAGAGGTTGTTCCAACTTCATCTACGGTTTGTAAGTATCTCTTTTGAGTTCTCATTAATACATATGATTGGCCTGTTTCCTTCAAGTTTGTGTAAATTTGCATGGACTAGTCTCTTTGGATGAATCTATTTTTAAAGTAGTCTTGGTTGAATAGGAAGTATGTTTTGTCTTCGTTGTTTATTGGATTGCAGAACTCGTTGAAGGACTTGAAGATCAAGTTCAACCCGGACTGAGCGAGGAATAACTTCATAAAAAGGTACTCATAATTTCTTCCTCTTTTCCCTTGACTAGTTTAGCATCATTTAAAGGAATGTTAGTGTTCAAAGTTAGCATTCTTTCATCTTGGTCATAGGGATCTAATATCCAAGAGGACATTCACCTGTCTACAGGGGAAATTTCCTAAAATATAAATTGGCGACTCCATTGGGGAACGACATCGATTTGTATTTCCTTGGATTTTACCTACCCTTTTTCCACCTTTTATATCAGTTTTATTGTTTTTTCATGATTCATTACCTTTCTCCCATCTTCACTAGCAACTTCACCGAGTTCTATGAATTATGGGTGAGTTTTTTTTTTATTTTTTGGTTTTGTTTTTTTTTATTTTTTATTTTTGGGAAGATCAACGCTCCCCTGTAGTCCATATCAGAGTGATGATCTATAATAAGCGCTCCCTTGTAGTTCTTTACAGATAATTTTAGTGCTCTGTAACCTTGAGTTAGGGAGCATTGATCTCCTTTTTTGAGGTTTTCTGCCTTTTTCTCATCAACGTTTTGCAGCCTATTTTGTAGAGATCATTTTGAGGGTTTTCACTTTGGTTTGTGAAGTTATTTGGGTTGATATTTGATACTTATCACTTCTTATTATCTTGATTTGGGATTTAAACTTTTTCATAAATGTGAAATTGTCCTTTCTAGCTGCTTGTTTTGTCGGGACAATTTGAGTATTTTATCTTTCTCCCTGTCTTTTCTTGGATTCTTCTCTGCATTTTCTTGTACTCATTGAATGTTTTTCAGTTGTTGAATCCTTGATGGAGTTCTTGTTATAACAAGTTTCTACTTGTTTTCTTTCATTTCTCATTGCTTTGAGTGCATGCTTTGTTTGAATCCCTTTTTTCTTTGTGTCTTTTGCATCTGCATCTAACTCTGTCTTTTAATTGAAAGTAGTGGAGCATTAAGAGATTTGCATTTAATTTATTTATACATTAGAATCAAAAAAAGAAGATAGTTGCATTTTTTATTTTGGGTAGTGAAACTAGCTTGCATTTGAAGTAGAGAAATGGCATGTTTTTTGGCATTTTTGGCCTTGGATTCTTAAAACAAATTCCCCCTCATGGTCGAGGAGGGGCCAAGAATCGTGTATTGGTGTATAGTCTCTTTGGATCATTTCTTGAGGATCTTCATATTAATGATTTTTCATAAAATTTTGGGACATTGTGCATCTGCGAATGATAAACATTTTCTCCTTCTTGTAATATAGCTTTCATCGAAGTGAAATATTTGCATTCTCATTTCTTTGCATTGTTTAGAGTCGGTCAAAACGTCATTTAGTCCATGCCATTTTCCTCTTGAGTAAACAACAACCTTAAAAATCAAGTGCTAAACTAAAATTTATTAGATGTTTATATATTTTCTGGTAGCAAACCTACAGCAGCTTAGGGTGTAGGGATTTGGAATAGGTGTGAAAGATAACTTTCCAAAGCTATAAACAAACATAGTATCTTGTGATAGGGAGAGTTTAAATCCACTTGATACATTTTTTCCTGGGAAGCCCTTCTAACACAAGGGTCAATCACGAGGTCGCATTACGGCTAGCAGATTTACTCACCCTGCTTTGTTGGTCTTGATGTAGAGACTGTGCATATTATTGGGGGTCACTTGAGAAGAAAATCATGTGGGGACATTCTCGAGTCCATTTCGGGCTTAGATACCCTACCCTTGTGTGTGGATCAGACTGTCCACTGCTTCCTCATGCATCATTGTCATAATTGGTAACCTTAGTAGCCTATATATTTAGGGTCTTTACACGAGGTGACTATGGAGGGGAAAGTCTTCACAGTACCTAGAATGGACGTTGGCTAGACTCACTCGGGTTCCTTGGAGGGTATACCCACGATTATGTGTGGGAGCTTGCACTAGGGTGTAAGTCCATTAAGTAGGTTGTCAATGTAACTTTTCCACCCGCTCTATCTCATCCCCTTCTTAAATTTTTCTCGTGGCATTGGATTTCATCACCAACTAGTGCATTCCTTGTGAGAAGGTTTTGTTTGTTTGATTGATTCCTAGATTTTTAGCATGTGTTGTTTATTTTCCCTACCAGACTCTAGGTTGGATCTTTTTTTAATGGCATCAATTCCCAGAACTACCAATGGAGAAACCCTTACTCCGAGGGAACCTTTTCTTTTTCCTTCTTACGAAAGCATTGGTCCTCCTTACATCGCTACTTTGAGCCTTCCAGGTCTCACAATTGGGTTACAGGTATGGTTTTTTTCCACTCCAGTAATTTTGAATGTAGTAAGTGCTTCAGATGTAAGTACACCAACCACACATCAACCTCGTGTCGACTTTTCTCCTTCTTCACCCATTAAGTCTCCTTCCCTTTCTCCTTCTTCACCTAGTGAAAGCTCTAAAGAAAGTAGCCAGGTTAATAATAAGAAGAAGAAACGGAAAGAGAAGAAGAAGAAGAAATTGAAAAGGACCAAGCCTCCAACCACATCAGATGCTGGATCCAAGCAACCAGCTACAGTCAATCATACTTGGAGTGTTGATGAGGTCAACAATATTAACACAAAGAATCTGAAACCTGAATTCCCTTGCAGTCTTTGTAAGGCTGACCACTTTCTGATGGATTTCCCTGGTCTTCCCAAGGTCTTATAAATGTTGTCCTCGACGTTATTGGCCCCTGTTGGACATGTTGGTGACTCCCCGTCATCCAATGACGTTAAGGTTGGTAAGAAGAAGAAAATTGTCAAGTTTCCTTGCATGTTATGCGAAGGTGATCATTGCTCTTGTTAGCACAAGAATTCTCATCTAGAAGAGGCCTAACTATCAGAGTTTTGGATTTTTCCTAAATACCAGTCCCTTAGTGGTAAAATACACTACCTCTTTGCACTGCCAAGGCATCTAAGTAAAGGGGGTTTGATATAATGAAAGGAAATTAATTACTCTGCACATGTTCAAGATTGAAGGCACTAAATGTTTTACAATGCTACCTAAACCGACACATAGGCGCAGAAAAGTGGCGCTACCTACAAGCGTTGCGTAATATTCTGGCAGAAAACAAATTGTGCAGAGTTATTTTACCAGTTTTGAGTCATTCACTTAAAACATTGATTTTGAATAATTGAGAAGGTATTTTTGAAAACTGGAGGTTTTTTTTGTTCATAACATTCCAAATAAAAAAAACCTCTCTTGGTTTTTTAAAATCTGTTTTTGTTTGAGAGATATTGGATATAGAAGTAGGCGCTACGTACTCTACACAGTGGCGCTGCGTACTAATTTCTTGTAGCGGTCACGGTTTTCATATTCGCCATGTTGGGAGGTTTCCACATGTCAAGGAGGGTTCGAATGACTTCTCAAGGATCATTTATATGTCAAGGGACAGCTGCACCTAATATTTAGCTTCAGCAAAGGCCTCATGCATGAGGTGGAAACAATTTATTAATGACTTCCAACAAATTCCTGAAAATCAACAGTTTGTTGGATTATTGTCTCTTTGACGGTTGCCCCCTGTCTCCAAGGCTTAGAACCCAATGGAGGAGATGGGATTCAACCTCCTTAGGTTATTTGTATTTTCTATTTAAGGAAGGAGACATCTCTTGGAGAAAGGTAGGATTCATGAGCAAGAGAGATGAGAGAGTTGTAGGAGGCACTTTTCCTGTGATCATTGTAACCCTGAGGGGATTTTGTTTTTGTAAGCATTTATGTTATTGAAGGTTCATGATATATGTGTTATCATATTTTATCTCTTGTTTTCTTTACCAATTTGTCTTCTTACTTGAATTAATTGTACACCTTGAGCATCATGGTTGCCTTTGATTAATGGATTCTTGAGCATCTAAGGATCTGATGTATTTTGCCTATTAGTCACTATTTATATTCAAGTACCTTGAATTCATTTATGCAGAGAGGATATATGCCTTATGGATTTTCTTCTTTGTGTTATATTTTTCTTCCTCTATTCAATAAACCTTTATCTGATATGCACATTGATTGCATTAATGAGTAGGGTGTTTTCTTGACTCCATATCCCAATGGTCCATCACTGATTTATAGAAGATTATTGTCCTTCCCCTCCCTTGTTTTCTTCTTCTTAATCCAAAAAACCAATCAAGCATTTTTTTTCTATGTTACCAAGATTACTCTCATTTGCAGTCTGGGAGTGACTCTTGGAGTGATAACAACTCTCACCTTTGTCCTCATATGAACAAGGCTTCTTCTCTTTTGGAAACGCTTCAACTTCCAACTGGTTATTGTAAGATTCCTCCCAACACATCGTTAGTTGATGGAATGGTCAATCTGGTTCCATCCCAGGTCAGTCTAGTTGATCTGGTGGTCAATCTGGTTTCATTCTCGGTTGAGATGCTAACCAAAGTAGTTGATCCAGTTCCATCATCGATCAGCCCCACTTTTCATCTCAAAATTGAAACCCAAGTGACTGATACAGTCCCTTCATCGATCAGTCCCACCATTCATCATAAGAGTGCCAAAGTGGTCAATCCAATCCTGCCATCAGTCAATCCCACTCCTCCCTTGAGGAGTGCCAAAGTGGTTGATCTGATTCTGCCATCGGTTGATCCCACTCCTCCCTTGAGGAGTTCCAACATCGATCGATCCCACTCCTCCTCTGAAGAGTGCCAAATTAGTTGATCTGGTTCCTCCATTAGTCAATCTGACTCCTTCTTTGGAGAGTGAAATCCAAGCGGTTGAACTGTTTCCATCCATCGACCCCATTCTCCCCTTGGAGAAAAAAACCCAAGTGATTGATATAATCCCATCATCGGTCTATCCTACACTCCCTCAAGAGAGTGAACCTGATACTACCCATGCTTTTCTCGTTGATACAGAATCTACCATGTTGGGGGGCATTCCTCCTTCTCTCACGAAATCCCCTCCAAGTAATGAGGCCATCCTTTTTTATTGGGGTGCGCTAACTGGACCTTCTCTTACCTCTCACATTCCTTTCAGTATTACAGTATAGGTTTGTGTTCAGGATGTTACTCAGATGCTGATAAATGAAGGTGTGATTGTTAGTATTTTATCCTCTATTGCTTGGAAAGCTTTCAGTTATCCTCAGCTTGTACCAGTTACACAAAATTTGTTAGTTTTTAATAGAAGAACCAGTCACCCTTTAGGAGTCCTTCCTCAGTTTCCCATAACTTTGGGAGGGAAAACTGTCTTTATTGATGTTATGGTAATCCAAGACCCCTTGGATTTCGATTTAATCCTTGGGCGAGATTATGTCTATGCCATGAAAGCTATTGTGTCCACTCTTTTTCATGTGATAT
>JZKD02S0936783.1:67756-89008 GCA_000966675.3 Picea glauca | reverse complement strand
GATCACTCTATGTCGGGAACATATCGTGACCGTCGGATTTCCTAACTACAAATGCATAATAATGCATACTAAAGAAACACACTTTTACCTAACGACATATTAGACCAAGTAGATCTTAACTAACTCCTAAGTGTCTAAATATCCTAACAGATACCCTTCCTTCTAATAACTTCACTTTTACAAATAAGTTGCTTATGAAGCGACTCACTTTTATAGAATAAATGAGGATCACTTTTACAATGAAGTTACTTTATAATTGAAAGTTGCATGAATAATAAATAACTTAAAATATTAAAGCTACTTATAATGATTCACTTTTATAATATAAATGAAATACACTTTACAATGGAGGCATGCACTTTTTCAAAAAGAGTAACAAAAAAGAGACTTGAACTCTAGACCTCTTACTTAATAAAACAACTTTTAACCAAGTGAGCTAGTGCAAAACACATTATATTGTTAGGAAGGAGGATTGAGGTTGATGTTGTTGTTGTTGTGGAAGATGAGTTTGGAGAGTGTGCTCATAAAAAACTCTTTGCATAAAATAAAACAAATTGCTTCTTGACAACAATGAGGGTTAGATTTCAGTTAGCTTACCCATCAAATGCAAGTTTTCCCTATGTTTCTGATTTACTGATATCACACAAAGTGCACGCCAAAGAGCATATGTAGACATGAAAAACCCTTTCCTCTCTATTTCTCATTTGATGAGATCACAAAAAACGCAAGGAAAAGAGCATACGAAGACAAAAAATAGTAGCAAATGAGAAATAAAAAACAAAAAACAAAAATAAAACTGAAATATTGTCTCTGTAAAAATTTAAAAGGGCGTATTTAGGCTCTATACCTCTAGATCTGACTTAAATGGTTGTATATTGGGAAAACAAAATCCTTTTAGAGTGAAATGAAAGGCGTTCCTAACTGAAATGAGTGCTTCAGACACAATGGAACAGTCCTCTCATTCCATAAATGTACGAAAATGAAAAAAACAAGAGATGTTGCAACACGACTTCATGATCTTGATCTACAATGAGAATAGGTCTTCAAATGCGCTTTGATACCATGTTAGAAAACACATGCATTCCAACAAAGGATGAAAACCTTTAGTAACCACTCACACAACCACATAAAATATCAACACACTGATTTTTTTATGTGGTAAAACCCCCGTGGGGAAACATCCACGACCACAACCAATGTGCCCACTTGAAGCAATTTTTTAATGCAAAAGAAAAATATTACAGAGAGATTTACAAGAGAGTTTATCAAAATAGATCACTGAGAAAATGACCCTCCGTGATATTTAAATAGAGATCATGTACCAATTGGGTGCTAAGCCATGGATCAATGTAATCATTAAGATCGAGGAGAATATGAACCTTTAGATCACTCTATGTCGGGAACATATTGTGACCATCAAATTACCTAACTATAAATGCATACTAAAGAAACACACTTTTACCTAACGACACATTAGACCAAGTTGATCTTAACTAAATCCTAAGTGTCTAAATATCCTAACAATGAATCTTAAAAAGAGTAAAAGGAGAGTGTTTGTTTCATTTCTTCATTTCACATGAGAGAAGAGGAAGAGGAGATGGTTCTACAAGAGAATGAAATACAAATAATCATAAATGCAGGGAAATATAAAGAGTATTGAAAACAAATAATCCTTTCCCCCCCTCTTCATTATTTCATTTATTCCCATTATTGATTCCATTTTTATTATTTTCCATTTCTCACTATTGTTCCTAATTTCTTAGCTAGTTTTGCTATTTGTTTTTGCTAGTTTGAGGGGTTTCCCTCTATTTTGTGAGTTAATGGTGAATTTATTTCAATATTTTACATCAACACATTTGGATAGAAAATGAGAGGCAATTTCAACCAAGAAAATGGTACATATTGGTGCAACATGGATACATATCCCTATTATTGATTTTATTTATGTTATTTTCGATTTCTCAATATTGTTCCTTATTTAGTAGCTGGTTTTGTTATATTTTTTAATTGGTTTGAGGTTTTTTCGTTTATCTGCAGGTTAATGGTGGATTCATTTTAGGATTTTACATCAATGAATATGGATAAAAATTAGGGGCAAGATTTACCAAGAAAGGGGATTTTGCAACATGGTGCATGTGAAAGTAGTTTTCACCTCCCTTTCTTTGCCAGTTGATGTGTTTCTTAGACCTACACAATGTTATTCCTTGTTCTTGGAGTGCCAATGCTCCCCTTTTGTTTGAGAGCATTAATGCTCCATTTGTTTGTTGGAGAAACAAAGCTACTAACACTCTTCTTTGGTCTAAGAGCATCAATTGTTCACATTGGGCATATTACCTCTAGTGGATGATTGGTTTTGGAGAGTTTTCATCAAACATTTTTCATGTAACACTTGAGTGGTTTTGTATGGGTGGTTTCAGTACCATTACTATATTGTAATGCTTAACATTTCAATATTAGTTATTGTATATTTTCATAACATTATTCTTCTATTTTTTTCTAATGTCTTGTTTCAAATGCTTCCAACTATAATTTTTTATTTCAAATAATTGAATTATATATATATATATATATATATATATATATATATATATATAATTTATTTTTTAATTTTTTAGCAAGTATTTTAATGTTTTAAGTTTAAATCGGAGATTCATTAATAAAAAAAGGAGTAATAACTATTACTTGGAGTATTCAAAATAAAATTCATGGTATCACTACATTTTAATAATAATATATTTATTTAATACAAAATAAATTAGTTGTAAAATTGACAAAATATTAATAAATTATTAATTATAAATATTTTTTTATAATAAACTAATAATTTATTTATTATTTGATATCGCCATTGCTATATTTTATCATTTGAGCACTATTGCTCCTCTTTGATCCTATAGCACCAACATCAATGCTTCATTTTGGTGTGGTTGCACCAATGCTCCTCTTTGATCTTAGGGCATCAAGATCAATATTTCATTTTGGTGTGGGTGCACCAATGCTCCTCTTTTAGCTATGGGTGCATTGGTGCTCCACTTTGGTCTTGGAACATTGGTGCTCCTATGTCCTTCAAGAATTGGTGTTTTCTAATGTATAACATGCACCAATTCATATTAAATGGTTGTGCACTAGTGCACCTTAATTTTTTAAGAGAATCAACCATAAAACGTTAGTGAAAACCTTCGATTGCTGATAAGTTTTAGTTATTGTTATGAGGAAAATCTCTCTATGGCTAGGGTGAACCACAATAGATAGGTATGACTATAGAAATCGACTCAATTCCAACACATTCTATATAAACTAATGTGCAAGAGATGTAAGAAAGGGGCTTACCTTGTCCAAACATTTGATGATGTCCACCATTGAGCACTTTGACCCAAAGCTTTATACCTGCAACAAGTTCTCAAAAAACAAGCAGAGAAAGCATATAGTGATGATATAATAGGTTAGCACATTAGATATCATAATCCATCAATATACAAAACAAACATTCCCATGGATCATAAGACATATATTTGCAAGATATCAATTGGACGGGAAATGAATATTTCTATTAATAAATGATTAGCAGAAGTGAAAACATTATAGATTTCCGTGTTGGCACGATTCAGAACCAAGAAACCGAGTTCATTCCAACTGGGCCTCCACCACTTCAACCCTCCACCAAAGGTAAGCTCATATAAGGGAGACAAAGAGGTTCTCCATCAATAAGTGTTACACCTCAAAATTACTCACTTCGATAGTGTCACAAGTGTCATCATTACCAGTGTTGTAAGTGTTGCATCTTGTTCGCAAGTGTCGCATCTTGACTACAAGTGTTGCAAGTCTCACAAAAATCATACTACCATATTTCCCATGTCGTGGCTCTAACGACATCACAAAGACACTTAAGACACCTCAAAGGCTAGTTTGGAAGAAGAGAAAAAAGTTGACAGGAAGTACAAACCTTTTGCCATTGGAAAAACCACAAAAAAATGGATTTTGGAGAGGAGTGCTCCCCTACCCACTATCAGGGAGTGATGGCACTCCCTAAGCCTCTTTGGGGGAGTGATTGAGTGCCCTGTGCACCATTTTGGGGGAGCGCTACCCTTATTTTAGCAAATTCTGGGTTTGTTGA
The DNA here is from genome assembly GCA_000966675.3 of Picea glauca. Taxonomy (NCBI): domain Eukaryota; kingdom Viridiplantae; phylum Streptophyta; class Pinopsida; order Pinales; family Pinaceae; genus Picea; species Picea glauca. The sequence continues at coordinate 84,894 of JZKD02S0936783.1, read as the reverse complement.
GGCAAATAAGGGAAGAATCCCTCAATTCCTGAAGGTAGTTGGATTCGAATAGATGGTCAAGGAATGATCTTAGGGGAGATCCTCAACTAAAGGAGAATAATCCTCAACTCATTCCAAAGATCTCTCAAGTGGTTGAACCTCTCCAAGGTTATATAAGGAGACCTTCTCATGGTGAAAGGTACAAGGAAGATTGAGAATTATACCTAACTTATGATCTCATAAGAAGGTATTGACAATGGATATTGAGAATTACATCAAACTTATGATCTCATGAGTGAGATGCCATCAAAGCCATCAATGGATATTACTTGAGCAAAGGGGTTGGACAGGGAGAATTGGAAGAAGCTGCTGCACTTTCATTCAAAGGATTGTAAGTACTTTTACTTGTTCTCATTAATATAATCAATGCTTGGCCTGTTTCTTTCAAACTTGTGCTTGTTCCATATGATTTTTTCTGCAGTAGATGGATCTATGTTTGAGCTAATCTCAGTAGAGTAGGAAGTCCTTTGTACCTTTGTTTGTTTTGCAGGACCTATCAGGGAGCTCAATATCAAATCTTAGCCTGGAATTTGCAAGGACGAACGTCGCTAATAAGTTACATATATTTCTCGTTCTCTTTCATTTATTAGCTTTATTAGATCTAAAAGGAAGTCAGTGTCCATGTTAAGCATTTTTTTGCCTTGTCCTTAGGAGTCTAGAGACCAAGAGGGAATCCACTTGTCCGCAGGTGGATTTACCTACAACAATAAGGGAAGATCTTGGGGGATGAACACTGTGTTCAGACTTAAAGGACAAAGGGATGCAGACTCAATAATGAAGTAATAATTTCTCCAGAGTAACTCTGCTCTCAAAGTTGAATTCTCTCTTCCTTTCCATAACTCAGAATTGGCTTATTTATAGCCTTCAAAATGAAATTGAAGGGCCGTGTCAGAACATTTCCAATATATGGAAGGCTAAGGATTAGAGATCTCTTGTCGTGATGTGGAAACCCATAATTTAATTTTGATTTTTTGGCACAAATTCCGATGTACACGAGCTGTAGTGGAGAAGCCAGCGTATACGCTTGCTGTATAGCTTTCAAGGTGCATACAAGTGGAAAAATATTTGTTTTTGTTTCTGGATTTATCAATCAAGGAAAGTAAGTCTGCATGGGGGAATGGAATAAGGCCCTCTTTGCAAGATTTCATAGGGTGAGACAAATATTTCTATAAAAGTTATAGTGAAAATTCATTAAAACCTTCACTACCAATTGTGAAGATTTTAACAAAGGTATTTTTGATAATGTTAGTAAAAAATGATCACAGAGCAATACAATAAAACAAATGCGGAAATAAAACAAAAAAGATACACAATACAATAAAGACACAAATATACGTGGTTCACCTAGTGTGGGCTATGTCCACTAGAGAAATTTCCAGGTCCTTCCTTTATTATTATCCATCAAATGAAGGGATACGACCTACACCATACCCATTGTAACTTCCTCTTTTTTCTCTCATAGTGTCTCTCAAAACACAATATTCGCTCACTCTCAAAGCCACAATACAATTTCCTCATACAAGAAAAGAGAGTTTCCTTCTAGGGAAAAAATCCCTAACATGACTTCTACCATCATATCTACAAACTTATAATGGATGTTCCAGATTGAGTACAAAATTACAATATTTAACAAGGAAATTTTTCCCAAACTTTCTCTACGGAGGTGCTTCCCCTAAATTCCCTGCCAGGGGAGGTGATGGGTGTTCTATATGCACTAAAAACACACTAAAAACCCTAAGTTAAATTGTCAACCCGGGGTAAGTAAACTTAGAGTTGTAGCAATATATATGCCAAGTTAGAAGGACTGGAGGTAGTATAGTCTAAATAAGGAAGTGGCTATCTAAGGACTAATATATTCAAGCAAAAACTATTAATGAGAAAACCCTACTAAGAAACTAAAACTATGTACCCTAAGTAACCTTTAAACAAATGATCGATGGATAGTCTTAAGAAGGAAAATGAAAACCCTACTTAAATGAAACTAACTTAATCATAATAATAAGAAAAATAAAACTATCTATCTAATAAGCAATAACAATAGAAAACTACTTTAATTAACCTACTCAAATTAAGTAAGCAACTATCCTATGAAAGCAAAATAGACAAGCAAGTAACTACCCTATTAAAGAAAGCAAGCAAGCAACTAACTAACCTATGATAACTTCTACAAAAAGTAAACTAATTAAGATTACTCAATAAACAACTAATTAAGCTAAGAAGCAAGTGAACTCTATTCTCAAATTAAACATCACAACTATTTCTAATTTATGAAAGAAAATCTACTGAATTGAAAGCATTATGATAATAAAAGTAATTAACAACTAATCTTTAATCTATGATAATAAAAATATTCGTTAATCTACCAAAGAAAAAAGACTATCTATCCTACAAAAGCAAGGAAATTATCTTCTAATCTATGAAAGCAAGGAAACTATCTTCTAATCTATGAAAGTAAGAAAACTCAAATATAGTGTCGGTGGTTGTGTCTCTGTTGTCTTATAATATCATGATGGAAATTAACAATGAACGATAATTAAAGAGGGATAAACTCGATATTGACTTCGATAGCCAAGTGAAAAGTGTGAATTAGGCAATCTAGTGAGAACTTATGCATTATAGAAACAACATCAACTATCTCGAATATCCATGTGATTATTCAATCATGCATTACTCATCAACAGTATAAAGACACTATTCTAGTGAATTCGATTGCATTCTATACTAATTAAGAAAACTCATACTATACTAAACTCATTAACCAACTTTGAATTGAAATTGCAACTTAGATCTAAGAAATAAATTGCATAAAGTAAACTAAACTAGTCCTATTTTAACAATTCAAATTGCAAAAGAGGAAATGCTCATAAAACAAAAATTAAATACTATTTCAGCATATGACACGAAAGTAAATGAGCAAACTAAATGACAATTTAAATAAGCAAAGCTAAATAAAAACTAGATAAACAAAATGGAATTGAAAACTAAAGACTAATAACTATCCATCCACTGAAGCCCTGTTAAAGAAATCATGAATTAAAAACTCTGTTTTAGCATAAAAGAAAACTTAATTTATCATCTAGTTATACACAGGGTTAGTATCTAAGCTTGCAAGATTATTTCCTATCAACTAACATATCATTGCATATTAATAATAGCCTCCATAATAACCTGCAAAACTGAGCTAAACTAATTAAATCATAAAAAACAAGTTATACAGTAAAGAAGCAAAATGAAAATTCATGTACAGAAAATGAATAAAAAAGGGACAACTACGCTATTCAATTCATAAGAAAACTAATTGGATATTCACCCAAACTGCTGGTGCCCCCCCAACAAGTCATGGCTAATCTTCAAAGGTGAACCACAAGCTCAATAACACGAATTCACCATTAAAGTAAAAAATGGAGTCTTTACACAGTTTTAGAAAAATGTATATGAAAATAGAAAAACAGAATAAAATTGTCTTTTTCTCTCTAACTCTCCACTTAACAATTGTCTGACCATTGAGGTCGTATTTATAAGTTTTATAAGCTGAGAGGTCGACCACTGGAAGGGTTGACCCTCTCTAAAAACAACAAATTGCATTTAAGATGCCCTAACTGCCGGTGGCTTATAGAAATAAGGCGAGCCAATAATCGCCCAGCATAACAACCCAAAGGTTGTCAGAGTAGAAGAAATTTACAAGAGGTAACTTTATCCAACCACTTCGAAACTGGAATCTATCCCTACCAGCTTTAGAAAGGGATCTCTCTGTATGATTTATATATGTTTTGAGTTTGAGATATTAGGCTAGTTAAATAAAATTAGATTGAATGATTTGTTTTGTTTTTGTTAAGTTGGCTGAAAAGGGTTTTATGCCTCCATTGGGCTATGGGGTATGTATTATAAAGATAGAGGTCTAAACATAAATTAAAAGATTCTTTTCACAAGGAAAGATAATGCATTCATTGGATTCTTTAGCAATAAAGTGATGAATAGTAGAAAAGATGAGAATATCAATTAAAGTAAAGAAGCATTTAAGAATTTCTTCACTGTAATATCAGAAAGATAAACATTTAGATCTTTCAAATCCAGAAACATGGTATACAAAGATAAATCCTGCAACATGTGCTACTTTTAAAAGATTAGATTAGAAAACAATATGACAACCGAGGGAGAAAAACATTTAACATAGAAAATAAAACATCACCAATGAATAACACGCGAGAATCATGTGAAACGTCCCTTTGTATTATTGGAAGATCTCTTGATAAAAATTACAGTCTTTCTAGCTTACAGGGCATAAAGATCAACCCTCGGTACTTCAAAGTTTGAAGTATTTATAATAAAAAATTGCATACGATCTTGTCATTAAATATTAGGACGTGGCAGTTCTAAATTTAGCTAAGTAACTCAACAAGATACACAAATTCAGGAATTGTTTGATGATGTGTTGAAATCTTCATGCTAATATCTAGGGTAAACCGTTGGTAAGTCCTCTGCATGACTTCACCTGATTGGATTGCTGACTAGGCTTGGACACCTCAGCTCTTACTTGATGAAATTGCATAGCTCTTCCCATCGAAGGTGTCTGGGAACAATGACTTTGAGTAGTCTTTGGTATACTTCATCCATCTCTGTATACTTGGCAAAAGTTGGCTTGATGATGAAAATGTACCAGATCTCGTGCTGTATGCTGATGTCTGACTGTAAAGATTCTAATAACGCCTTGCCTGTGATAATTCCTTGTATTCCTGAGAATTTCGAACTATCTTTAGCCACGGTGGCTAGTTTCTTTTTATAATCATACAGTGTCATTAACTTGTCATTTATGACCCTTAAACCAGGGAGGCCTTTGTCCTGCAGAGGTTCAATTTTGCTGAAAAATATTTGCACTCCTATGTCCATAGTTTGGACTTTTTCCTCCAGCTGTAGCATCAATCCTCTTTTGGTTAGGACCCTCTTGACCTCAAGGATAGTTTCTTTCCTATCTTCAATTTTCAAATCCTCTAACTCTTCTCTGATTTTTTAATTCAAGAATTTAATGATCTTAGTGGCTTCTGTGGGCATCTCTCCCAGTTCTGCTCTTATTTTCTCAATAGCCTCCTTGCTTCTTTGCACTAGTTTGTTTTTCTCAAACATAATTTGTACCATAGGCCAAATTTCATTTACGGACTTGGTGATATCCATCCAGACAATTTCCTTTCCCTCAGCAAGTGTTTTTCCTACCACTGTTTGCTTTTGAAGCTATTGCAATTCCTGTTTGAGATTGTCTGATGTCTGTTTCTCCTTGGAGTAGCTGGTTTTGTAAGAAGACTTGAGTTCTTGAAGGTTCTCAACCTCCTTTTTAAGTCTTCTAATCTCTATCTCTTGCAAATTCATCTCTTCCATGGATTTTTCCAGTTCTACTGTCTTCTCCAGAGCTGTCCGTGGAGTTGCTGAGGGAATCTCTGTTGCAGATGTTGTGCTTACTCCTATGAGTGGAACTATGCTCAATGGAATGGCTTCCATGGGATTTGATTGTTCCTTCTCATTTACTAACCTTTCCAGTTCTACTTCCATCTCTTTCAACAGTGCATTTTGCTCCATGATCAACTTGAGCATCTCATCCTTTTCACCTTCCATCTCGGCTATCTCCTTTGCCTGTGCATCTTTCGTTGGTGGAAATTTCAACTATTTCCTCAGAGATACTATATCGACATTTTTCATTTTAAGCATCTCCTCGATTTCTTTCACATTCGAGGGGTCATACCCGATCTTGAGGAACAATTCTTCCAACGTCTTAATTCTAGTATCCTTTGCAAAGGATGATATCTTTTCTAATTTCATCTGTGTCTTTACATTGCTCAGAGATACCTGTAATTTAGCGGCCACAATAAAAGCATTTGCCAACGTGGAGAAAACAATTTATGCAGTTTTCCTGTGCAGGTCCATTTGATCAGCAGGATGCACATCCTTAGTATGAAACTCAAATGTTTCCCTTTTGTAGTCAGTGATTACTTTCGGGTCCGGTACCTCTGCCTGCAGAAACAACATGTGCATTCTACCCTTCTCTGTATCAAATGCAGATAAAAATCTGTGTTGTGCCGTTGATGTCTGTTTCCAAAACTGAACATAAGTACTGTTGTTCAACATCTGATTTTTCTTTTTTTCCAAGTCATACTTCTCAAAAACACTCAACTTTGGTTTTACTTTACTCAGCTGGTCAACTAGTGGAGTATTCGTTGGCTTCTTAGGCAAAACTGTAGACACAATTTTCTTGCTACTTGTGCTCAGAAGTGACTGATCATCTTTCATAGTTGCAGTGGATTGGATTTCCTTTTCACCAGCCATGTCAGGTGTATGACTGTTTTTTGGCCTTTTGGTGTGTAATTGGAAATCTTCAGCCGAGACTTCAGAGACGAAAGGTGAAGTATCCTTCCTGGGTATTTTCTTCTTGGGAACCTATGGTGTAATAGTCTGTGAGATGATCACCAAAAGGTCCTGCTATTCTATCTCAACTAGAGTGTTCGACTCTCATTCTGTTTGATTTGCAAACTTTTCTATCTCAGGTTTGGGTGTATGAACATATGGGACATTTTTATTTTTAATCCTCATCTCAGAAATTATCCCGCATGGATCATAGTGCCATATGAAACTAACATAAAACTTCATTTATTTCAACAATATGTCTGCTTCCTTCCCGATGTCTTGACTATTATAGATGAAAGACCCTATTTTCCCTTTAATTCTAAGCTACTGTTTCTTTTTTAGAGACACAAAATGTATGTCATCCGAGTTAATCATTTGCCTTATATACTCTAGGGAAAATATCCTCACGGGTAGATACTTGGGAAATTTGTATTGAGCCAACTCGCATCCATATACTCTGATCTCGGTGTGGTTTTTGTAAAGATATCAGTCTTCGGTTTTTGCAAGGTCTGAGAGATGTAAAATCCTATGAATCTCCTCATTTATTATTGGTTCAGGTCTGCCACTGAGCATGCTCACCACAGGATGGTAGAACTTCTCGATAAACTGTTTGAAACTGAACTCTGTTAAATTTTGTCTGAGTAGTGAATTCCAAGTTGTTACTACCTGCAGCCTCCCGTCCTTTTCCATTTTCTGCATTGAAAAGGAGAACCCGTCCGCTTGAAAGAAAGTGAACATGTAGGCCAGTATTGAGGAATACTAGAACATGCCTTCTGAGGAGAAATTTAAGAACTTCTTGTGAATACTGTGCACTAGGAAAGTGCTGTAGTCGAACTGTGTGGTGGGTCTTTCTTCTGTGGAGAAGATGGACAGAAAACCCAATATGGGTTCATCCACCCATTGGTCGGAAAAATAACCAAGCAGAGCATAGAGAGACGAAATGACTTGGTTTCCCTTCTCTTAGAACAAGGAGGAAGGGTACGGGGGATTTGTCTTGGGGAGCTAAGCAACCTGAGGGAGGAAAATCTCCAAAATCTGGGCTCTCTGAGAGAATGATAGTTTCTAGTACAGTTTCTTGATGACTTTAAGGTTAAAAGGGGATGCAGATTCAACTCTGGGTATTTGCATCATTTGATCAAGGGCTTCTGGTGTAATGAAGAATAGAGTTTCTCTTGATGAATGGCTCTCTAGTCGGGGAGGTAATGAGCCTGGAATTTGAGGGAGAATTCAGGGAAATGGTGAACCTGGGGGAAAAGATACAGAGGAAGGTTGGACTCCCAGAGCCCAATTTCATCGCTCTGATATAAGAAAGTCTCTTTGAGCCATGACTGCAAATCTGTGAAGTTGAATTTTCACCTGGTGTCTGCGATTAAATGATCTTTGTCATCCAAATGGATCCTATCGAGATCAACATGAGGTGGGAGGAAAGGATTTTCCTTGGCTTCTGCTTTCTTGGATTTTGGCACCATCACTGTGAAAATACCTACAAATAAAAAAAACAACGTTAGTGGGGATGGCTGTGGTTTTGGACGGCTGACTAGAATGGAGGTAAGATAGGGATAATATCTCTGGTGCAAGGACAAAGTAAGCAATGGGAGAATGAACATAAAGAGTAGTTTTGAGAAAATGGATACCCGTTGGGCACGAGGGATAGATCAACAGGCTAATGGATAAGTTATCTAGTAATAAATGGCCAATGGGTCTTTTGGAGTGTGAGATGGAAGGTAACAATGAATGACAAATATGACCGGGTGACATGGCGGGTGTTGATTGGGAAGTGATCATGGTGAAGGGACTTGTAACGGGCGAACAGGGGGAATGGACTGACAAAGTTATGAGGTGTGACCCTTAAGGGAAAAAGTGGAAAATGATGTCATGGGGTGACAGGGGGTATGTTAGAAAGTGGTAAGTGGTACATTGTAGGAGTATGGAGCAATGAATTCCTGCCACGTAGAGAAAATGCCCCCCTATAAAATCACTCCATTCCGGACCCCCCCCCCATCGTTAAAAGCAGATCGGTCAGGGGGGTACCAAAAATATCTTCATTCGTCCATCGATGCACCTGTCGCTGGACCGTAGATCTGAGCACAATGTTTAACCAACATTCCGGACCCCCACCCACCATTAAAAGAAGAACGGTCAGGGGGGGTCCGAAATTCAATCTCAACCGTGGATCTAGGTGTCGATGCCTCAGCCATTCAGATGCGTGCCTTTTTTATACATGATTCCAGACCCCCCCTACCGTTAAAGATAGAACGGTCGGGGGGGGGGGGGGGGGGCTCCGATTTTTTTTATCAACCATAGATCTCAGCACCAACACCTCAGTCGTTCATCTGTGCGTTGTCTTTAATCTAAGAGCGCAAACTCATTTTTTCTTTGAAAACTTAGGATAAGCGCTTTAAGTAGGTTTGTCCAAGCTTTCCCTGTTTTTATCACCATGGGGTTAGACATTCAACTTTCAAAGATCAAAGATAGGGTTCAACATCGATCATCATGCTTGTTTTATTGAGATAAATAAAACTACCCTATGCTCTAACCTAATTAACTATGACATTTAGCCCAGATTAAACTGTTGGACTAAGAAATTACTCTATCTTGGGGTTATTTGACCAAGATTAGACAATTTGGTCAAATTTATTCACTAGCTAACCTAACTTGCTTGGCTAAGATTAAATAGTTTAGCCAAGCTTATTCACTACTTCTATCGACATCAATTTAAAAGGACTTGGCCATGCTTAAACTGTATGGACCAAGTCATTGTTATTGCATGGGGCTCTATTTAAATTTCTTTTATGCCCTCTTTTATTCTTTTTCTTTCTTTTCTTTCTTTTTCTTTTTCTCAATTTATTTACAGAATGGAAAATCATTTGACAAACAAAACACTAAAGTGATAACATTTCAGTCACCAATTGATCCTATAACTTATAGGGTTATAACAAGAAGTTCAGTAGCTGTAGGCCACGAGCACAAGAAAAAACCATGTCTTTGATTCGCCCATCGCTGGCTGCCGATATTCTAACCTCCAAATCCACAATGGTTTTTGTGAAGGATGGAGTGCTAGATGGAGTGTCTGATGGAGTATCGGACTGAGTGTCGGATGGAGTACCAGACGAAGTGCTAGATACAAAAACAAGCTGTGATTTTTCCATGTGACACAAAAAACGTGAATCAGTTTCCTGGAATGACACAAACATGTTGAATTGTACTCAAAACCATCACAAAACATGAATCATGCATACCTGGTATGAATCATAGTGATTTGGCACAAAAGCTCTTCAAAAACTCTTCAAAACAGGAAACACATATACATATTCGACCAAAAAGGATCTAATTAACGTCATTAAATCAATTATATTATGGGCCCAACATTACCCCATGACTAATCTTGTTGAGGAGGATCAAATTTAGAAGCTTCTCCTTCTTGTTGTGAAGATTTAGTCTTGTGCCTCTTGTGTTTCTTCAATTGTTCCCTGAGGTTGCAGTTGGATTTGGTCATATTTTCAACCAATATTTCAAGGGAATTCACATTTTCTTGGAGGACTGTATTATCATGGTGAAGATGTGTGTCCATAGTCTTCCTATCTTCCAATTGTTGTAGCAGCTGAAAATTCTCTTTTTGTAGCTTCTCAATGGTTGGAGCAGGATCAATTATCTCAGAGGAAGACTTAGATCCTTTGAAAGATGAAGAGTGTATTTCATTCTTAGGATCTGGGGTAGGTATTGGTGAGGTAGGAGTAACAGGGGGTTGATGAGGAGAAGTAGGTTCAGATTTTTTCTTTCTTTGTGGCTTCAATTCATATATGGTCACTTCTCTAAGTATTTTGTGAGGACTCTCGAGATCGGAGGACACTTGGATATGATCTGAAGTAGTCAAGGGTTTTGCATAAGGTTTTCCTCTTGTGCTTCGGGTACTCTTTCGAAAGGGTCCTTTATTGAATCGATTATCTCCTCTCCTATAGGTGGGAACTATAGGAAAGTCTTGTTGAATTACTTCTTGGAGTGTTTTGGGTGTAGTAGCAAGAGACATTGAAGGCATTGGGGGGTTAACAATAGGCTTCTTAGTCTTTTTGTTCGATGAGGCTACAGGAGTTATCAACAAGATTCTTGAATTTTTGTTTCAGTAAAGAAATGGCTTGTGTAGGAGGGTTTGGAGTCCTTGGAGAGTGGGGTTTGGATCTAGAAATAGTCCTTAGATCCAATTTCTTTTTGCTAGTCTTGATTGTCAATTGAGGGTTTGCAAATTGATAAATGAATACATCCCAAGTTTGCCCTTGTTTTTCCAATTCATCTAAAACAAGGAGTTTGATTAGGCCATGGTGAAAGAGGTTTTTATGGGGTTTGGTTACATTCTTCCTCACTTGAGAGGACATCTTCTCCAAGATCTTTAAAAAGTAGAAGGGAAAATTCAATGGTTTATTGAACTGGAAGTGAGCTAATAATCTAAAATGACAGGCTTTAAAGGTGGAATATCTACCTTCACATGTGATCAAACTGGTGATGACTATGAGAGGGTTGATCAACTCCTCTTTTATCCACTCCTTGGAGTATCCTTTAGCTCCAGAGATGTTCTGGAATTCTGGTTTAAAAAACCTGTTATAGCTTGAGCGCAACAGCTGGTGGTTTTTAAACCATCTATCTCCCACTCTTGGAAGCTTCGTGGCTGAAACTATGGATTCCTCTTAGACCCCAATGGTGAGTGACCCCATACGATATGTCTTCTCATCAAAACTGAGGGTAAATTGCATTGATATGCCATCATCGTGGCCCTGCAAGTGGGATAGAAATGGCCCCCAACCTACGTGCAAAAATACCTCCCTGGATTGTGAAAACTTAGGGATGGCGAAGAGGTCTACGTAGGAAGATGGTTCATACCATTTGGGCATCGTGATGGTGTGAAGAAATGAACAGAGGAAAAATTCACCAAGATAGGGTTCGATCAGGCAAAGGAATGGCATGATTTGAACAGAGGTCGAGCGCAATTTGAACAGAGGAACAAATAAACAGAGGCTGAGCGCGTTTTAAAATAGGGGAAAATGAAAATGGCAGAGGTGAATTGGAATAATAGGATAACCCAATCATGTTTTTGAATGCGCCTAGGGTGGAATTGGTTGCACACATGCGTGCATGCGTTTCCATGTGTGAGAAAAATCGAATTTGAAGGATCATTTTTGGGGGAAATCTTAATGATGCGAAGTTAGATCAATGTCCAAGTCTTTTGACTTGGAAATTTGATCATGAAAATGTCTAAGGTTTGCATCTTCAATCTTGATTTCCATAACTAATTCAATTAAATGTCATTGATTCTTGGTTAGCTAAAATTGTGGACAGTTACTAGTGTATATTTTCATATGGTACTTCGTTCGACACCTCATACAGAACTTCATATGACACCTAATATGACACTTCATACGGTACCTCTATGATAAATGCATTTTTACCTCTTGTAATGAATAGCCTAGAATCTTGGAATGGTTTTGACAGTCATAGTGTTTGAAAGAAAATGCAGAGTGTTCCATTATTGTTGATTTTTCCACCACGCTTACTCAATCCACTCGCATAAGGCATGTAATTTAAAACCTACAATGAACAACCTGTAATGAAAATAAACCAATAAAGTGGTCTGTTAAGGATATGTACAACAATTTATAACACACATGAGATTAGCATTTCAAAAATAAAATGATTGCTGATGTAATAACCTGTATAATGAAAACAGTACAGGAATTTTTACAAAGATTTACTTCTCTAGGCAATGATCACTGGTCAACTCATGAACCCCTCGCCCACACCTAAGTATTGTGACACCTCACAATAAAAAATATAGGAAACCGATCAGTTATTCCAACAGCCAAATATTTATAGTTTGTTAAGTGTAGAGATAAATTTCTTAGATTGGTCTGAAGAGACGGTTAGAAGATGGCCCCACCTATAGGATAGAACATCCTACATATAGATAAGAAGAGGTAGGCAAGAGAGTTTCAATATAGTCTCAAAGTTAGTTCCCAATGACAATTTTATGGAGTTCATTAACCTTAGCTTAACCATACATACTCCATGTCATATTTATTTACAAGTAATGTTGTACATCAGGACACATTTAAATTTATTATTTATTTTTTGTCAGATTACCATCCTGGCTAGGTAGAATGCCCCACTGCCAGCAAGACTGTTCATTACTCCGGTGGGTTTACCTAGTCATACCATAGGCCAGTACCCACTGCCAACAGACTTGTTCAGTATCCTGACGGGTTATCCTCTTACACCCTCAGAGATTGGCCCTCCATCTTTTAATATTTTAGTATAATATTGCTTTATGCAAGAAGATGGGGGGACATCTTTGAAAACAACTTTTCCTTTCCTTTTTGTTTTTTTTTTCAATTGGGATGATATTTATGTTAGAGGATGAATTTCCATTATATATTCTTTAGTGATTGTCCTGATGTAAGGGGTACTTAAGAAGACATGGTCTATCTAAAGATACGATATAATCAAGATTTTTAGTGTGTAGTGGATGGTACCATTGAGAAAGAACATAAAGGTGTCTCTAGGCTCAACTCACTTTCTTCTTTTGTAAGTTATTGTGATGTTTCCATGACTAACCACTAATCAGACGCCCTTGTTACTCTTTAATAAAGATAATTTACTCACTTACTCAGGTTTCTTGGGAAAACTGTACGAGGGATCTCTAATCTTGATGGTTACGGTATGACTTCCTTATATAGTGGTGAAGATTTTCAAGAGCAATTGTCTTTTAAAATGCCTTAAGAAAATGAGAAGATGAACATATTTGCAAAAATATGGCTAATTACAGCAAGCCAATATTCATTTGATTCTTATCAGACAACAAGGTTCAAGTATAGCAATGTTCTGAAGAAAAATCCTTCTTTTATATTTCCTTGAAACTGTTTGCTCTTGGTGAAATAAATACCTACAAAAATCTCTAGAATTTCTTATTAACAAAATTCAAAAACTATTTACATATTTACAGTAGAAAATTCATAAAATATTCAAGAACAAGGGGGGACTTCCCCATCTATTAAGGCCAATTCCTTCTTAATTGACATGACCTGTATAAAGTATTCTTTGGAAATGGGCTTATGACAAAATTTGAGTCAGTGTCCATTTACTACAAAGGAGACTTGTCCATCATCAATTGTTTTGATTTTCACAGCTCCATTGTCATATAAAATGACTACCTCATAAGGACCCAACCACTGGGTGGTGACTTTGCCTTTGAAGGTTTTAAATCGAGAATCAAGCAATAGAGCCCAATCACCAGGTTGGAAGTGTTTCTTCTTAATAAACTTGTCATGCCACTTGCTCCTTTGGTTTTGGAATAACATTGTTCATTGGATGGAATCTTTCTAATCTCATCCAACTCATTCAATTATAGGGCTTGTTGTTTCTGAGCGTCATCTAAGTTTAATCCCAATTCTGCGGAAATATGAAAGGTCCTTAATTGGAATTCTATTGGTAGAAGTACTTGTTTCCCATACACTAGCTCATAAGGGATATGCCCAGTGGTGTTTCTCCAGGTGGTCTGGTATGCCCAAAAAGCCTCGAGAAGACTATTAGCCCAATCCCGATGATGTAATTGAATAGTCTTGGTCAAGATAGCTTCCAGAACTTTGTTTGTAGACTCTACCTGACCATTAGCTTGCGGGTGGTATGCATAAGATTTACAGTGTTTAATCCCATATTTCTCTGTTAGCTCTTTCATCAACTTGGAAGTGAATTGAGTGCCTTGGTCTATAACAATTTCATGAGAGACACCAAAATGGGTAAATATGTCTTCATAAATGATTCAACAATAGATTTTTATGTATCCCTAAATAGGGATTTTCCCTCTACCCACTTGGTGACATAGTCTGTACAAACCAAAATATAGTTCTTCTTGCAGGACATGGGCGAAATTGGTTCTACAAAGTTAAGGGCCCATTTTTCAAAAGGTTCTCTCATAAATTGGGCACATAAGGGAATTTCACCAGCTGATGTAGGTCCTCCTAGCCTTTGGCAACTATCACAAATTTTCACATACTTGGCAACATCTTTGAAAATGCTAGGCCAATTGTAACCTGAATGTAACACCTTATATGTTGTAAGTTTGTGAGAAAAATGGCCACCACATGGTCTGTTACACATCAAAATTACTGAACTGGATAAGTGTCGCATATTCCTCTCAATTGTTGTAAGTGTCACAACTTCCTTACAACTTTCGCAAGTGTCGCAAGTTGGTTACAAGTGTCGCAAATGTTGTTTAATCATGTTTCCATAATGACGACACTAAGGAGATACTTAAAACATATGATGTACTTGGTTTAAAGAAGGAGAACTGGTTCACTAGAGTCAAATAACTCTTGACACCTGAAAAGGGCTTTCAATCAAGATTTTTGAGGGTGAACGCTCCCCTAAAACATCCTTAGGAGCGCTGGTGCTCCCCTATAAGGCCTCAGGGAGCGTTATAACACTTCCTCACCATTCTGAAGGAGCGCTACCCACTTTTGAAGCGCTGGTGCTCCCCTTAAACTTATCAGGGAGCGTTCTAGCTCTCTGATGCCCCTTTTAAAGGAGCGCTCCCTAATCTGGGTCAGTTGTTAGCCCGTTGAGGAGAATGAGGAAAGGATATTTCGAGATTAGGAGGAAGTTGTACTCGACTTCTTGGTTTCATCAAGAGATACCTGATCTAAGGAGGAGGTTCCCAAATTGTTCTAAACATAACTCAAGAGGTTAAACTCCTCCCAACCTATATAAGCAAGCTCTATGATGGTGGAAAGGGAAGAATTGCTAGCATGAAACCTCTGATATCATAGGAAACAAACAGTCAACCAAAGGATAAGTGATCAGTGAAGCTGCTGTCAGCCAGGTTCTGGATCTTTCGAGCAAGGGTTAGACGAAGGGGACTTGATGAAGCTGTCGCATTCGCATCTACGATTGTAAGTACTTCTGTTGTTATTCTCATTAATATGACATGCTTGGCCTGTTTCTTTCTAGTTTGTGTTTGATGTTACATTAACTTATCATTAACTGATAGATCTATTTTCAAGCTAATATCAATAAAGTAGGAAGTAGTCGTATCTTGTTTGTCTGCAGAACTCAGCGAGGAGCAAAGGATTGGAGAGCAACTCAGAGTGTGCAGGGACAAATTTCGATAAAGAGGTACTTCTGTTATCCTTCCTTCTCATGTATTAGTTTAGATAGATTTGAAAGGAAGTCAGTGTCCACGTTAAGCATTTTTCTGTCTAGGGTTAAGGTCAAGCTCTTAGAGGCGATCTACCTGTCCGCAGGGAGATTTTCCTACAACAGAAACTGGTGACTCCACTAGGGAGATAGCCTCGAATCGAAACCTCTTCTTTTGATTTCTCCTCATTGACCTAGTTCTATCCATTGATTGTTTCAGACCTGGTTCACTTCTCTTTTGATTGGTTTCATGAGCTGATTGACTCCCTACCCCATCACACCCAGCATAATTGTCGGAATTGGATTGCAATTTTTTGATTTCTTTGACAATTTTTGGAGTTTCAAACTCTGGCGCCTCTTTCCTAGTGTTAACAGAGCGCCAACGCTCCTAATAGCTTTGCACATAGCGCTATAACGCTCCTTGCCCTTGGCAACAGAGCGTCATCCCTCTTTGGCTCAAAAATCTTCCAGAACTGCTTTTTTCAGGGTTTGCCTCTGTGTCTCTTTTGCTGAGTGACCTAGTGAGCCAATTTTTTCTTCCCTATCAGCCTTGACATCTGTCCTTTTTGAAGAATAAACACCTCATTGGTTGGATCTTGTAGCCTTCTTCACTATTTTCATTGAGTTTTTCCTGTTGAGTGAAGTTTGAAACCCATGCATTGTTTTTCTCTCCTCACCAGTTGAGTAAAAACCCTGGTGAAGGTCATCAAAGGCCTACTGACCTCTTTATCTCGATTTCAGTCAAGGTTATTGTTCTTCAAATTTTGTTTTTGGATGTGAAGGTTGTTTTTCTTTTCTTTGATTGCCTCTTTTCTTTTGCTTTTCGTTTTGATTGCTACGAAGGGTGTATTGTTTGTGTGACTTTTGCTTGTGCTAGTTTGGTTCGCATTCATATAAGAAAGGTAATTAGCAGGACAAGCATTGTGTTGTATTGATCATCACTCATACAAAAAACAATAAAAGACATATTTATGATTGATTGTGCATATTATAAGGCATTTAAAAGTTTTTTGCATTACATCAGGATTTGATTGAGAAAAAGAATCGTTTGAGGGCATTCCTTATTTGTGCATGATTAGTGAAAGAACTCTCTCTCTCCCTTATCTAGGTGTTCATCGAAAGGAAATGACTGCTTATCATGTTCGATGCATTCTTTGGGTCTGAGTCATAATTCCATTTGT
The DNA here is from genome assembly GCA_000966675.3 of Picea glauca. Taxonomy (NCBI): domain Eukaryota; kingdom Viridiplantae; phylum Streptophyta; class Pinopsida; order Pinales; family Pinaceae; genus Picea; species Picea glauca. The sequence goes on along the minus strand of JZKD02S0936783.1, from coordinate 68,107 downwards.
GTCACTTCCATGCACCCCTTTGCGTAAAGAACAACCATAAAAATCAACGCTAATTAAAAGTTATCTGGAACTTTTTCTTTTCTAGGATCCTCCACCAATAGTAGACTAGGCTTAGTAATTTGGATTAGGGCTATGAGCATAACTCTCCAAAGTTTCCAAAACAAACAGTAGCATCTTGAGTTAGGGAGAGTAAATCCAGTTATCGTATAAGTCTGCCTGGGAGCCCCCTCTCACATAGGGGTTACGCACGAGGTCGCATTCGGGTAAGCTACGGGGACTAACCCTCCGTGGTTTAACTGATTGTGGTGGTCGGATCGTATTATGGGGATCACTTTGAGGTAAATCCACAAT
>JZKD02S0936783.1:3373-29381 GCA_000966675.3 Picea glauca | reverse complement strand
TGAGCCTTGAACCTGCATACAGAGAGAAGATCCGGCAATGGTTTTGAGGAAAAGGGAGAAGCTTGCCGTGATCTCGGAGCTAGTCTTGCTGCTATGTAGTTTAAGGCAGCGGCGGTGGCGGCTAGGGTATAGTTCTTGCTGGTTCACCTCATCAGCTGCCTCGAACGTCAAGCATTCGTCCACAAAATAATGCCGGTTCAACAAACCCCAGTCTCTCTGCCACCAATCCTCGTTTGAATCTTCGTCCTGCCGCAAACCTGATAAATGAGCATTTTCGGCCTCTTGCTTCTCCTCATTGCATTTCCCATTGCCACCAATGAAGAAATTCCCAGTGCCCGCCGTGGTGACAACTCCATGACAGCCATTGCCGACGGCTTGAACATTCCTCTTCATTTTGGCAAATAAGCAATGACTTGAGACCATGTCAAACATGGAATCCATGCGCCGCAATCCAGCAAACTCAGATCGAACCGACGTCGATGCATTGGAGATGAAAGCAGACTTCTTGCAACCAATGCGGACTGTCGCGGAGCTGGAGCTGATAGCCATGGCCGCCATTATTCAGATCCCCACCGCCCAGGCTTCCTGCTCTGAAACCCTATACTCAAATTTTCTCTTTTTTACCTTCATCAATATTTAACCAATATCTACTCCGCAAATAAAACAAATCATCGCAACATTCACCCATATCTATTGTATCTAAGCACTTTTCGTAAGGAATTAGATCAGATCTAGCAGACTCAAGCACTAAGCAAGGTCACAGAGGTCATTTCTAGCATCTAGATTCATCATAATCACAAAGTATAAACAAATCTATCTATCTATATATGTCATGCACTTAGAAAATAACACATAAGTACACCAACATATCGCAAAAAGCAGAGCAACACAACATATACGTGGTTCACCCCCACCCTAGGGCTACGTCCACCAACTCTTCTTGTTTATTAGCTTCTTCAATCAGATACATGCACATAGCCATGAAAGCCTTACTCCACATAGGACAGGAGATATGGGCACCTCACTAGATCCTCCTTCCCTGCGTTACAACACAAATCCCTTCACAATCTGTTACAGTCACTTGCACTTAGCTCTGCAAGTCTCTCACAGTATGCACAAAGCATTTACAGGCCACACTTGCACTTAACACAACATCACATAGATGCCTCTTCCCTTATTTCCTTACATCGCCTAGACATCTATTTATATATTACAAAATAGGCCTAAGCATGAGTAAACCCATGGGACGACATTCCCATACCCGTTACATAATCCCAAATCCCAAAAAGGACCCAAAAAGGGGCCAAGATCCCACAATCTATGCTTCATCTTGCGCTCTACCTTCGATAGTCTGTTGAAGTCCAAAATGGTCAAACTTGACCAAGGATCTCTCAAAACTTGGTCGAGGGCCAATAGACAGCATCCTCTGCATGACAACATTATCTGTGCGACAACATTCTCTGTGCGACATCATCCTCTGCATGGTGCGCAATGCATTTTGTAGCACGCAGTTACAAATTGAAATGGGAATAAATAAATGATAAGCTTCCTTTTGAAAATGGCCCTTGGATATGCTAGATGATGCCAGGCATAAAAACAACATGGGTGCTGACAGGCATGACTTTGAAAATTGTTTACAAACCTCTAACCTTAGCCATGAAAATCATGGTTCTAACAACTAGCTCCAACAGGGAGGATATCCTCCCTGTGAGGTAGCAAAGAACAATAGACTAGGTGCCGATCCATTAGGCTTCTCCCAAACTCAACTTTCCAACTGTAACTTGTAACCTGCATCTATTGAAAACCCCAAACTGTATATGCTCCAAACTAAAATCTAAAACTAAGATGAAAAATAAAACTACAGATTGCTAAAAGAAATGCTCGTAGTACCGAGTTTATTCGCACTCCTACCTACCCTAACCACTGAAAAGGATTCCAATCAAGTGAAATCAAAATGCCAATGCAACCATGAAAGAACTTTATCCACTTTTTTCTTTCTTTGCACATGCTTTCTCTAAAGCTTGTTTACTGATAAGTCATTCCAAAATTTATCTATAAAATCAAATCTCAAAAAATCACAAACATTGATATTGTTTTCCGCCTCCAACAAAACTGCAAATGGATCCTCCAGAACATGCATAAAAAAACAATCATGTTTCACGCCTTCCACTGCATCCTTGTTTTCATGTAATTCAACCTCTTGATTACCACAAAAGGATAAAAAATATGTTGAGACAGTTGGAAATAACAATCTTTTGAATCAGAAGACAATGTTGGTTCAAATGAAACCCCTAGTGGCAAACAATACATATCTAACATTGATGTTGATTTACCATCATATTTATTTCTAGGCTGGTAGTTGATCACATGCTGCAAATCTGAACTGAAACAACTTTCCATGTAATCAACAACAGGGTCGTTAAAAGTATGATAAGGTTGTTGGTCCTCTTCATTGATAACAATTTTCTCATGTAAAACAATGTCACTATGAATGCAATTAGACTTCATTGCTTCCTCTGGTATCTCATGATTTACTTTCAACAATTCAAAAGAAGAAAAACATAATGGAAGATAGTTTTCATTTGCAAGTCCACTACTTTCTTCATATTCAACATCATGCCTGTAGGATTTTTGATTTGAAACATTTTAAAAATTTTGCTTCAGCAATTCGAAAGATGCAAAACACAATGGCAAAGTTCTTTCATCTAATTCAAAACTTTCTTCATTTTCTTCACTGCTGTCATATGCACATTTTTCAATTTCTTTTGATTTTTGAACACACTCATTTTTAGATTCATCTTCAACCAATGGATGTAATTTTTAACTAATAAAACCTTCCATATAACAAGCAATAGGGTCATTAAACACATGAGAAGATTGATGCAATTTCTTATCAATTGTTTCCCATGAATCAATGTGATTTTTCATCAACACACATTCCTCTGCCTTAGTGATGATCTTTAAATTTTCTTTCAACAATTGAAACGAGGCAAAGTATAAAGATAAATAATCTCCTTTAGTTGATTCAATACTTTATTCATATTCTTCTTTGTAACTGTGATATGTATGCTGATTTCTCTCATTACACTGCTGAAAATGAAGATTTTTTGATAGAGAACATGAAGTTGGTTGTTCTAGGAAGTCAACATCATAATCATCATCATATTCATCATATAAAGACAAATCAACAACATCTGCAATGTCATCTAACAAGAAAAATCTTGGGACATCAACCTGCTCTTTAACAAGTTGATATGCAAATTCATCTTCTTGATTGTCTACAAATGAATACATACAACAATCAGTTTCTTGCTGATGCACAATCTCGTGTTCTTCTGCTACACTATCGTTCTCTATATTTGCAACACTCTTTAAATTCTGATTTTTTGGCCTCTAGCATTATTGAATATTGTCTTCCACTTCTTGAGCATTGTTGAACATATGCTACAAAGACATAGACTTCCTCTCCATCAAAAGAAAAGATAAGTCTGATTGAAAGGTTGTTACATAATGGAGCATGGAAACAACTTCAGGAGGTTGGACTTCTTTAGGTAGTTTATAATAAAGACTAGCAAACCTCCTACCGAAATTTGATATGGTTTCATATTTATTTCTTCTCATGGCATAAAAATTTGAAAGGAGTAGATCCCATGAATTTCTCTCACCCCGAAATATATAGAAAGCTTCCCTCAATTCATCCCATGAGCCAATAGACCGAGGCTACAAATGTCTGAACCATGCTTTGGAATCTCCTTGTAAGGACTAAGAAAAGGCCCTCATAGACACATCATCATGTTTAATCTCAAAAAGGTCTATAAAATGCTCAAAGGCCTGAATATGTTTTTCAACTGAATGTCCATCAAGCTCTCCATTGAACCTAGGAAGGTACTTATAATGTTTCAGAGGAAAGTCATGAAGGATGGAAGGAAATTTAAGAGGACTGTATCTTTCTTGAATATTGGAGGGTGTAGGATTAAGAACATAAGGAACAAGCTCAACTTTGGTTTCATTAAGTTCAAAAGAATGATCATGAACATCATATGGCTTAGAGGAAGGAGCTTGGTGAATATCGGCTATACAAGAAGGAGGTATACCTATAGTTTGTAATGAAGGATACACAAGGGTAGATCTCTGGGATTCATTTGAATGCAACAAGTGAAGAAATATTCTTTTGAAAAACTCAGGAAAGGACAAGAATATATTGATAACACAGAAAAATACTTCTTGAGCTAAACTTAATTTCGAGTACCTTATTTTCCCATATCTTTGTCAACAGGTCTCATTCTCCAGTGGAGTCTTTGAATCACATTTGAAGCTTGATTGGAGTCGCCATGAAAACTTTAGATCTGGATTCTTCTGCCAGTGGGATCACCTTCAACTGATTTTCTGATGTGTGGAGTCACTAGAGAAGAAATACAACCAATATTTTCCTAAGTGTCTACTGCTCTTAGACCTTAGAAAGAAAACAATGTCATTCTTCCCAGTGATAATTTTCAAATTCGTCCCTGGCAACGGTGCCAGAATTTTAGCACTCCGTAAGTCTATTTGGTTGATAAATAGATGATGAAGGTAAATTTTTCAACCAACTTTGAGACCCGAAACTAGACTTTCGAATCTAGAGAGGGCTCTCTCAGAAATGGCGTGGTCTCCACGCAGGATATGACTTGAAAATAATGGCTAGATTTGACACCTATGGTAAAATGGTTTTTGGTTATATTGGCGCAGAAAAGTAAAACTTGGGCTATGGGGTCGATCTGAGGAAGAGACAGAACAAATGAATCAGTGACTGGATTCAAGAGGAGAAGGCTAGGCGAGCGACAACCTTCAGTGTAAACCGTAAAGTGTGGTGGGATAAAAACACAAGAAATTACTCAAGAGCGCTGATGTGGATGAATTCAGAATTAGCTTGAGAGGAAAACATTTTGTCTAAGTGGCGTGAAAAAGGGGCGTTGTACAACAAATTCAAAAATTCGTTCTGAAATAGACAATATAAGATATGAAATAAAAGGTAACAGGAAACACATACGCAAAGAAAGGGACACAATACATCCAACTATCACAACTAGAATATTTTCATCAAATCGCAGGACCTTTGCATTAAATTTTGGTCAAAAACTCAAATTACATACAATAGCAGTTGTTTTCCCAATTTGCCGATCAACCCTGTTTACATAAAAATGATCCCCTTATATATAAAGCTAATGTCACCCTTGGCTGTTAGGGTCGAGCTACTCTCTCCTAGAATAATGGATCCATTTTCTTTGAAAGAGAACAATAGATTCAACAGATTCACTAAAAATAGAAAACATGCGACTTTGCCAAATCATAATCGTAACCAAAATATTATTTACAGTCATTGATCATGATACAAATTCGACCATATGGTTTTGATGAGGTATCATTTTCACTGCTGGACACTCTGGCATCCCTACACAACAAGTCTGATACGCAACAATAACCTACAACAAAAATGCAGCAGAATGCGCAACAAACTGGTAAAATAAGAATTAAATATGACATTGTATCTCACTAATAAAAACCTATTTTTATAAAATGAGAGAGATTTTTGTAGTTAAGATCGTTATAAAGAAAAACCTCTCTCGGTTTCGTGAAATTCATCTCCAACTGGCCGGAATACGTGTCACAAAAACATGTCTTGGACAAGATATCACGAAAACTGAAAAATAGGGCTCAAATATTCCTTTGAATATCCCAGTCTGTGACACATTTTACAAATTTGAAAGATGTTTTTATTATTTGGTTTGTCCTCGACAAAAAATTCTCCGGGATTTTCAAAATTCCTCTTCAGTTGGTCGGAAATTGATCTTGAAGTTGACCACTAAACCAGTAATTTGCGCAGTGCGACCTGTAGCCTGTGTACAGGAAAATTCACTGCGTGACAACATCCTATGCACGACAGCTCATTGTGCATTGAAGTACACTGCGGTGAAACATCCTATGCGTGAAAACCTTCTTTGTGTAACAACCCACTGCACGACAAAATCTACTGCACGAAAACATCCTATGTGGGACAACATCCTCTGCGCAACAACATCCTCTATGCGACGACATTCTCTGTGCGACAACATCCTCTGTGTGACAACATCCTCTGCGTGGTGCACAATGAATTTGGCAGTGCACAAATGAATTTTGCAGCGCATAGTTGAAAATTGAAAAGGGAATAAATAAATGATGAGCTTCCTTTTGAAAATGGCCCTTGGATATGTTAGATGATGCCAGGCATAAAAACAACATGGGTGCTGACATGCATGACTTTGCAAATTGTTGAAAAACCTCTAACCTTAGCCATGAAAATCATGGTGCTAACACAACCACCTTGAAATATAAATGCCAAATGTATACAACCTGTACCAATAAACTTGCACCAAACAACCTGTACCAATAACCTGAACCAACATGTACCATTCATCAACCATGCATCAACCTTGACTCATCAAGATGTACCAACATCATCAACTATACACTGTTGAGGAAAATATATGAAATGATCTTAATAAAACATTTTCAGATCTTGCTTGGATAAAGAAAGATAGATGGGAATATCACCCTATGTTTATAGCCATCAAAACTGATATCCTAATTCACAAGTATTGTGTACAAGTGTTTAGGTTTTTGTTTTTTAATAATTAGAAGCTTGCTGTAAAACTCATGTTTTATGTAATTTTCTAAATATATTAGATGCTGAAATAAATATAGAGACATAAGTAAAAACAACAAGTCAATAATCAACACATGTGAGACACAAAGAAATCCTTTATTTCATTCCAATTCATCAAAGAATCGTTCTCTTTACAAAATTTTCCTGAGAAAGTTTTGGACCAAAGTCAAACTTAGACGTCACCGACGAAACATACAAAAGGACTTCTGATAGAAAATCAAAAACTGAACCTGAAAAGCTGGATCAACTTGCCACAGATTGTTGCCCACTAGAATCTGTACAATAGCCTTAGTCAGTCATGAAAACTCATTCACAAACAGACAAGTCTACATAGAATTTGCGGGATAAATCGTCGTTGCGATTTCTATCATCCACAAACTGGTGAATCCACAGGGAAATTTGTTTTCAACAGATTTAAAACTCAGGACTCATGGTTTCACAGACCATAACAATAGGTCAAGAATATATAACCAGGAAGATTATGCAACAGGGGGAAGCGAACGTATTTAATGAAAACATGACCAGGAATTTGGAAATAACTCATGAAAATTTTTAAGTATGAGGGGGTTTACCACTGTGTGCATAATAATTCATCCAGAATATTCTGTTTACTTCAAGGAGAAAAATTATGGACTTTCTCTTTTAAATTATCAAATGGATGAAGAAATGGAAAACAAAAATGGGAGATAACCAATTTCTTTAAAAGACAATAGTGAAAGTAGATAGCAAATTCAAGTTCTTTTAGGGGGAACATCGTAAAAACTGTGTAAGATTGATTGTTATTGACTAACAATATCTTGTGGGAGTGTCACTGTGGAAAAACTGATCCAACATCTTATTCTTGACCAAAATCAACTAAAATATGGAAAAGTAATAAAAATCATGATAGAATTAAAATTGAAAAATTTATAAAAGAAGAAATAAAATGACGGAAATGTAAAAGCACTAGGAAAATGTTAAAAAACAAAACCAGAAACCAAAATAAAAGAAAAAATGAAGAAAACAATGGAAAAATGAAAGAAGAGATAGACTACTAATATACAAAAAATCCAAAGAACATTAAAACCTTTCAAGTTGGTTCCATGTAATGTTTCAAGTGGGAACCATAAGTTTTGTAGGGGAATAATCGCTCCTGTAAATATTTTAGAATGTAAGAGTTAGTACACAGGACAAAAGAGATTTTTAAAAGACCCAACCATAATTTTTTAAATTTTGAATGTCTTCCCCTATCAGCATGAGTTGGATCCCACAAAAATACTTTTTCATTGACTTTAAATTTGACGGTTTTGATACTCTGGTTGAAATAATTCTTAACAGTCTATTGCCTCCTTTTTATATTATCCAAGGCAAACATCCTTTGCTCTTCTATGGCTAGGAGTGCGTTTATCCTTTGTGAAACATCCGAATATTTTAATTCTTCGATCTGTAGCATCAACATTAAGGAATAAAGTTCCATCTCATTAGGTAGGAGGGATTCTTGACCATAAAAAAGATGGAAAGGAGTGAAACCAATACTTACCTTGGCGGTAGTTCGATCTTCCCAAAGGGAATACGTGAGGAGAGTGTGACATTGATGAGGCTTATCTTCGATGAGCCTTTTAACGATTACACTAGATTTTTGTTGGTAGACTCAGCCTGCCCATTTCCTTGGGGATAATAAGATGATCAGGTGAAATGTTTAACCCCCAACTTAGCTAAAAATTGGGTCAGCTTAGCAGAAATCAAAGCGGGACCATTGTTTGTAATAATTTCCAATGGAAGACCAAATCTGGGAAAGATGTTATTTTCAAGGAAATAAATTACCTGATCGTCTGTTGAATGTTTAAGTGGGACAACTTCAGCCCATTTTGTAAAATAGTCTATGGTTGTCAAAATAAAAACTTGTCCTATTGAAGATGGAGGATTTATAGGACTAATAAAATCCAATCCCCACTTTGAAAAGGGAAAGTTTGGAAGGATAGGTTGTAAAGGCATGGATGAAAGGAATTCTTTCCCAGCGAATTTTTGGCACTTGTTACAAGATATGGAGAAAACATAAGAATCATGAAATATTGAAGGCCGATAGTATCATTTTCTAATAATATTGAAAGCAGTGGTCTTAGCAAAAAAATGGCCTCCTACATGAATGACCAAATTTGAAGAGCCATGAGTTTCTTGCAACAGTTTCTATGCATCTTGTTGGCACAGGGGCAAACCCAAGGTTCAGCTCCAAGATCACACCAACAAGTCCTAACCACTAGCCCTTTCGGCTACACCTGCTAAGTAGATGCAGTCTCACCCGAAGCAACTATGGGGGGGTTGCAGGACATAGATGTCTACAACCAAGGGAACAATCAAGTGGATCCAACACTAGAATAGTACAGTATGAATATATCACTTATCAACTTATATCTATTCCACACATCTATCAGATCTACCACAACAATGCAATAACATTATATCAAGGAAAAAGAACATAGCAACAATCACACATACAAGACCATATATACGTGGTTCACCCTCTCTCTAGGGCTACATGCACAGAACTGTGATTATAATGTATTAAGGATGAAGCATACAGTTCTTGTCTGCGTTCTTATCTAGCAAATCTTCTTTCTTCTTCTCTCTATATATCCCCTCCCTACCGACCCAGTTGCAGGGTTGATCTTCACACCTAGCTAAAGATATTACAATACAGAAGGCTATCGTACTTAACACTTCTCTCTCATCCAGTGTTACTCACCATATCACACAACAATAATCAAAACAATTAAAACTAGGTCAAACCTCCTTCCCTCATGTAGATTCTTATTTATACATTACAATCACTCACCGACATCCTTAGGATGAAACCTAGGTGTCAAAACCCTAGATACCAAAACCCTAGGTGTCTAAAACCCTAGGTCAACCTGACTCGTGTTTTCATGGCTTCGCCAGCCTGTCTTTCCTTCCTTCTCACGCGGTGCTCTAAAGCATCCAATGGTGGATTTGTCCTCTTGTTGAGTTGTCCACAATACTTCTTCCTTGTTGTTCTGTTGTCCTCGATCTCCTCATCCAACGACTTTCTTTCTCGGACTTCATTCCATCTTTTTTGCTCTTTTCTCACTTTGACCCAGTAATAGTCACTGTGTCTTCTACACAGTTTGCATTTTGCCTTTTGTTCCTCGATATTCACTTACTTCCATAACCAAGGGCCTACAGGCCCCCAACACTCACCTATGACTCGTCCTAAGGCACTTCATATCAGACCTTTTTGTTTTACTTCGACTTCAGACTACATAGTGCAACCTTTGCTTTCTTCTCTATGCCTCCTCTCCTTCCCTGTGCATACTGTCTTTTATGTGTCTGGTACCCAATTTCAACTGCACCTGGTACCTAGACCCTTTTTCTTATGCTTTTACTTAGAGCCGCGGGCAACAGGTTGTCATAATACAATTTCAACTGGCTCCCTTTCACTAATCCTTCCTTCCATTCTCCCTTCAAAGTCTTCAACTACACATCTCCTCCTTCTGTAACATAGGCGATCTCATATGGCATGATCCAATGCATTCTGAACTTCCCAGGATGTTTTATGAACTTACTGTCATACAACAGTACTAGGTCACCTTTTGTAAATGCTTTATTCTTGATGTGCCTGTTGTGATAGGCCTTTTCTCTTTCCTTTTGCACCTGCTAATGGAATCCTGTAATAAATATATATTCTTCAAGTTTGAGCAATTGTGCAAGCCTTTATTGAGAAGCGCCAATATCATCCATATGTGTAAAGGAAACAATTCTTAAGCTTGGTACTAGGTATTCCATTGGGACAACAACTTCGAGACCATATACCAACTTAAAAGGGGTTTTCATTGTTAACTTCTTTCAAGTGGTTCTATAGGCCCATAGTACTACTGGTACTCTTAAATCCCAGTCATCCCTTCTCACATTGGAAATCTTCATCAATGCTCTCTCGAAGATCTTGTTAAATGCTTCTATTGTTCCATTTGCTTGTGGATGGTAAGGTGTGCTCTTCTGATGGATGATTGCAAATTCCTCAGTCAGGGCTTCAATTTTTTTATTTATGAAATGTGTGCCTTGATCACTCATAAGGATCTTTGGGCATCCAAACCTAATTATGATGTCATCAAATATGAAGCATGCAATTGTAGTTTCACTATAGTCTTTAATTTCTCTTGCTTCAACCCATCTGGTCAAGTACTCTGTTGTTGTAATTATGTACCTTGATATTGTGTGCTTTGACACATCAACATGCAATAGAATACACATTGACATGCACATGAAACTCCTTGCTCCAATCTGGGAAGAACAAAATAGGCGCAGTAACCATTTTCTATTTCAGTGTGTCGAAGCTCTATTGGCACTCTTCTGTCCAACTAAACTGACATTCCTTCTTCAAAATATTCTCCATGGGTGTTGTAATCTAGGAATATCCTTTAATGAACTTCCTGTAATATCCTGTGTGTCCCAGCACAGTGCCCAGTTGTTTGACTGAAGTAGGAGGGGGTAGATCAACTATAATGGAAATTTTAGATGGATCGACCCACAATCCCTGCTTGCATACAATATGAACTAACAACACTCCAAATGGTGAGAAGAAGATGCATTTCTTCAGATTCAAGGTAATTTGACACTGCTTGCATTTTTCCAACATTAGCCTTAGACATTCAATATGATTTTTCAATAAACTAAAAATAGTCCAATCATCAAAATATGATTCTAGAAATTTATCCAGAAACTCCTTGAATGCTTCGACCACCACCCTGGAAAAGATGGTTGGGGAATTCTTAAATCCAAATGACATCACTGTATACTGATAGGACCCCCATTCTGTTGCAAATGCGGTTTTATGGTGACATTCCTTGGAAATCCGGATCTGATGGTATCCCGAGAATCCATCTGTAAAAGAGTATACCTCCTGGCCTCCCACATTATCTAACACTTCGTCAGTGAATGGTGTAGAGAAGGGGTCATGAAAACATTCATCATTCATCTTCTTGAGATCTACGCAGATCCTAATCTCTCCTTTCTTCTTGTCCTATACCACCACATGGATAATCCATTCTGATTCTTCCATAGGTTCTATAATCCCTGCTTCCAGCTTTCTGTCGAGCTCAATATTCACTTTCTCCTTATATTTAGGGTTCAGTCTATAGCGTATCTGTTTGAATGGTCTTGCATATGGATTCAAAGGGATCCTCTTCTCTCCCATAGGCCCTTTAAGGCCCTTCATATTAGTGAACTTGGTTGGAAACAAGTCCTGATATTCATGCAGTAATTCTGTAATCTTGTCAATAGTGGCAACATCCCAATAATCTCCAACATTTGCAAGCTTTGGTGTCTGTTATGTTCCAATATTGACCTTCTGAATATTGATTGGATGTCCAATGAATGTTAGCTCAACTCCTGGTCCTTCCACATCTCTTTGGCCTCTTGTTTCTGCAATTTTCACCTTTCTTGGATCATCGTCTTCATCCGCATTGATGTTGTAACAACCTTGCAATTTCTAGAGAGGCATAATCCATTCGTCCTCTTCTTGCTCCAAAGGGAGGTTATATGCCTCCTCGAATACTTTTTGTCTTACAATCTATAATGCTTGATCAAATGAAGGATATTGAATTTCAAATAATAAGGTGGTTACAAAATTCCGAGTCATACCTTCACAATCTGTAGTGATGAGGTGCAACTCTGCTTGAAGGTACCAGTTGATAGGGGTTGTGTCTAGTGTGTTGATGAAATTGTGCACCCACTTCTCTTGAGGAATGTTTCTATAGGATTCTTCCCAACTTCTCACATGGTCCTTTGGGTAGCTTTCACCTGTGTATCGAACTTCATAACCTCCTACTTGTGCTGAGAACCGCATTGTCATCAAGGTATGACATTGTACACATTCTGTAATTTTGTTTTTGTGTGTCCCCCACCATCTTGATGGTGTGGATTTTAGGGCCTCATCCATTGCCAATAATCTTTGTTGCACTGGTACACTTTCTTCAAAGTCCGACAAGAAGGTTTCTAAAGGATTCAGACCATCAAAGGTGGGTAAATTACTTATTGCTGTGCCAATCCAATGAACTTCTCTGGTTAATATTGCACATTTTCTTGTAGATACTTCATACATTTTATTCTGCTAGTTCTCCAGTGCTTCTTTTGAGTCTGATGAACATGTGTTGTCACTTCTCCAGCTTAAGTTTCCATCGGTCGCAGGGTTAATTGTTGGAGTACTTCACACACACCTAGGATTTATTTTTACTAAGGTTTTTATTTGTTTATCAGTCATAAATAGTCATTATCCAGTCTCCTATATTTTAGGAGAGAATATTCCACCTGGAGAATATTCTCTTTCAGTTCACACTTCAGTTTGACTAGTTGAGTTGAGTTTAGATGTTGCATTGGGATCATCACCATGCAACATTGGGATCATCACCATGCTAAGTCAAAATTTCCTTGGTATCATCACCAGAGTGGCACATTATCCTTGAGTCCCTGAGTTAACTCCTCACTACTCTCTGTTTAGTCAGTTAACTGAAGACTAGTTGACTAGTTAACTCAACTAGGTGACAATTCACTCCCGTAACTTCTTGAGAGACTAGAATAGGTGGCAGTTCACTCCCGTAACTGATGATGTGTGTACAAATCACTATAGGCCACCACTATGGAGACTTGGTTCACCTCAAGTCGAACTCGTTGAGTTATACAGAGTATATCATGTGTAAATTATTCATTTATTCATAACGGTTAATGATAATTCTTCCATTCTTTCTCTCCTTCTTCTTATTTCTCCAATTCTTTCTAAAAAAGTGTGTATTATTGTTTATATAGATCTATTCTGTGAAGGTTCAAAACATTTACATGGTATCAGAGCCAACAGACTGCTAAGCAAAATCTACACCAAAATTTTTTGCAGGTACAAAAGATTGTAGATAGCAGAAAGATGGAATTCCAAAAAGAATTCATTCTTACACCTTACAAATATTTTGCATGGAAGGAGAAAATAGCCATACATATTCAATCCAGAGGGTTGTATAGGTTAACCATGAATACAGATGCATATCTAACATCAACCATAGAAAAAACCAAGTACTTAAATCGCATGGATGAGGCACTCAGAACAATTTGCAGTCTTATTTCTCCCGATCTCCTTTTTCATATATCTTCCTGTAAGACTCCCAATGAAGCATGGACCATATTGGAAGGGCTCTTTGGAAAATAGGTTGAGATGAGAGGACACATGCTGGAGGTGGAGCTGCTCATATTGGATCCAAAAAGATTTGAGAATATCCAAGATTTCTTTACAAAATTCAAGGATTTATTGTTGGAACTCAAAGCTTGCAGGGTTGATAAATCGAAGGAGGAGAAACAAATGGTTCTCACCATTCTATCCAATATTGGTCCTGAATTCTCAGTATTCATATCTACATTCCATAGTGTCGGATTTGTCTCTGGAGCCACCTGGAAGATGCCTTCTCTTGAGGACTTTATCGAATCCCTGACACAAGAGAAAACAAAGCTCATCAACATGGGAACAATCAAAGGCCCAAGGGCGCATGCACTCATTGTGCATGGTGGAAGCCAAAAATATAAGAAATATAAAGATAAATATAAGTGGAAATCTCATGCACATACAAAGAAGGAAGGGTACACAAAATCCTTCACCGATGCCTCCAGATCCAAAGGAGAGAAGGGAAGAAGAGGAGAGAAATGCACATACTATCACAAAGGATTCCATTCAGAATATGCATGCATGCAGAAAAAAAATAGATCTGATGTCTCAGATACTTCAGCAAAACAACCTTGGAGATCGCATCCCCAAGGGTGCAAAGAAGAAGAATCTAGGAGATCTGAATTCCAAGAAAGGCAATTCTAGCCATGCCTTGATTTCCATCAACACCTCTCCTGATGCTTGGATCGTAGATTTAGGAGCATCATGTCACATGGCTTCCTTAGAAGTAGTATATTCTTATTTGGATGCATGCAAAGGTCCTCCTATTTTGATCGGGGACAAATATTTTGTCGAAGTCACCGGCAAAGGAAGGATTGAACTCACCAATGGAAGCTTCGAGAATGTGCTGCATGTTCCCAAGATTTTTGTCAACCTTCTCTCCGTGTATCAAATGATGAATTTCAGAATCGGAAAGAGATTCGTATTTACACCAAATTCTGTGGACATCTACGACATGCAAACCAACTCCAAGGTTGCTACCGTTGAGGTAAATCATCTGTCTAGATTGCATACATTTTTTGAATTCATTGAACCTGATTCTGCTTTACTGCTTACTCATGCTAATGAAAGTAGTAGGATATGGCATGAAAGGTTTGGACATTTGAATTTCATATACGTGAAATAGATTAGAAAGCACAAATTATTTGATGGTCTACCAGACATCCATTTCTCCAAAGGAGTATGTCAGGGATGTGTTCTTGGAAAACACCCTCAAGAGAAATTCGACAAGGGAAAGTCTTAGAGAGCTTCCGCACCTTTAGATCTGATCCACAATGAACTCATGGGTCCTTTTCCGCATCCATCGATCAGTAAAGAGAGGTTTTTTCTCATTTTTTTTGATGATTTCTCATGTTTTACATGGATCTACTTTCTCAGGCAAAAATCCGAGGTCTTTCAACACGTCAAAGATTTCAAATCTTTGGTTGAGACATAGTCTAGAAAGAAGATCAAAGTCCTCCGAATTGATAACAGGGGAGAGTATGTGAATCATGAGATCCAAAATATTTTCCATGAGGTAGGGAATCAGTTGTAGCATACAGTTCCCTACACTCTGCAGCAAAACGGAGTTGCTAAGCAAAAAAACAAATCTCTAAAGGAGATGGCATCTTGCATGTTGCATGCAAAGTCACTACCACATAGACTATGGGCCAAAGCACTTAACTGTGAAAAATAAATCCAAAATATATCTCCCCATAGATTTGTCAAGGATAAGATCCCCTACGAGGCTTGGAGCAACCTCGAACCGGAAGTGACCCAGTTTCACATTTTTGGTTCTCGTGCATGGGCCCAGATTCCCTCTGAAAAGAGGAAGGAACTTGATCCACAGAGCACTGAGTGCATTTTTGTTGGATACCCTGACGGTGTGAAGGGATATCGGCTTATTGATCTTTCCTTGGACCGACTCATCATTGAGCGTAGTGTCCAATTCAAGGAAAGTGTCTCGCATGTACCTCAACAGCCTCATGCAGACACCTTCACTCTTCCATCTATCCGAGATGATGAGCATGCACATGCCGACTCTTATTCAGAAGAGAGTTATGATTTAGAGGAATCAAAGGATTATGATTTAGATTCAGAGTCAGTACAGTCAGATGCAGAGTCAGAGCATCCAGATGCAGTTGCAGAGCCAGAGTAGAGGCCCAAGTGGGCACAGACTACTCTTCAGGATGCATGGGATCTCATAGCTGATCCAGCCAATACTAGAAGGACTTGATTTGATTTCAAGGAGACTCATGTTGCACTCACTACCACTGAACCATTGCCTTCCGGGAATCTTTTCTTGGTTTAGTCTTCAGATCCATAGTCTTATGGCGAGGTTGCTGGAAATATCTTTTGGGAATCCGCCATGCAGGAGGAGTACAAATCCATCCTCGAGAACCAGACTTGGGATCTGGTTCCCCTTCCTTCTGGGAGGAAAATTGTCATATGTAGATGGGTCTACAAGACCAAGAGCGCAGCGGATGGAAATATCAACAGATACAAAGTTAGGCTTGTCGCCAAAGGCTTTCAGCAGGTTCATGGTATTGAATATGATGAGACCTTTGCTCCAGTAGCAAAGATGGATTCCATTCAATTGGCCCTTGCCATTGTGACAGCCAGGGTATGGGAAGTCCATCAGATGGACGTCAAGAATGCATTTCTTCATGGTGATCTCTTTGAGGAGATCTACATGGAGCATCCCCAGGGATTTATGCAGAACTCATCTTTGGTCTATCGACTGAAGAAGTCACTTTATGGCCGCAAGCAGGCTCCGAGGGCATGGTATGCCAAGATATAATCCTACCTATTGTCGTAGAACTTTTTACATTGTAAATCAGACCCGAATGTCTACATGCTCAGGATGACTGATTCACTTCTACTTTTAGTTCTGTATGTAGATGATTTGTTGATCATCGGTTGCTCGACTTCAACGATTGTTGCAGTCAAGAGGATTCTTCATGATAGGTTTTTGATGACGGACATGGGCCCACTACACTTCTTCCTAGGACTTGATATCAATTAGGATGCATAAGGAATCAAATTGTCTCAAGCCAAGTATGCACGAGATCTCCTTGAGAGATTTCACATGACAGACTGCAAGTCTTCTTCGACTCCATTCCTATCAGGAGTCAAACTTGAGGATGGCAGGGAGACTCCACTGTTTGAAAACACACTGTACAGACATCTAGTGGGGAGATTGTTGTATCTCACACACTCCAGAACAAACCTCTCATATGCAGTTGGCGCAGTTTCTAGGTTCATGCAGGAGCCACATGAGTTTCATTGGAAAGATGCAAAGTGTATCCTTCGATACGTATAGGGCACCATAACCTTTGGGATTCATTATGAAACAAACTCTACATTAGATCTCATTGGTTTTACTGATTCCAACTGGGTTGGTGATAGCATTGATTGCAAGTCCACATCTGGTTACTCACTTAGTCTTATTTCCAGGCCTATCTGTTAGTCGAGCAAGAAGCAAGATGCCATTTCTCTATCTTCAGCCGAGGCAGAGTACAGAGGGGTATTTAACATAACCATTTAGGCTATGTGGCTACAACATTTATCACTGAGTTGGGCATTCAGTTTCATTAGCCGATCATCATCTGGTGTGACAACCAGAGCACTCTGAAGTTCTACAGAGAACCAGTTCAGAGGCAACAGACGAATCACATCGAGATCCACATGCACTACATCCAGGACTTAGTACATGAGGGGATCATCGACTTATAGTTCTATCCTTCGATAGAACAAACAATAGACATCTTCACCAAGACCTTCACCGAGCATAAATTCCATTCTCTGCGAAGTCGTCTTGGAGTGAAGGACACAGTTGCCTAACAATTGTAGTTCTTCTTTTTACATACATTGTACCTTGAGGGGGGGTTTTTCCCATGAGGTTTTCCCTCTTTCCTCACTTTATTTTCAGTTTATCATTTGTACTTGGGTACCTAACATGGCCTCATTGTCGGGACCCAATCTTTATTTTCACCATAGTGATGTTCAAGGGGGGTGTTGGAGTACTTCACACACACCTAGGATTTATTTTTACTAAGGTTTTTATTTTTTTATTAGTCATAATTAGTCATTATCCAGTCTCCTATATTTTAGGAGAGAATATTCCACCTGGAGAATAGTCTCTTTAAGTTCACACTTCAGTTTGATTATTTGAGTTGAGTTTAGATGTTGCATTGGGATCATCACCATGCAACATTGGGATAATCACCATGCTAATTCGACCTTGCCTTGGTATAATCACTAGAGTGGTGCATTAGCCTTGATTCCCTGAGTTAAATCCTCACTACTCTCTGTTCAGTCAGTTAACTAAAGACTAGTTGACTAGTTAACTCAACTAGGTGGCAGTTCACTCCTGTAACTGCCTGAGAGACTAGAATAGGTGGCAGTTCACTCCTGCAACTGCTGGTGTGTGTCCAGATCACTCTATACCACCACTATGGTGACTTGGTTCACCTCAATTCAAACTCATTGAGTTATACAAAGTATATGATGTGTAAATTATTCATTTATTAATAACGGTTAATGATAATTCTTCCATTCTTTCTCTCCTTCTTCTTCTTTCTCCAATTCTCTATGCAAATGTGTGTATTATTTTTTAGATATATCTATTCTGTGCAAGTTCAACACATTTAAATTAATGTAATCTCATTGTCTGGCTGTTAGTTTGTATATGTTTTCCAGTTCATATGCGCGGTCTTCTTCTTTGATGGGCTCTGTGTATTGCTGGCCTTCATCGGGATCTAGGGGTGAAATGACCCTAAGGCCATCTCTTTCAAAAGTAATACATATTTTCTTTAAATAAACCACAGTGGAATTATTGAAAGCCCAATCAATTCCTAACAATGCGGGGTAAGGACAACTATCATCAACTATCTCAATTACCTAAAAATCTGAAAACGTTCTTACTCCGTCGATGTCCACAGGGACATGTTCCAATCGTCCAAAGGGGCTGACAACTTGTTGATTAGACATCATAAGTTTGATAGGGGAGTAGATCAACTTTGGTCTTCCCATTAGTGCCCAGGTTTTCTTCTTCATGACATTGACCTCCGACCCTAAGTCGAGGACCACATAGTCTATATCATATTCTCCTATTTGAGAATTCAAGTGTAATTCCTTATTTGTCCTTCTCTTTTTAGAGATTTGGTGTATTGACCTATTCAGTAAGGGGTCTATCTTTCCTAGCTCATACTATCTAATTAAATTTTGTATTTCTTTTACAACGCTCTCATCCTGAATTAACTTAATACAAGTATATAGAAACTCCATGAGCTTGCTTACCTCTTTTCCTTCTTTTGGCAAAGCAGACTGATCGAATTCCTGAGGAATTCCATATTCTCTTACTTCTGGTCGTGTCTTTGATGAAGATCCTTGGTCTTCTTTGAACTCTTTTCTTTCCTCCTCAAATATATGTCTTTCTTTTATTGCATCAAAAGTGAGGGTCTTCTCTATAGATTTCCTGATTCTTGAGTCTTCTGTAGTCTTTCCTTGGGTTAGTCTATCTTCTCCTGTAACAATGCCTCCTCTAGTGATAAAAATGAATCTGGGGTCTTTTCCACGAGGTTCAACATATATCAGTTGCACTTGCGGGTTCTGCTGAGGTCCTCATCTTTCCTGAAGCTTAGCCAACAATGCTAGGCATTCCTCAATAACGTGCTCGAAAGAGTTGAAATAGTTGCAAGTGGTACAAGGGTTCTGACAATACCTTGTGAGGTGTCCTGGCTGTGCACAATTATAATAGATGATTTTTCCTGGGCCTTGACCCATACCTCTTACTCGTCATCGTCCTATGAATCCACCATGAGGGTTGAAGTTTCCTCTCTGAGGGGAGTTATACTACGTAGTGTTTCCTTCTTGTTGTACTTCACATTGAATTTTGTATATGTCTCTTGACCTTTCATGCATGAGATCGTAATCCCTAAAATATATATCATCATGCCCCATAGACTTGCAGAACGTGCAATACAAATTTGTGGGTGTCTGAACATATTTTTACATGTAATATCACTCACCAGGGCGATGTTTATTTTGGCATACCTTGCACCAAGGTAAGGTGACTTGCTTCAAAGGGCTCGGAGCTCCAAAGGCCAAGTATTCATGAAATAGAGGATATTTCTCCTTGTCATGGCCTTATGATCTACATCTAACACACTCGATGTATTCTCTTTTATCTTTTCCCTTGTCGTTTTTCATATCTTCGACCTGCAGAGACAAACTAGTTAGCTGACTCAATATTTGACTCATACTTGAGCTGGATTCTACCATAGGGGATGATTCTAGCTTCATGGAGATCTCCAGTGCCTCAGCCTGCAAAGAAATCTTCTGTTGCATCAGAGGAACTCTGATGTGTGGTAAAAGGGAAGCAATGAACCATTCTTTGTTCTTCTCATCTGGGATCTGAAAAGTCAATCGTCCTGTTAAGCTCTTAAATATTTTATCGAATTCGCAAATGGGTTCAACTACCTTCTTCTTGATCTATTTCAACTTTGTAATACATTGTGACTCCGATTTGGGTTTCTTGAACTCTGCAGTTAGCGCATTATTGATCTGATTCAATGGCTTAGGTTGTGCAAGTCCTTCGACAAGATTCATGTACCAACTCAATGGACAATCCCTTAGGGTAGTACTAAACTGGGTTCTTTTAACAGCTTCACCGGTGAAATTCTTAATATTAAATACAGATTCACATAGGAACCATTGTTGATCAGGGTCTTCAGACTAATCTCCCCTAAATATAGCGAGTCTCATCTCATATGCCATAGATCTTCCTAGGTTTCCCGTCTGAGTATATGCTGCACTGCTAGTAATAGTACTATGAGGACTCTAACTATTCTAATTGTTTAGTGCTGCTGAAACAACACGAGGGATAATAGTACTTACTTAAGTAGTTTGCGCAGTTCCTGAAGTTTTTGGCTCATTTCGACGAGTTTCTTCATCTTTTCCTTCCTCTGCCTTAGTGGGTTATGAATTCTATTCGTCTATCAGATCTACCTCTTCTCCACTATAGAAACCCTCATCCCTGTAGTTTTTCTTAAATAGGTTCACAAGATGAAATTCACTGAATGCTCTTCCACTGCACGTATGTCCAGCTTCTGTGTCGTTGTCGCTGTCCAAATTTTTGAACATTAGTTTTTTCAAATCCGACCAATCTACTGTATCTTCAAGATGTTCTTATCATGTAATAACATCTTGATCCTCAACTTTAGAAAATGTAAAAATTTTCCTCTGGGTCCCTTGAAGAAATATCTCTCTGCTTGGCTATATGACTCTACTCCATAAACAACAAATTCGGTGATCTACCCTCCAATGGTCTTATCAAACCAGTGATCTACTGATCATGATATGACACTATCAACTCTCTTTACCTTCTTGATAAACGTCGACGTCCAAACCATAGGAGGTATAGATCTGATCTCAAACTGGGTATTTTCTAGCCTAGCCAACCACTGTTATAGCTCCTAATGGATTCCTCCAAAGAAGATCTCGTGTATATTAGTAAAGATATATCTCTCCAACCAATCCTCTGTACTAAGATTAGGGTTCTTTTTCTGGGCTTCATCAAAGTCCTTTTCTTGATCCTCTGTCTACTTTTGAATTTTTGTCTTTGATGGAAACCACCTTGACATTCTCTCAAGAAGATTCTTGTCTCGACAAGGGAACCATTTGTTGGCACATGGGCAGACCCAGGGTTCATCTCCAAGAGCGCACCAACAAGACCTAACTATTGAACAAGCCCTAACTACTGAACAAGCCCTAACTACTAGCCCTTTCGGCTACACCTGTGAAGTAGATGAAGTCTCACCTGAAACAACTATGGGGGGGTTGTAGGATAGAGATGTCTACAACCAAGGGAACGATCAAGTGGATCCAACACTAGAACAATACAACATGCATATATCACTTATCATCTTAGATCTATTCTACACATCTATCAGATCTACCACAACAATGAAATAACAATATATCAAGGCAAAATAACATAACATCAATCACACATACAAGACAAGATATACATGGTTCACCCTCTCTTTAGGGCTATGTCCACATAACTGTGCTTTATAATGTATTAAGGATAAGGCATACAATTCTTGTCTGCGCTCTTAGACAACATATATTCTTTCTTCTTCTCTCTATCTCTCCCCTCCCTGTGCACCCAGCTACAGGGTTGATCTTCACACCCAGCTGAAGATCTTACAATACATAAGGCTCTCATACTCAGCGCTTCTCTCTCACCCAGTGTTACTCACTCGATCACACAACAGTAATCACAACAATGACAACTAGGTCGAACCTCCTTCCCTCATGTAGGTTCTTATTTATACATTACAATCACTCACCAACATCCTTAGGCCGAAGCCTAGGTGTCAAAACCCTAGATACCAAAAACCCTAGGTGTCTAAAACCCTAGGTCAACTTGACTCGCATTTTCAGGGCTTCACCAACCTATATTTCCTTCCTTCTCATGTGGTGCTCCAAAACATCCAATGGTGGATTTTTCCTCTTACTGAGTTTCCATGATCCTTCTTCCTTGTTGTTATGTCATCCTCGATTTCCTCATCCAATGGCTTGATTTTTTGGACTTCGCTCCATCTTTTCTGCTCTTTTCTCACTTCGACCCAGTAATAGTCACTATGTCTTTTGCAGAGTTCGCATTCTGCCTTTTCTTCCTCGATATTAGATTACTTCCATAACCAAGGTCCAACACATCCTCATTGTTTACACAATGAAGCAACACACCATCAACAGACCTTTGAAACAAAAAGTCTCCTATAATTATGTATCTTGCGGATTCATGACATAGCCTTCTCCTTTGATGAGTGTCTAAGTTGTCTAGACATATTTGGTTTTGTAAATATTAAATTAAATTCTTATACCAGGGATGTTGAGACATAGGAAGGATCTGGTTATCAATGTAAAAGAGAGCTGATTGGAAACTATCCTCTTCATCAATTTCTTCACTATTCTCAACATGATGAGCTAAGTCATGCCCCTTGATAGTGGTAGAAGTCACAATATTCAAATCGTGCTCTTGGATCTTGGTAATCTAATGTGTAAGATTCCCTGAAAGATAAGTCTGTGAGAGAAAAAAACTTAACAATAGGTAAAGGGACTTTTACCAAAGTATGCTTACCAAATATGAAGTGGCGAAACTTCTCAACATATTTAACAAGAGAGAAAGCATGTTTCTCAATAAAAAAATATTTAAATTCATCATCAGACAAACTTTGACTCATTTAAGCCATTGGCTTTTCATTACCTTGTCATCATTTTTCATGAGGATAGCAGAAAATGCTTCCTCGGTGGCATTAGTATATATCGTGAATTCTTTCTCAAAATCCGGCTTCACCAAAACTAGTGTGGAACTGATTTCTTTATTGATTCCTACAAAAGCATTCTCGACATCATATGTCAAAGAAAAAGAACGATCTTGCTTAAGAATATTATGAATTGGTTTAACCATAACAACAAAATCTAGAACAAACTTATGGACAAAGTTAATAATCCCCTTAAAATCCTGAACCTCCTTCTTGGAAGTGGGAGCAGGCAGATTAAGGATGGCAGTAATCCTTTCAGGATCAATTCTTATTCCTAAATCATAGACAATGTGTCCAAGGAGATTTCCCTAGGTAATGTCGAAAATGGACTTGGAAGGATTTAGAGAGATGCCAAATTTCCTACATCGCATGAGAACTCTTTTTAGATGACCAAAATGATTTGATCAGATTTTAGAGTACATCGTTAAGTCGTCAAGGTAGATCTCAATGATCTTACCGATCAAATTGTCAAAATCTATTTGCATAGCTCTTTGAAAAGTAACACCTACATTAGATAATCCAAAAGGCATACACTCATAAGAAAAGGTACCCCAACAAGTAATAAAGGTGGTTTTATATTTATCTGCCCTTTTTACCTTAATTTGATTGTAACCGAAAAAACCGTCAAGTAAGGACATCACTTGTGACCCTACAACTTGCTGCAAAATCATTTCCATATTAGGGAGAGGAAATTGATATTTTATACTAGCTCGATTCAATGTGTGGAAATCAACGCATAATCTGATCTGAACGATTTTTTTTCTGAAAATGAACTAAATTGGAAACCCATTCAAAATACTTGACCAAAAAGATGATTCCAACCTTCAAGAGTTTTTCCAACTCCTTTCGAATCGTTGCTTCCAGTGCAAGGTTGATAGGTCTTTGTTTTTGCCTAATTGGTTTTATTCATTCCTTGATGGGGATGGCATGTTGCATAAGACCAGGATCAAAATCACAAAGATCCTTGTAATACCAAGAAAAACATCTTGAAATATACCAAGTAGCTTGGAAAACTTCATTTTCTCTTCATCAGAACATTGGGCACCTATTTTAACATTCTTTGGAGACTTGGGTGTCCTAATGTTCAAGGAGATGGTTCCACCCACCTTCCTTTTTGAATCCTCTTCTTTCTGTTTCTCTTTATTACCTACATCACTCAATGAAAATGAACTTTCTAGAGGAGTCAAGCCTTTAGGAATCTTGTCATCTTCTATGGATATAATTTCATTGGGCTTAAAAGGTTCATTTTAAATGAAAGCACAAATGCTCTCATCATTAGGGAAGACCTTCCAAGATTCTATATTGTCAGGGATATGTGGATGATATAGATATTGAAAGGTGCAATCAACGTTATGTGGAAGAAGTTGCAGAGTAGGAGAGGCTGCAGCAAAAACAACTAACTGATCAACCATTGAGTTCAATTCCCTCTTAACATGAGTGATGTTGAAAGGTAATAGGTTCAAGATAAGTGCCCAAACAGTTTGGGTGTATCATTTCATAAAATTATTGCTAGGGGAGTAAATATTACGTACAAGGTTCACAACAAGATCGAAATCCACAAAAACTGAAAGGTGACCACAACCAAGATTATATGCATTTTCAATGCCTAATAATAAAGCTTTGTATTCAGTGACATTGTTCATGCAAGAAAACTCCAACCTATAGAAAAATTTGTGGGATTTTCCTACAGGAGTAATCAAGATAATGCCAACTCCGTTACCTTCACTAGAGCATGAACCATCAAAGTGCATGTGCCACATACCATCATCTAAATCAATTTGTTCCAAGGGAATGTTATCCTCCTGAGAAAATATGGAATACATGCTTAGGTATTCTTCAATATAGTTTACATTAGGTCGTGGAACACTCTCTATGTAAGGTGAAATCCTTCCCTCTCTAAGGACTATACTATTTTTACCATTCCAAGGAGCAGATAAATGTTTTCCGTCGAGTTAGAGGTATCCACCCATTCAAGGTTTCCAATCTCTTCCCAAGATGATTGATTAATTTCTTACTCGCATATCAATTACCTGAATACTAAGGGTTGTCCTTATTTCAGGGTGTGCGAACAAAACTAAGGTCACATCTTTTATCTCACCTATGGTTTTTTGTTGTAGACTATTATAAGAGAGCATGCTTCTGGCATTTTCATTTGTACAAGACAAGCCTAGATCTTCCAAAATAATCTTTGACATCACACTTGGGCCCCAACTGCCATCAATGAGGCAGCAATGGGTGATCTTATCCATAATATTTATAGAAATATAAAACGGGTATTTTTTACAGGGCATCTAAAGTTATGTAAACCTACTTTAGTTACAAATGAGTCCTCTTCATTCACCTCTTCAGAGAGGTTGGCTACAAAAGAAGATTTTACTTCCATGAATTGTTTCAGATGCCTCTGTTGTTCAAAGACGGAAACCATGTCCAAAAGGGCATCATCTTCTTTGATGTTGGCCAACTGATTCAAAATATTATATTTGGAAGAGGGGAGAGGGGAGGTAATTCCTTCACTATTAGGAACTTTAGGAACCTGAACAGTAGTATCCGATGAGGATGAGCTTGGGCTATAAGAATTGTGGGGATGATCAAATTTTCCTTTGGGAGCATAGGATTTGTTCCTATTATTGATGATCATGACATCTTCTGGCTTTGCAAAATCTAGGACAACGATGGTTGTTCCTGTTATTTTACCAAATATCTTATCTCTAGCACTCTTCCTTACCTCACATGTGTCTTCCTTGTGGTGTTCCTCACAAAAGTTACACCAACTTCGTGTTGATTCAGGTTGGTTGTCATTGATGTCAACCCTTGAAGAAA
>JZKD02S0936761.1:0-13841 GCA_000966675.3 Picea glauca | reverse complement strand
GAATGTTATAAGAAGAAAAATTATGATGAGGCTAGGAATAAAAATAGAAAACATTCAGGACACTTTGCAGAAGAAAACCCGAATATTGAACCAAAAGATCTCAAATTGTTTGTGTCGAATGTTGCGTTGTCTGCTGAAACTGATGATGTTGATGCATGGTTTGTTGATTATGGTGTTTCAATTCACATGACATGTAACAAGAATTGGTATACACACTTTAAATAAACACATAATGGTGCCCATATTTATCTTGGAGATGATCACTCTTATCAAATCAAGGGATATGGAGATATTCCAATAACACTTCTGAATGGTATTGTCAGACACATTCGTAATTATAACATCCCCGACCATCCAGACACCGGGTAATGTTACCATGCGAAATGTACACTTATATGATATATATATGCATTTTAATGTATTTAAAACTCTTAATCACGATAAACACAGAATTATAGCTACCAGTTCAAAATCAATGGAACTAACCGTAATTCATATACGCAATGGAATACATGATAACATTCAAGCATCACAAAACATGCATAAAATACATAAGTAAGCATAGCAATGATACTTATCTTTTAGCTGGAGTAAATCCACCAGCTGCGTGTAGACCTTCCACGAACCTCCCAGCCTTTGACCACGTTGCTCATCACTCTCAGCAGTAGGTCACCCTCGAGTTGTGACTAAACTCCACCGGGCAAGGGAAATCTAGGCTTGGCAAGGACAATAAGGGAGTTTCACAAAACAACAGGAAGCATCTTTTATCCCAGGATCCACTTACACCCACAACTCACAGAACCTCATTCCCCACACGCCTACTCCACCCCATGAGAGTACACCTTCACTACTACAAGTCCATCGACCAGTACACCTCCCTTACCTTGGGCTTCAACAACAGGCTAGACCAGAAGTCTCAGAATACTGTAGCTACTACGAGACTCCCTTCCAAGAGAAATCACTTCCCAACAAACTCTCTCTCTTGGGAGAGTTGCTCACAGGCGTGACAACCTACTTCTTCAATTCAGCTCCTAAGTAATACTGCAACAACATTCGACTATCATACGGGTGACAAAAACAACAGGAATAGTTATGGACATCAAAAATGGCAACAACTAACGCTAAGACACAACACAACTCAGGATAACACAAGGCAGCAACCCCAAACGGTTAAGGCACAAACTTGGATTTGTAGTATGGATAAACCTGGGTTCATAGAACATGCAGGTCGAATTTTCTCTCCCCGACTGGTTTCTCAGATGTGCGAGGTTATGCAGAGGGAAGACGCAGAGGCCCCAACGCGTTAGACGATGGATGGGAAATGGAAAGCGAACCTCCTTCCAAAACTCTTTCTTCAACTTCCACTAACATGGCCCATCGAGGCTCAGTGTTGTAACCATGCTCTAATACCAATTTGTAACATCCACGACCCTCCAGACACCGCAGAATGCTACCACGTGGAATATACACTTATATGATATACATATTCATTTTAATGTATATAAAACACTTAATCACAATAAAAACATAATTACATCTACCAGTTCATAATCAATGGAACTAACCGTAATTCATATACACAACGGAATACATGATAACATTCAAGCATCACAAAGCATGCATAAAATACATAATTAAGCACATCAATTATACTTATCTTTTAGTTGGAGTAAATCCACCAACTGCGTGCAGATATTCCACGAACCTCCCAACCTTAGACCACACTGCTCATCACTCTCAGTAGTAGGTCACCCTCGAGCTAGGACTAAACTCCATTGGGCAAAGGAATTCTAGGCTTGGCAAGGACAACAAGGAAGTTGCACAAAACAACAGGAATGATCTTTTATCCCAGGAGCCACTTACGCCCACAACTCACAAACCCTCATTCCCCACACGCCTGCTCCACCCCAGGAGAGACACCTTCACTGCTACAAGTCCATCGGCCAGTACACCTCCCTTACCTTGGGCTTCAGCAATAGGTTGGACCAAAAGTCTCGGAGTACTGTAGCTACTATGGGACTCCCTTCCAGGAGAACTCACTTCCCAGCAAACTCTCTCTCCTGGGAGAGTTTCTCATAGGCCTTATAACCTGCTTCTTCAATTCAACTCTTAAGAAATACTACAACAACATTCGACTAGCATACGGGTGACAACAACAACATGAACAATTATGGACATCGAAAATGGCAACAGCCTAACGCTAAGACACAACATGGCTTAGGCGAACACAAGGCAGCAACCCCAAATGATTAAGGCACGAACTCGGATTTATAGTATGGATAAACCTGGGTTCACAAAACACATAGGTCGGCTTTTCCCTCCCTGACTATTTTCTCAGATGTGTGAGGTTATGCAGAGGGTATATGCAAAGGTCTTCGGTTCTGAGGGAGGATGGAAGAATGGCAGACAAACTCAGGCGGAGGATGGTAGAATGAATCGCGAGCTACCAACATGATTTGATTCACGTGTTACTGGTTCTAGAGATCTGTGATGGATGCTCCCGGTTCATGGTTAGATAGTGGGTCGAGAATGGCAAGCCATCCCACAACACAGTTGACGCTTCAGCTTTTAACTGCATGAGCCCAGGTCGACACTTGTCTTCCTGGAGCTGCATGCGCTCCATTTAGCCTATGTCCCCAGCTACCAGGAACTTAGGATAACAAAACATATTATGGCCACCTTCATTTTCAGGAAATAATATTAAAATATTATTCCTCTAGAGGTAAGCCCCCCAGCTTAGCCCCTAGGCACAAATACTTAGCCCCCTCCCTTGCCCAACCTTGTGGAATCTTAGTCCCCCATCACTCTTTCTTCGTGTTCGGTCTACACGCAACGATATTTTTATATTAACAAAATGCATAATTACATGTACAAAACAGGCTCCTGGCCTTTAACACCTAGGCTCTCCAGCTTACTTGCACATAATCTTACCAACTTACAATTGCTCGGCTCACCAGCCTACAAAACATGTTTACAATACATAGATATAATTGGGGCTCATCCTTGGGGTATTACAATCCCCTCCCCTTATTTTTTCACTGTCCTTAGTGCAACTTAATTACACATATATAATTCAAAAATTCTTCAAAAGCTCCAAGCTTTAGCTATTGGAAGCCCATTATCCAGCTTTGCTTTCAAGCACCAATTCTGGTATCCATATTGCAACTAAAACTCAATTGCTACATTCCATAGAGTTGCTTCAGGAAGCATTCAACTTATTGTTCCTTGTTATATGCTTCACTTAAACCTCATTGAGAGAACCGAATGGTTGTAGATCCACGATGTTCCATCCATTGATAAACTCTCATCAATGCTATGACTCCATAGACGTAAACACTCTT
The DNA here is from genome assembly GCA_000966675.3 of Picea glauca. NCBI lineage: Eukaryota > Viridiplantae > Streptophyta > Pinopsida > Pinales > Pinaceae > Picea > Picea glauca. The sequence goes on along the minus strand of JZKD02S0936761.1, from coordinate 10,500 downwards.
CTCATACACCTATTCATTCAGAAGCAACATTAGAACATACATGCAATATATATACAAGAAATTCTAAATTCTAATAACATTATAACTTGTATATTAATTACAAGATACATATCATACAATGAATAGAGAATTGATACTTATCTTTTGATTGAAAAGACTTCCATATCAACATGGTCTAGGCCAAGGTACCAAACCCCCGTCGCATTCCAACCAACGGTCTCTCTTTCCCACATGCTTGTTCCACCCCAGGAGTGTGCACCTTCACTGTCACACAGTCCATCGATTGTTACACCTCCCTTTCCTTGGGCTTTAACAATAGGTTGGACCGGAAGTCTTAGAGCACCATGGCTCGAGGAGTTCCAACTACCCTCAGAGGTATCCAATCGACATCTTCCCCGAGATACTCTTTGTAGTTAACATTCTAACTTTTATGAACATCATCTCATCTGCATCACCCACATGCAATTATCATGAGAAAACATAAAAGAAAACATTTAGGCACTCCAATTAGTTCAAAAGGGAATTCAACTTTTTCCCCAAAACATGAAATTCTATTTCATAATTCATCTTCGTTGTTTCCATATTATGAATGCAGCCATCCTTGTGGTTTTCCACAGACACCAAACTGCATACCATTTTTCCTGTAATGTTTCATCTTGCATACAACCAACAAATTGTCAGTATTTGTTGTACATCATAATTCAATTGCAATATGTACAAAATCTTATGCAGTGATCTTAGAATTTCCTGCAACTAGCAATTCAATTACAATTACCCAACAATTTCGCAGTAGTGAAGGGTGAAATCTCCCGAAGAGCTGAAGTAGTGAGTCATGATGACTTCACTTGGATTGACGTGGACACATGGGTTGTGTGCCACGTAAAAGTGGGTTCCGAACCCATGGAATATTGAAATGCCATATGGAATGTGACATGTGACACCCGTCTGATTGGGCCACAAGTTAGCCGCTAGTATTCTACCACATGGCACTCCGTATGAGCATGGTTAGTGGGACCCGAGGTTATATAATGAAGTTAAAGGTCGGAGGACCCACACTGGCATTGATCACGATACATCAAGATCGACGACCAGAAGGCATTGCGGGGACCCAAGTTGCACGAAAGTTAATTATCCAAGGCAGTCTCGCAATCCAAACCACAATTTCACCGAGGTGTTACATGTCAATGTTAGAAGAATTGCGAGACAAAAGGCAGGTTGCTCCAAACTACCATTGCATGCCCCCACAATTGGAAAACGTTAAGTGTTGTGATGTAATGATGTCACCAAAGGTGATTGGGAATGTTCAAAGACTAACAGTTTGAATGTGTGGATGTGAGATCCTTCGAAGCTCTGAAGTCCAGAAGATCCAGAACTCAGACACCTGAGGTTCCATAGTAAGTTTCAATCATCAGATGTTGAGTAATAGTGGACGGTTGAGCCGCCCTACTTCATGAGTTCATTAATTCGGAACCTAGAGGGTCTGTTGTGTTGTGCTTTGAAAACTTCCGAAGTCGAAGGCCTGAGTAAGCACCTAGTGATCTAGCACTTGGTCATGGCCCGTGATCACATGGATTGGGGACTGAGAGAAAGGGGCTAGTGCCTGAAAATGATTATAGAGAAGAGAAGAGCTTAGAAAGAAAATGAAATCTGAACGTTTTCTTAAATCAGATTGGTTTGAATGCGTAAAATGGTGAAGTATTGAATAAGTTTCAATTGTTTCTCTTATTTGAGTTTTTGAGTGCACGCAGTTCACATTGTCCGCAAGGAGTGCGTTAACAGAGGTAAATTAACCTCGGAGAATCTTAGGAGAGATATCGTTTAAACTTCATCAGCAGAAGTGCAATGAGTGCACAAGAAGAACTCTGTGTTGAGTTCAGAGAGAGATAGAGTCACTGAGAACTCTGTAGGGCTCTATCGGGCGGGCATCAAGCGAGTGAAAGTGTGCACAGAGAGAACTCTTTATCGATTTCAGGGAAAAGAGTATAGGAGGAAGATACTCATAGAGCTGTTGAACACTCTGTAGAAAACGCTCAACAAGGTGTGCTTTGAGAAAAAGGTTGCCAGGAGGGCACAAAGTTTTCCTTTGAAAGGAAACAGAAGGGATGAGACCCTTAGGATATTGAGTAATTCGAAAAGCTCAGAAGAGATAATGCAAGGAGTGAGTAGGAGACAGACTCATTCTAAGTCCTAAAGCTCAAAAGAGATCATGGTTATGAGAGCGAAGACGATATCCAAGAGGCGGATTCACAGGAGAAAGGTCAAAGGCCGAAGCCTTTGAATACTGAAAAAATATTCCAAGGTAGAAGAAGTCAAAAGCTCAGGAGGAGGAGCGACAACAACCATCAGATCAGTTGTGGGGAGGAGCCTAGACCGTTAGATCAACGTCCAACAGAACAAAGGAAGCACAGAGGAGAGGAATAGATCCCATTCGTTAGGCTTGAGCATGAAGGAACAACAACCATTGGATCCAGAGGTAAGCGCACAAGACTTAACCCTTGAGTACGCAAGAGAAGTGGACTTGTCAAAGTCCTGAAATCCCGAAGTGATTTGGGACCATCCATCTTCAAGGAGGACAGGTGGCGTAAGATCCACAACTTCATAATTTTGTGGACAAGGATGAGGAGAAACAACTGAAGTAAATCTTGGTCGTTGATCTGAAAGTGGACGTGTGGCGCCAGATCTGGAACTCCGGGTACGGAGCACTCCGAAGGAAAGAAGAGGATGAAAGCGTGAAAGTCCCGAAAGAGATCTCGATCTTTGATCGAGGAGGAGGTCGAAGGACCGTTGATATGGTCATGGTTGGAAAGAGCCGAAGTCTCGAAGAGAATCAGGACCATTGATTTGGAGAGGACGTGTGGCAGAAGATCTGTCACTTCGGGGAAATTCACTCCGGAGACTTGTGTGTGTGGAGACGTCAGAACTCTCGAAGGCCAGCGAGATGGAGTTCATCAGAACCATTTGATTGTTGAGGACAGGTGTCAATATATCTTCCACTCCAGAAGATTTTCATACAGGGAAAAGCAGATAGTTGAGAGTTGAAACTCCCGAGGGCCGGAGAGCCGGAATCAACCGTAACCATTGATTTGGAAGGGAGCTACATGTCGACAAAATGTGTAGATCTGGGATCGCGTGTGGAAGGAGGAAATAAGGTAGAAAAGGGGAGATAGATAGCAGTCGTTGATCGTGGATCATCGCCAAGGGATTGGAGATCGACAGACGAGATGGATTGCGGGGCCATAAATTGCTCAGATGTTAAAAATCTGAGAGGGGGCGCAATTTATACCATGGTTTTAACAAAGTGATGTGTGGCAGTTGGAGTTGAATTGCGGGGCGAAAAATAGGTTGTCCTAAAACCACTCTTGCCCATGCCCGCAATCACATTTTTCCATGAGGTCATAGCCCAGGGTCATATGAAGGAAAGGGATAATGAAAATGGGCTAGTTCCTAAAACTTGGAGTTTGGAAGCACGTAGGAATAGCCTGTGGGTATGACAGGACCTGCGCCTAAAGGAGAAAAGGAGGGTTTGTGAGTTATGGGCGTAAGTGGCTCCTAGGATAAAAGATCCTTCCTGTTGTTTTGTGCAACTTCCTTGTTGTCCTTTCCAAGCCTAGAATTCCCTTGCCCGGTGGAGTTTAGTCCCAACTCAGGGGTGACCTACTGCTGAGAGTGATGAGCAACATGGTCTAAGGCTGGGAGGTTTATGGAAGGTCTACACGTAGTTGGTGGATTTAATCCAACTAAAAGATAAGTATCATTGTTGTGCTTAATTATGTATTTTATGCATGTTTTGTGATGCTTGAATGTTATCATGTATTTCGTTGCGTATATGAATCACGATTAGTTCCATTGATTCTGAACTGGTAGCTGTAATTCTGTGTTTATCGCGATTAAGTGTTTTAAATACATTAAAATGCATATTACAGTAATATTGTGTATGTCCCTGGGGTAAAGAAAAACTTGATTTCTATGTCCACCATTATAGATCAGGATTTGAAGGTCGAATTCTTCAAGACACATTGTATAGTGAAGGACTTGCAGGATCATTACAGAACTGTTGCTTTAGGAGTCAGAGTTGGAGGCCTATACAAAATTGATGTCACGAGAAAGAATCATCAAGCTTTAACTTATGCGACTATGCCTACAGAAACTCTTTGGCACCAAATGTATGGTAACATTAATTATCATAATTTTTTGTTATTACAAAAACAAATTATGGCTGAAGGACTCCCTATGTTTAAGAATGAGTATGCTGCTTGTGAAGGTTGTGCATTAGGAAAGATGCACAAAGATGAATCCCCCCCTAATCCTGATAGGAGAAAAAGAGATTTATTAGAACTTGTGCACACTGATGTTTATGGACCAATGTAGACAAGGTCGCTAGAAGGTGCTTATTTTTTTTTACTGTTTATTGATGACTACACAAGATACACATGGGTTTATTTGCTCCGAAAAAAGAGTGACGTTTTGAATACTTCAAGGAATTTAAAAACACGGTGGAGAAGCAAACAGGAAAACCCATCAAAATCCTTCACTCAGATCAAGGGGGAGAGTACAGATTGGGGAACTTCATCAAGAATTGAAAAGATCATGGAATAGTACAACAATTTATAGTACCCCACACTCCACAATAGAACGAAGTTGCAGAAAGGAAAAACAAAACTCTGGTGGAGTGTGCACGAAGTATGATGAACGGTAAGAATCTCTCAAATTATTTTTGGGATAAGGTTATTAGCACTGTTGTTTACGTAAAGAATAGAATTCCAACAAGGTGTCTTGATCATAAAACTCCTTTCGAAGCATTGTATGATTCTAAACCAACAGTTAATAATTTGAGAATATTTGGGTGTAAGGATTTTGCACACATTCCAAAGGAGAATAGGAAGAAGTTTGATGCTAAAGCTATCAAATGTATTTTTATAGGGAGTAGTTCAAAATTTAAAGCATATAAAATGTTTGATCCATCTACTCAAAAAGTGTTTGCAATTAGAGATGTAATCTTCCATGAACAGGTAGAAGGAAATAGTGAGGACAATAGTCATGAAAGATGGCAGGTACTTCTTGAAGATGAAGATTTCAAAGAAGAGAAGCAGCACAAGAAAAGGCACCAAGTGACATGGATACATCTAGCAGTGAAGAAGAATCTTCACAAAACGAAAAAGAAGTCACCATCCAATTGAGAAGATCTTCATGACATGTTCGTCCACCTAAAACATATAAAGATTATGCCCTAAAGAGTAATATTTCAAATGTCATAGAACCCATGAGTTTTAATGAAGCTAATGAACATGAAGAGTGGAGAGAAGCAATGGATGAAGAATATGACTCTATAATGAAAAACGAAACTTGGGAATTGACTGAGTTGCCTAAAGATAAAAAGCCCATAGGATGTAAATGGATATAAAAACTTAAATCAAAAGCAGATGGTAGTATAGATAAATATAAAGCCAGATTGGTGGCAAAAGGGTATTCACAGAAAGAGGGCATTGATTATGCAAAAACATTTTCACCAGTAGCTAAATTAAACACTATAAGAATGTTAATTGCACTAGCTACAAAACACCATTGGAAGCTTCATCAATTAGATGTAAAGTCTACTTTCCTGAATGGTGAGTTAAAGGAGGAGGTTTACCTTACTCAACCAGAGGGGCTTGTGAAAAGTGGTCAGGAACATTTAGTATGTAAATTAAAGAAAACATTGTATGGACTGAAACATGCACCTAGGTCATGGTATGAGAAAATAGATTCATTCTTTCTTCAGTAGGGTTTTACGAGGAGAAAAAGTGATCCAAATTTGTATACCAAGTTTGATGAAAAGGGGCACATTGTATTGATTTCCTTATATGTTGATGATTTAATTATTACAGGAAATTCAGAAAAATTGATTAGTGGAATCAAGAAGCAAATGTCACAGGTATTTAAAATGAAAGATCTTGGTGAGTTACATTATTGTATCGATCTTGAAGTTTGGAGAAATGTTGGTTAAACCTTTGTGTCTCAAGGTAAATATGTTAGAGAAGTACTTAAGAGGTTTAAAATGGATCAGTGTAAAGTTTCTTATGTTCCAATGCAGCAGAACACAAAACTTTATTGCGATGATGGTTCGAAGGAGGTAAATGATACGGTGTATAGACAGATGGTGGGAAGCTTGAACTATCTCACTACAACTAGACCTGACATAGCATACTCTGTTAGTGTGTTAAATCAGTCTATGGAAAAACCTCTAGAAAGCCATTGGAATGCAACGAAAGGGGTACTCAGGTATCTTAAAGGCACACTTGATTATGGTATTAAGTATACTGATTCATTCGATGTTGAGCTTACAGGTTACTCAGATTCAGATTGGGCTGGCAATCCAGATGATCGGAGATCTACTACGAGTTATGTATTTGGCATTGGATCCAGGATTGTTTCATGGAGCAGTAAGAAGAAACCTATTGTGTCTTTATCATCCATTGAAGCAAAATATAAAGCGTTTTGTGTAGCAGCTTGTGAAGTTGTTTGGTTGAGCAGTCTACTTCAAGATGTTGGAGAAGAACAAAAGAAAGCTATGATAATCAAATGCGATAACCATAGCTCAATCAAGTTGGCAAATAATCCTGTTTATCATTCAAGGACAAAGCATGTTGATACTCAATTCCATTTTGTTTGTGAAAAGATGTAGTCTCGTGACATTTCTTTAATGTATTGTAACACTAGTGAAAACATTGTTGATATTTTCACTAAGCCTCTTCGGAAGATCAAATTTGAATTGTTTAGGGAGATGTTAGGTGTGGATGTGAATCCTTTCTCCATTAAAGGGGAGAGTTAGAATAATGGAGAAATCAGTTGGTGATTAGTTTCCAACCGTTGCAACTTCCTAAAACTGTTCCTCAACCATTCAACATATTATATATACATTGTAAATCTTAATGATTAATTGGAACAAACTGGGCTTTGCTTCCCCTGTCTACATAATGTTATGAGTCAGTTTTCTTCATGTTGGTTTCAAGTATAACAACCACTCAGATTATTTATTGTGCATGGTTTTCATTGTGTCAATTATTTACTGCGCTGTGGAATTTTCCTTTGCCCGTGGTTTTGACTGTGTCAGTTATTTACTACATGGAGTTTAACTGTGTGTGGTTTTTTATTTTTATTTTTCTGTGTAGGGTTTTTACCCATTACCCTGTGAAGTGGTTTGGTGAGATAATTAATTAGAAAGAGTCAATACCTATCGACGTTCACCAACCGAATTAGCGGTTGTGCTAGTATATACTATGTTGGAAAATTTGTTTGATGTGAGAGAATAATGACAATCCTTGAAACCCTATCTTTCCAACCCACTTTCCGAGTCAACTCTCTAAATACACAAGCGAGAAGACCAAGCTTTTGTAGGCATAATTCCAAACTATGTAAATATGTACGCAAAAGACTAAGCTCTATGTGCAATTCAAGGACAAGATGTGCACTTTCAATGAAACTTTTGGCTTTGCACATGGTGTGGAGGAACTCTAATGGTTGACCACCTTTGAGGGTTGGGGTTTGATGATTTTACAAAGATTTCACAAGACTAGGTTGTGTAAGTTCTATTTGAGGGGCACTTACCCTTATAGGGAAAGGCACAATTTTTTTTCCATCATATGGAACAAGGTTAGTTCAATAATGCAATTGTGATGAGATGAGCTTCTTGTACCATGTCCCCTAATTGGAAGAATAAGCTTTGTGTGCCATATTTTTTCTATTTGTAGTGAATGTTCCCCAATACTTGAGGATGCATGCCAACTATTTGAAGAAATGTTTAATCCTCATGTGTTTGTAGAAATGATCACTTGGCATGTGTATGTTGAAATCACTAGGTGACATGTGTTACATTACATGTAAAAATGCTAGAATTAGTGGCATCCCTTAAGTTAAAATTACAAAAGAAAGAGGGGATCTCGACATTGAAAAGGATTTCATGTTTTCCCTTGCCTTCATCTTCATGGAGGAGATGGAGAAAATCATAAACCATCATCTAAGGGTCATTCTTTTAAGGATGCAATAAATAGAAAACTCTTTGCAGCATAGTTACCAAGTTCAAATTTGGATTCGATTCGATACAAAAAAATTCAATTACCTAAAATCCAATTCGAAAAAAAAATTAGGGGTATACATCTTACAAATACTAAAATATGTTAGTTTTTCAAAATTTTAGAAAGTTCTCATCTGTTTTCAACTCTTTTAACTCTGTTTATTTTGCGGTTTAAGACATTTACAAAGGATACAACTTCATTTAGTAGAGCCTTTCCCTCCTTCATCAACCGACCAAAGGAGACCTATTAATGAAAGTGTAGCCAATTCAGTTGTGGCCCATTCCTTTAGCTAGTTATTCCAGCAAATTCGGTGAAACATGGGCTGCCAGGCTCGAGTCAACAATAGAGAAGAAACAACTGGTCATCAGAGCTGCAGACTACCAGCTCATCGCAAGACATGAGTACTAACTGGTATAGAGAGTTTAATTGGGCGGTGAGTTATGAACCATGAACTGCTCATTTAGCATCAAAACGAATACCCACAAAATCCCCTCTCATGAAAATGGAGGACGAATTGAACTATTTCCCCCTTTCTTCGTACGCCTTGTTTCCCAACAAGCCAAAGAGTCTACGGGGAGCTTCTAGCTTCAACCATTTTCAGGGATATTTGACTCTCATTGCGATCTTTTACCATCGATCATTGGAATATTTAACTTTTCTACTTCAATCTATATCTATCCATGTTGAGCGATACCTATTGCCCAATCCATAACCTAAAATCTGAGTTGATTATTCCACGAATGAATTGGCTCTTCTTGCTCCATGGTTCTAACTAATTACTAGTCAAACTGTGGAAGCCTAAGACGATCACGATCTCCTAACAGCCACGAAGAAGACTACGACGATCCATCCGATCTGATCGCCTGTATTGAATCGAATCAAACCGAATCGAAGTGTCGAATTTTCGAATTCTTTAATCCAATTCGACCGAATTTAATAACTATGCTTTGCAATTATGTTGATTTATCCACGGAATGTGTATATAGTGGAGAAATAAGAGAAGGTTTAAATAAGATAATGGAGAAGATAAATGGCCATTAGTTCTCAAATGCAATTGCTAAGTTTCCTGTATAGTTTACCTAGCATCAAAGCCTGATCAACTTTATCGAGCATTGTAATTTCTAGATCTGCCAATGGAGGAGGCGGTTGTATTGAATCTATAACTAACCCGCTTGTATTGAATCTATACAGAATGGGAACCAAAATGGTAGGGGATCATGGCATCTTCGTGACATCTTCCGCGCACTGCCCACCTAACCGATGGCATCCACAATTGGATCCCCCAAACGTACCCTTTAATCTATCACTAACAATTTAGAAAGAGGACTTTTCATCTTACAAAATTTTTAAGAGGTATATTACGCGTATGGACAAAATTATGATAAAAAATAAAAATGTGTCCTTCTCACCTCAAAAGGATAACACGTGGAATAGATGGTGTTGATTGATTTTCGTATAGGACAAAAATATCATCTTCTTCTCTTTCCTTCCATCACAAGGCAAAGAGAACTTTTGTTTAATTTTCTTATATTTAATTTCAAGGATTAACATAAATGAATAATTTCTTACCCTTGGATGGAAAGAGCGAGCTAATAACCCAACACGCAATAACAATGATTCAAACAACTTCATAGATGGGAAGCCACTCCCTCGTTTACGCGTATATTCAACAGAACCACTTGGCGAACTGTTAGAAGTTGTAACATGGGGGTCCCCCGATTACTTGGAAACAAAGGAAGGGCCATAACTTTGTTTTATTTTCTTGTCGTTCTCTAGAAAAAAGAAGCGCACAACCAAACAGCATATCGACACGTGTTCAGGTTCTGGAAAAGTGTCGAAGAAATGTCCTACCTTTATCCCGTGGTGGGACTTCCTCTGGAATATGTTATCATCTTCTTTCTCAATGACTAAGAATGCGTCCAGCGGATAAAGTTTGAAGTATTGGCCGCCTTTTCCTAAAAGTGGAGGGGCCACCGTCGCTTGTTTTCAATATGCGGTACCGACTCCAGAGTCACAGAAACACCATGGAAATTCATTAATCAACGGTTTCGCGAAAGTGGGAAGGTCGGGTAAAACCTGTTGGCGTAAAAGTGACAACTCTGGGTAAATTGTATTGTATAAATCGAGGACGTCCGGTCTACTTGGTTTGCCCATCTCGCTAGCAAACCCTCCCTGATAGAAAAATGGATTCGAGAAGCAGATCTAGCAGCGCCTCTGTGCTGCCCCTCACCTTTGCCCTTCCCAGATTCCACTCTCCCACACGCCATTTCAGTTCTCCTTCATCTTCCTCTGCTTCCAACTTTGCTGCCCTTCCTTCGCTTTCGCCTACTCGGACAAGCTTGAGCGGCGGCTCTTCTTCTACTTCTGCCGCGGCTTCGTCTTCTATCAATTTCGGCCTGGACAAATCCGCGTCGCAGGTTCGATCCGCAGGTCGTCCAATTTCACCGAA
>JZKD02S0936739.1:0-13842 GCA_000966675.3 Picea glauca | reverse complement strand
CATTTATAAATATCCTTGACCCTTTTAGGCTCAGATATTTACCAAGTATGCTATATTTATGTTCATTACAACTTACTTTGAGACAAATCAACCTATCTTTGTGATCAATTAATTTTCCTAGCCTCTTTGCTTCTATGAAGTAAGTTGTATCAATTTGTGATTTATTATTTAATTCTTCTTTTACTATTTCTATCGTATCCTCCTCTTGTTTTTCTTTTATACAAAAAATTATGAGTTTCACGGCTCTTTTGTTATTCTCATGGTCTAGTTAGATTAGTTTATTCATTTCTTGTTTTATCAGTTTGATATCCAATTTGTTTTCCATATTACTAAGGGTCAAATTGTTAGTTAGTTTTTCTTCTAGCTCTTTAATCTTATCTCTCAAGTTGTGATTTTCTTCAACCCCTCCTTCTTTGATTGATTTTTTATGTTTTTCCATTTCTTGAATCCTATCCTTCATTTTCTGCAATTCGCTCTTGAACCCTAAGAATCTATCCTCTATTTGAGTTTGAATGATATCTTTAATTTTTTATCAATCATTGGCTCTAGTTCTATTTGGAGTTTTACATCTCTTTCTTCACTCTTTTTTTCTAATTTTTCTAACTCTATTTGGAGTTTTACGTCTTTTTCTTCACTCATTGCAAAAATATTAATACACTAATAAAGACATAAATATATTAACAATATATTATTACATTACTATAATGTATAAATTAAAGTATTAATACATTAATGAATAATGTAACATATTAAAGTATTAATACATTACTAAAGTATTAATGCATTATTAATACATTACTAAAGTATTAATACATTAATTGAAAATGGCCACGATTGACTATGTTTGACCATGGTTAACTTTGGTTGACCATGACCATTGTTAACTTCCCTAGAACATCAATATGCATGACCTTCATTATGGTTGACCTTTGTTGAGCATGGTTGACAATGGTTTGTCATGTTTGACAATTGTTGTTTGTAGAAGATCATTATTAATTAATACATTGCTAAAGTATTAATACATTAAAACATTAATAAAGTAGTAATGCATTATTAAAGTATTAATACATTAATAATGCATTAGTACATTACTGCAATGTCTAAATTAAAGTATTAATTTACATAAATGTAGAATGGCCTTGTCTAAATTAAATGAGTTGATAACCTTGTCGTCAGAAGGCTATGTTTGTCACATTGCGATGACAAGATATTTGTGTGACAATGCGATGACATGAGATCTGCATCATATTGCGATGACAAGATATTTTCTTCACATTGTGATGAGGGTGATATGTTCATCACATTGCGATGACAAGGATATGTTTGTCACTTTGTGTCGAGAAGGATATGGTCATCACATTGCGATGACATGATATTTTTGTCATAGTGTGACAACACGATATTTTCATTAGATTGAGATGACATGATATTTACGTCACATTGTGATGGCATGATATTTATGTCACATTGTAACAACGAGGCCATGTTCATCACAATGTGAAGACAAGGCTATGTTTGTCACATTGCGACGACAAGGCTATGGCCCTCACATTGCAAATATAGGATATTTGCATCACATTGTGACAACAGAATATTTGCATCACATTGTGACGACACCAAATTTGTGTCACATTACAATGACGAGGATATGTTCATCACATTGCAATTATAAGGCTATGTTCATCACATAGAGACGAGAAGGCTATGTTCATCAAATTGTGATGAAAAGGCTCTGTTCATCACATTGCAACGACAAGGCTATGATTGTGACATTGCAATGACAAGGGTATGTTAAGAACATAGTAACGGCAAGGGTATGTTCAGAACATAGCAACAATGGTGCAACCCGCCCTCTATGGCACGATCACTCTCACCAGGATCTCCTTCAACCACGGGCCCGAAGAGTCTAGGCTCTTCCAACTCCCTCGAAATGTCTTCTACCCACAGTGCTCTTCTCGACGACTTCCCTTTCACAAATCGGGAAATCGGTCCTCGCGTATTCACGAGTTTGATGCTTACGATATCGACCCTTCAGTTCCCGAGCCCCGATCTCCGAGGTCAACGGTCAACCCTTCTATGCATCGGGGATTTCCGTATCGAGAAATCGACAGATGAAAGTTGGTGATTAACTTACCTTTAAAAGCCCCGAACGCCGATGTACGATGCCATGTGTTGTCCTCCGCTCCATCTCTGTGGGACCCTTCGCGGCTCGAAACTTCGTTGTTTCTCCGTGCTCCCTCCGACTTCGAAAACGTCGAAGTGTCGAGTCCCGACTCCTCAGGATATCGTGCCACCTGTCCCTCCAACGATCGACGGCTCCCACTGAATCGGGAAATCGCTATTCACGATTTCGATGTGCATGTAATTCTTGCGCTCACCAACCCCGATATGCAGATGTGCGATAGCATCCAGGTTCTTCTTGCGCTTTGCAGGTTAACTCTTTCCCAGGAGTTCAAGTTGTCTATTCTCTTCCTCTTGAGAATCCTCCCAACTCTCAAGCTTTCCCTCAGTTCAAATCTTCCCCAGGCCTGTTCCTATACATGAACACGAAACTATCTCTCATGAGCTGAATTTCCTCCAGCTCTCTCTCTCAGAGACCTTGAGCATGATGCCTGTGCTCCCCCTTCAACAATTTCGAAGAGTTTAAGTCTTCCAGGTTCTGCGCCTTCACAGTCACAGCAACCCCGACCTTCCTTCTCTTAGACACTCTACTGAGACTCCAATCCGACCTCCACTCACCTGCATGGCTCAAACAACCCAATTCACTATGGGAAAAATGAGAACAAAAGTTCAACTGTTTAGCCTCCTCAATGCACTCTATGCAGAGGAATTCGACTGCACTCTATGCAGGAATCTCCTGGCTCAAACAGAGAAACAATTGGAACTCATTCCCTCATTCTCTCAGGTTTCGAACCTAATATGCAATCACATAAGCAGCATATAGAAGATAAGCATAAAAAGAAGCAAGCATGCAAAAGCATAATATCAACAACACACAGAGCTCAAACACATCCATGAGATTGAATTAAAGCTTTCCTATTAATTCAATGTCTGTACATGGGTTTTCTTCACAAGCTCTCTGCTCTTCTCTTTATTGCTCTCAATGCCAATGCTGAATAATCTGAATGTGAATAATGTAATCAACAATACAACGGAGGGTGCCTATATTCTGTTTTCCCTCTCAAAAGAAAAAACTGTCTAATCTACAGTTAATTCCTATCTACCAACATTAAAACCATTAAATGCCTCCTTATCTATAATACAATACAAAGGAGCTTCATATGAATGAAAGCATTCAAACGAAGGCGCAACAATGTCCAAAGCAAATAAAAAATATAGGTGTTGGCACTGTCCAGTTGTATGTTCTTTCCTCCACGCGATGGCTTGCTTGATGACATCGTAAATGCTCCTGCATCATACTCCTCGGCTCAAAATATTTCATGGGCTCCTGCTCATGAGTTCCCACACACTATGCCCATGCTTTTGTATCACTGCCTCTGTTTCCCAGCTGGCATCCTCCACTAGGTGGTTCTTCCATTTTACCAGGTATTGAAAATACTGCTTTCTTCTGGTCTTTCTTCCAATTCTCTTATCCAGTATGCACTCCATCTCGGGCTTCTGTGCAAATGGTAACTGTTTTTGCCATTAGATCACTGGTTCCTCAGTTCCAGTACCTTCTTCTTCAACCCTGTAGGGGTATAAATCCAAAACATTGAAAATCGGAGATATCTCGATGCCCTCTGGCAACTCAAGCTCATATGCATTCTCCCTGAATTTCCTCAGGACTTTACACGGCCCAATTTTCTTCATCTTGAGTTTATTATATGTTCCCCTTGGGAACCTTTATTTTCTCAGGTGCGCAAGAACCATGTCTCCAACTTCAAACTGAAGTTGTCTCTTCCTTTGATTGGCTCTGCGCTTATATTCTTGATTCGACTTCTGCAGTCGCTGCTTCACCTGCGTGTGAAGTTCCTTCATTGCCTCATCGAATCTGAGCTGCGTGTGAAGTTCCTAAAGTTTCTGAGTTGCGTGTGAAGTTCCGACTCCCTGAGCTCAGAAACTCCTCTCGGCTGTGTCCCATACAAAATTTGAAATGGGCTCTTACCTATGCTCCGATTCACTGAATCGTTGTACGCAAATTCTGCCTGTGGTAGGATTTGATCCCAACTACTGTGATGTTCCGTCACCAGGCTTCTCAACAGATCCCCCAAGCTCCTGTTGACTACTTCTGTCTGCCCATCTATTTGGGGATGGTAGGCAGAACTGAATGCTAAGTCAATCCCTAGCTTCTTCCATAGCGTTCTCCAGAAATGACCTATGAACTTGGTATCTTTGTCTGAGACTATGCTTCTCGGAAATCCATGCAATCGCACGATCTCTTTGAAAAACAAATTTGCGATGTGGGTTGCATCGCTGGTCTTATGAAACGGAATGAAATGTGCCATCTTCGAAAACCTGTCCACCACCACAAAGATGGAATCAACTCCTCGCTGAGTTCTCGGTAACCCCAACACAAAATCCATACTGATCGCCTCCCATGGCCTCTCAGGTATGGGAAATGGTTGATAGAACCCTGTGTTCTGCTTTCGGCCCTTTGCATGTTGACATATTCGACACCTGTCAACAAACCGCTTAACGTCTGCCCACATGCCCGGCCAATAATATGATTCTCTCAACTTGGCGAATGTTTTGTCATGTCCGAAATGACCTGCTAAGCCTCCACTGTGTTTTTCCTTCACCAAATTCTCCCTCATAGAGCAATCTGGAATGCACAATTGATTGCCTTTGAACAACAATCCATCCTGGGTCAGGTAGTCGATCCATGGACTCCTATCCCTGAGAACTGGGTTCTCGGTTGCCTCGTATGCCTCGCCAAAGTCTGCGTCCCCTGCATACATATCTTTTAAATTTTCAAAACCCAAGGTTTTGACCCTGAATTCCTGCAGCAACAAGCACTTCCTGCTCAAGGCATCAACCACCTTGTTCGCAGTCCCCGAAATGTGCTTGATCACAAACGTGAAATTCTGCATGTACTCTACCCACCTCGCATGCTTCTGGTTCAACTTCTCCTGTTGACTCACGAACTGCAATGCATGATTATCTCTATACAAAACGAATTATTTGGGTATCAAGTAATGCCTCCACTTTTTCAATGCTTGTATGATGGCATAAAACTCCTTATCGTACATGGAGTACTTCAGCTTTGCATCATCTATCTTCTCGTTGTAGTATGCCACAGGTCTGTCATCCTGACTTAAAACCCCTCCAACAACATATCCACTAGCATCACACTTCACTTGGAAGGTCTTTTGAAAATCCGGCAGCACCAGAATAGGCTGCTTAGTAATCTTCCGCTTTAACAGATTGAATCTCTTCTTAGCCTCGGCTGTCCATTGGAAAACCTTATGCCGCTTTTTCACAGTGTCCATCATTGCGGCACTGATTCCACTAAAATTCCGAATGAATTTTCTGTAGAAGCTTGCCAAACCATGAAAGATCCTTACCTCAAAAACATTCCTCGGTGATGGCCAATTCCTGATTACTTCAACCTTCTCAGGATCCATCTTTAATTCGTTAGTCGAAATTACAAAACCCAAATAAATGAGTTATGTCTGCATGAAGGAACACTTCTTCAAATTGATCAGCAGCTTCTCCTGCTGTAACCTCCTCATCACAATGGCCAAATGTCTCATGTGTTCAGCCTTCGTCTTGCTGAAAATCATAATGTCGTCCAAGTACATGACTACAAATTTGCCAATGAATTCCCGCAGGACTTCATTCGTCAGCCGCATAAATGTTCTTGGCGCATTTGTCAGACCAAACGACAGGACCAACCATTCGTACAAACCCTCGTTTGTTTTGAATGTTGTTTTCCACTCATCTCCCTCTCTCATTCGGATCTGATGATATCCGCTCTTGAGGTCGATCTTTGAAAAATAGTTTTCCCCACTTAGGCAATCCATCAAGTCGTCCATCCTCGGCAATGGAAACCTGTACCTGATGGTGATTTTATTTATCGCCCTGGAGTTTGTACACATCCTCTAGCCTCCATCCTTCTTTGGACTCAGTACTGTCGGAACAACACATGGACTAAGACTTTCTCTCACTAGTCCCTTGTCTTGTAGATCCTGTACCTTCCTTTTGACTTCCTCGTTCTCCTGAGGTGTCAACCTGTACGCTGCCTTATTTGGAAAACTTGCTCCGGGTATGAGGTCAATATGGTGACTCACACTCCTCATCGGTGGTAACGAATGAGGTAGTTCGTCCATGATGATATCAGCGAACTCTCCAAGTAGTTCCTGAATCTCCTCTAGCAAGTCGTCCACTCTTGTGCTTGTCAGGACAATTCTCGGCTTCCTGACAATGAAAAACTATGGATCCTCATCCTTTTCCAACTCTTTGAGAAGTTCTTTCCCACTCATGAGAAGTATTGTGCTGGTTACTTCCGGCTCCACCTTCTTGTCCTTCATCAGAAGCAATGTATGTGTTTTCCCATCCTTCTCCAAGGTGTATGTGTTCATCCTCCCATCATGAACAACATTTCTGTCAAACTGCCATGGTCTTCCCAATAATACATGATAGACATCCATAGGGATGACATCACACAAAATCTCATCCCTATATTCACCCATTTTAAAATTGACCAATCATTGTCTCGTAACACATACCTGGTGTCCTTTCTACAACCATTTCACTTTATACGGACTCAGGTGTTTGTTCATTTTTAGCTCCAGCTTCTCCACCATCTCGGTCGAAACGAGATTATTTGTGCTCCCACTGTCCACTATGACCTTGCATTTCCAACCCTTAGTCTTGCAAGTCTTCCGGAACAGTCGGCATCTTTGAGCTGTGTCCACCTCTTTCTCCAGCTTCAAGAGAATCTTGTGCACTGTCAGCGACTTCCCACTTCCAATGTCTTCATCCTCCATGTAATGCCTCTGCGCCTTAGTAACGTGAGATTTTCCTCCGTCCATTTTCCTATCTGGACAGTCCACGGCTTTATGACCATATTTACCACACGTGAAACATGTGATAATTCCTCCTCTTCCTCTTCCTATACCTCGGGTACGAGGAAAAGTATTAGCGTCAGCGTAGCCTCCTTGCTGATCATCTTCCTGTCTCCTCGGCTCAGCAAACTGTTGCCTCTGATGTGAGGTTCCACCTCTTTCAGCCTTTCCCTGAGGTCATTTCCTATCATCCTTGGGCTTCTGAAATTCTTTCTGGGCAACCACTTTGCCTCTTGGCTGGCTTCTGCCTCGCCTGCGCTGACCTTTCTTGCGGCTCAGATTTTCTTCGGCTTTCAGAGCCATCTGGTATGCATCTTCAACTGTTCGGATGGTCAGCATGCTCAATTCATCCTGAATGTCATACCTCATACCATTCAGATATATTTCTACCTTTTCGTCATCACTCTCCCGATGACCAGGTCGGATGTTGAGCCTGTAGAACTCTTCGGTGTATTCCTTCACCGTCATCAGCTTCTACCTCAGGTTCTGCATGCACCTGAACAGAGTGATCTCGTAATCCCTCGGAATGAACTTCGCCTTCATCTTGGCGATCATCCGATCCCAGCTTTTGATCTTCTGTTTGCCTTTGGAATGCCTGTCCGCCTGCAGTTCGTCCCACCATAAGGCTGCATGTCCTTTCAACTTCGTGACGGCATGCCTTACCTTCTTTTCCTCTTCGATGTCTTTGTAATCGAAGTAGGTGTCGAGTGCTCGGATCCAATCCAGCAACTCTTCTGCGTTTAGACTTCCCTCATAGACAGGAATGTCCATATTTGTCTTCGAGCTCATCCTCGAAATAGCTCTGATAAACCTCTCGGTTGAAACATCTTCTGCTGAGACCTCCTCGGGGTCATGTCCAGCTTCTTCTTCGATCTCGGGATCGCTGAACTCTCCCACGTTGGCTCCATGCCTCTGGGTGGTCTCCATATCTTCAAGTCTCACCCTGAGATCTAGGATTTGACGTTCCATCTCAGGATGACCTGCTAGCCTACCCCTTCTTTGGGCATCCCTGTCCTCACGATCAGGTGACTTCCTTTCTCTCCTGGACGAAATTATATCTTCCCTCCTCTCTGCTACCTGAACAAAGAGAAATTTTCTCCAATGCTCTGATACCACTCTGGCGCAACCCACCCTCTGCGGAACGATCGCTCTCACCAGGATCTCCTTCAACCACGGGCCCGAAGAGTCTAGTCTCTTCCAACTCCCTCAGGATGTCTTCTACCCACAGTGCTCTTCTCGGCGACTTCCCTTTCGAGAATCAGAAAATTGGTCCTCGCATATTCGCGAGTTTGATGCTTGCGATATCGACCCTTCAGTTCCCGAGCCCCGATCTCCGAGGTCAACGGTCAACCCTTCTATGCATCTGGGATTTCCTTATCGGGAAATCGACAGATGAAAGGTGGTGATTAACTTACCTTTCAAAGCCCCGAACGCCGATGTGCGATGCCACATGCTGTCCTCCACTCCGTCTCCATGGGACCCTTCGCGGCTCGGAACTTCGCTGTTTCTCCGTGCTCCCTCCGACTTCGAAAACGCCGAAGTTCCGAGTCCCGACTCCTCAGGATATCGTGCCACCTGTCCCTCCAATGATCGACGGCTCCCACTGAATCGATAAATCTGTATTCACGATTTCGACATGCATGTAATTCTTGTGCTCGCCAACCCCGATATGCAGATGTGCGATAGCAGCCAGGTTCTTCTTGCGCTTTGCAGGTTAACTCTTTCCCAGGAGTTCAAGTTGTCGATTTTCTTCTTCTTTAGAATCCTTCTGGCTCTCAAGATTTCCCTCAGTTCAAATCTTCCCCAGGCCTGTTCCTATACATGAACACGGAACTATCTCTCCTGAGATGAATTTCCTCCGGCTCTCTCTCTCAAAGACCTTGAGCACGATGCCTGCGCTCCCCCTTCAACAATTTCAAAGAGTTTAAGTCTTCCAGGTTCTGCGCCTTCACAATCACAACAACCCCTACTTTCCTTCTCTCAGACTTTCTACTGAGACTCCAATCCGACATGCACTCACCTGCATGGCTCAAACAACCCAATTCACTCTGGGCAAAATGAGAACAAAAGTTCAACTGTTTAGCCTCCTCAACACACTCTATGCGGAGGAATTCGACTGCACTCTATGCAGGAATCTCCTGGCTCAAATAGAGAAACAATTGGAACTCATTCCCTCATTCTCTCAGGTTTCGAACCTGATATGCAATCACATAAGCAGCATATAGAAGATAAGCATAAAAAGAAGCAAGCATGCAAAAGCATAATATCAACAACACACAGAGCTCAAACACATCCATGAGATTGAATTAAAGCTTTCCTATTAATTCAATGTCTGTACATGGGTTTTCTTCACAAGCTCTCTGCTCTGCTCTTTCTTGCTCTCAATGCCAATGCTGAATAATCTGAATGTGAATAATGTAATCAACAATACAACGGAGGGTGCCTATATTTTGTTTTCCCTCTCGAAAGCAAAAACTGTCTAATCTACAGTTAATTCCTATCTACCAACATTAAAACCATTAAATGCCTCTTTATCTATAATACAATACAAAGGCGCTTCATATGAATGAAAGCATTCAAACGACGGCGCAACAATCTCCAAAGCAAATAAAAAATATAGGTGCTGGCACTGTCCAACTATATGTTCTTTCCTCCACGCGCTGGCTCGCTTGATGACGCCGTAGATGCTCCTGCATCAAACAACAGGACTATGTTCTACATATAGCGACAATAAGGCTATGTTCATCACATTGTGATGATAGGATATTTGCATTGCATTTTGAGGACATGGTGTTTGCATCACATTAGGACGACGAGGCTATGCTCATAACATTGCAAGATATCTTCTTCAGAGTGTGAAAATAAGGATATGCTATTCATAGTGCGATGATATGGATATGTTCTTCACAGTGTGATAATAAGGCTTTAGTTTCCATGTTGCAATGATAAGTCTATGTTCATCACATTGCGATGACAAGTCTATGTTTATCACATTGAAAATGCAAGGCTATGTTCAACACATTGTGAAAATAAGGGTATGTTGATCACATTGTGATGACATGATATTTTTATCACATTACGAGGATTGGATATTTGTGTAACATTGTGATGATGAGGCTATGTTCATGACATTGCAACAACAAGGCTATATTTGTCCCATTGCGATGATAAGACATGGTGATCACATTGCAATGGTGGGGCTATGTTCGTCACATTAGAATGACATGGCTATGTTAAACACAATGGGACGTTACTATGTTTTTTAGATTGTGATGCTACTATGTTCATTACATTGCAACATTACTATGTTAGTAATTGGGATGATGTTTTAATAATACATTATTAAAGTATTGAAACATTAATTGGAAATGTCCATGGTTCACTATGGTTGACCGCGACCAATGTTAAATTTTGTTGACTGTGACCATTGTTAACTTCCCTAGAACTTCACTATGCATGACCTTCAATATGGTTGACCTTGGTTGAGCATCGTTCACAATGGTTAACCATGTTTGACAATTGTTTTGTGTATAAGATCATGGCTAGCCTTGACCATCACTACGGATGGCATTAATACATTAATTTATATTGTAAAGTATTAATTAATTAATACATTAATACATTATTAATTAATATGTTGATAAAGTATTAATACATTAAAACATTAATAAAGTAGTAATACATTATTAAAGTATTAATACATAAATAATGCATCATCACATTAATGTAATGTCTAAATTAAAGTATTATTTTTCATTAATGTGTAATGTAACTTATTAATTAATCGATACTTTAATAAGGCATTGTATTAAATTATTAATTAATATATTGCTAAATTATTAATACACTAATTCCTTTTAATAATACATTAATAAAGTAGTAATACATTGACTTTACTAAACTTAGTAATAAATTATTAGGACCTTAATGACCATACTAATACATTAATAAAGTATTAATGCATATCCTTATTAAATAACCTAGGTTGAACATAGCCTTAGTAAGTATCCTAGGTTGAAAATACCCTTAATGCATTAATTTGGCTAATGTTATGTTTGTCGCATTGCGACAATAAGGCTATGGTCGTCACATTATGATGAAATGATATTTGTGTCACATTGCGACGACATGATATTTTCATCATATTGCAATGAAAATGATATTTGCATCACATTTCAACAACATGATATTTGCATCACATTTCAACAACATGATATTTGCATCACATTGTAACGAGGAGGCCATGTTTGTCACAATCTGACGATAAGGCTATGTTTGTCACATTGCGACGACAAGGCTACAGTTGTCGCATTGGAATGAAGTGATATTTGCGTCACAATGTGATGACATGATAATTTTGCCACATTATGATGAGGAGGCCATGTTCGTCACAATGTGACAACACGACTATGTTTGTCACATTGCGATGACAATGCTATGGTCGACACATTGCGATGACATGATATTTATGTCACATTGTGATTAAAGGATATTTGCATTACATTCCAATGACATGATATTTGCATCTCATTGTAACATTCCATGTTCGTCACATTCTGACACATTATGTGTTGCAACATTTGTGCCAAATTGCAACATGTTCATCACATTGCAACAAATTAAATGTCTGTGCAACATTATATGTTCATCATATTGCGTCACATTGCAAAATTATTATGCTCATCATGTTGCAACATCCGTTCTTGTTTCTAGTACATATAAGGAAACTTAGAATCATACTTGTTCTAATGACATTGATAATAAATCATCTTTATCTTTACAAGTGATGATTTTTACTTGTTCTAAAGAATTTGATAGAAAATCATATTGACTTTGCAGATGGTGAATTATACTTGTTCTAAGGAAATTGATAGTAAATCTACTTGATTTATATTGGTTTTAAGGACATTGATAGAAAACCATTTAATAATTTATAATTTTCATCAAAACATTCATAGAAAATCATTTAGAAATTTTCAAGTGACGAGTTGTATTATTCTAAGGACAATCATAAAAAATATACTTGATTTATATGTTACAAATGATTATTTATATTTGTTCTAAGAAAAGTTAAAGGAAATAAACTTGTTTTATACTTTGCAGATGACGATTTATACTCATTCTAAGGACATTGAAATTTGATGATGATTTATTATTGTTATAAGGACATTTAAGTATAAAAAGCATGAATCATAGAGTGTATACATTGGATCATACAGTGTATCCATATGTATCATTGTTATACATTTTTCATTGATTTTATTTATCATGGGTGAGAGAATTAACAAAGAAAGTCTCCCACACATAGAAAACTTTCATTAAAGCCCATATATTGAATATAATAGATTCCAAGGTTTAAACCATATTCCCAAACCATTAAAATAAAGAGAAGTCTTATAATTGTAACCCTAATAACAATTGACCATAATATATTATTAATAAAGTATTGTTGACATGGTTAATTATTATGATTAATTAATAATTATTATATAAAGGGTATGTATATTATACATACATATCCTTAAAGTAAACCTGGTATAATATGACTAATTAATTATATTAATAATATTTTTAATGAATATAATTATGACTAATAATAAATAATTAAGAAATTATTATTAATACTTTATTTATGAATTTAATAAAGTATTATTATATATTAATGCGGTTATTAATATTTTTCAGGAGGAATTCCCAGAGGAATTCCTTGACATCAGACATTATATGGGGAACTGACATCATCGAGACAACCACATCAACAATCGCATTAACATGTTGTTCTATGCATTTTCGAATGCACTAGCCAAGCAGAGGTGCTCGACCTACACGCACCCCTTTGTGCTCTACCACAACGATGACATCCTTCACAATGGAGCTTTGGATGACAGGTTCCATGGTTCTCAAAGCCTTGTTAATGTTTATATTTTCACGATTCTCTGAGCTCCACCAACACTGTGATGGTGCTTTTTTCTTGTCAACTTGGTTGAGTACTCTGCTCATTTCTTGCCTAGTTTTAATTTTTTAGAGGTTATTAGTTTGTTTAGCTTACAAAGAAAGTTTTTTCAGAACTATCATCCACAACCTATTCTAGTTTCCAATTGGATGGACAAGTGGCAGATGCCCTTTTTTGGATGAAAGCATAATAGGTGGCCACTTATTTCCGTTTCCACTAGTTTTGCGGAACAGGTGGCAGGCTAGTGACATGTATTAATCTTGTAAAGGGATAGATCATTAATAGGAATTACCTCTTTTTATTTAAAAAAAACTGTGGTTATTAATATAAGATATTATTAATAATATTAACAATTATTATTATTATTATTAACTAATAATAACTAACCTAGCTAACACCCTTGTATATTAATAATAATTACATTAATAAACCCTAACCCTAATAATCATAACCATATATTTTAATTCATCTATCTTAACCTATATATTTTATTTCAATATATGCAAATAAAATCATTTCAGCGTTGTCAATTTAAGAACAACGAGGTCAATTTTACGTCTTGTTTTTGGAATCAAATATGAGATGAAGTATGGTATGTAGGTTATAAACCGAATGTTTTTTCTTGTTAAGGATGTTAGGTTGCTAAGTATAGTTGTAGGGTCTCATTTTATTTTAGGTTTAATATTGGTGACATGTTAGGATATTTACACACTTGGGAGTTAGTTAAGATCTACTTGGTCTAATGTGTCGTTAGGTAAACGTGTGTTTCTTAGTGTGTTTCTTTAATATGAATTAATATGCATTTGTAGTTAGGAAATCCAATGGTCATGATATGTTCTCGACATAGAGTGATCTAACGGTTCATACTCTCCTTGATCTTAA
>JZKD02S0936673.1:0-13842 GCA_000966675.3 Picea glauca | reverse complement strand
ACACAGACAACAATCACCACTTCAACTCACACTATGTTGTGGAATACAAAAACCATTCGAAAAAATGCAAGTGTATTTTTGTGACTGTACAGGTCCAATTTTCTTTGACTCTAAACATTCAAAATGTTGGGCTATCCATTTAATACAATGAGGCAGCAACAATATACCCGATATCATAACATAAATGATCAAATTGCAGCAAAACCATGTTTAAAAACTTTGTGACTATCTCTGAGGGCACAACCAATCATATCCATAGCATACATAGTTGATGGCCATACCATAATCACCACGATTGCAATACTTCCATGGAAATTAAAACACACAGTCACAATAATCAACCACTCAACCTATCATGTTGTAGGAACACCACACATACCCATGCATCATCCATGAAACAATGATGTGACTTAATCAATTCAATGATCACAAGGAAAACGACTATGTACTCGATTTAACAATCATCCAGTTAACCATGTTGAGCTTATCCATTTAATTATAACAACAAATGCAGTAACCAGATACCAAAACCAACACCACTATTACATAATCAACGGGGCGAGCCAGTAATCAACTCTGTCGAAAATACACCACCAATCCATAACAACCAACAGTATACCCGATAGGCCATAGCGGCCCCCTTTATCAACACTCGGGCTTGAGAAATCAAGGGTTTTCTCTGTGGATCAACACAGAGAGGCTAGAGTCGACTCCTCTCATTGGTGAAAACCTCTGAGACCAATGGTGCACATATATGGTATACCACAATTGACTTTACAGATAGGGAGACAATTCCCGTGACAGGAGAGGCTATGAATAGAGGAGAAAGGCTCCATTTTGGCCCTGTAACGATACTTATCATAGGCAGGGTATAACCCTCGTGGCTCTCCTAGCCAAGCAACTGACAACACTGAGATGAAATAGAGCCAAGAAGAAGCAATATAACCCACTGCGCGACCATTAGTAGCATGAACAACCCAATACCCAAGTGAATAATGCACAGTGACACAAGGTGCTTCCAACCCTTTAAACCCCATAAAAGCAAAAGACTGGGTATGGTGAGACAAATGTGTGAAGACAACCAGCCACTCTAGACCAAACGAAACCCTCCAACTAAAACCAACAAGGATGACAGAGAGCCTTTATGGCTACTAACGCCTCAGAATGACGAATAATATTGTGACTTCAAACTTCAATGCAATGAAAAACAACAATGATTCATTCCAGAAAAATATCACCAATTAACATAGTTGCCCGACTCAAGGAAAGCATAAACCCATACATGTTGAGCCACTATCTATTTTATAACCAGAGAAAATTCATGGATGGAAAAAAAAACGCATACCTGTAACCAAGAGCACCTTAAAAACGTGAATTGGCTAAGCGATTCTCCCTCTCCTTGAAATTCAGAGCCTAACCACAACAAACATAGTTGAATAATATCCTGACTAGGGTGGCGGCTAGTGGAAAGAGTAAGGGTGACGTGTAGTAAATGCACATCGCCTCCACCCTCCAGTCATTTAATTTCTGGATACATGCTAGCCATTAACCCATTAACCTTTTATTTAAACCATGCATTGGAATTAGCATATATCACTTGTCAAATGTGCCACCCACATCATATCTTACCATTTCCAACTTAACCATAATGCATATCAACTATATAACTCAAAAAATCGCATAGCCATTAACTTATTAGCTAGGATAACAACAATCATTTAAATTTCGATGCATGTAGTGTAGCATAAGAGCATAGTTTGATTCCTTCTTTTTGCATTTTTTTATACTTCTATACTTTTTTTCAACTTCTCTTATGTGTTGTTGATAACATGTTTATTATGCAGGTGTCACAGTAAGGAATCCATGAACATATAGAAATGATAGCATAGACCATTGTAACAAGAAAATTGAGCCTAGAGAAGCATAAAAACACATAACATGCCTTATCCATCATTCAATTGTCGCGATTAGAACCAACATCCAAGATCTCATCAACCATGTAAGCAGTGTCGAACAATAGCACAAACATCAAATAAAAACCAGATCTGATCTCCAATCTACAAGGGGGTCCCACCTACTAGTATTATTTATCCTATTAGCTTTATAATAATAGGCTTTAGCAACACTTTGCAGGCAAAAATTCGTTGTGATTTTTAATCATCAACAAACTGGCGACTCCACGGGGAAATTTGTTTTCAACATATTTAGAACTCATAACTCATGGTTTTGCAGACCAAGAACAACAGGACAAGAAGATATAATCAGGAATATTATGCAACAGGGGGAAGTGAGCGTATTTAATGAAAAAATGACCAGGAATTTGCAAATAACTCATGAAAAGTAAGTATGAGGGGTTTTACCACTGTAGTCATAATCATTCAACCACAATCTGCTCTTTACTTCAAGGAGAAAAATTACAGACTTGCTCTTTAAAATCTCAAATCGATGAAAAAATGGCAAGAAGAAGTGAGAGATAACCAATCTCTTTATTAAACAATAGTGAAAGAAGATAACAAATTCAAGTATGCTTCAGGGGAAACATCGTAACAACTGTGTAAGCTTGATTTTTATTGAATAACAATGCTTTGCAGGAGTGTCACTATGGAAGAATTGATCCAATCATCCTATTTTGACCCAATTAACTAGAAGTTGGTAGGAAACAAAATCATGGCAGAAGTAGAAAACATAAATGAAAGAGAAGCAAGAATTTTTTTAACATAGGAAGCAGAAGTCAAACTATTGTAAAGCGGAAAAGAGAAGCACAAAAATGAAAGCAAATCTAGGCTACTAGTATACAGAAAATCCAAACAACATTAGAACTTTTCACGTTGGTCCCTCGCAATGTCTCGAGTGAGAACTGTTATTGTTGTAGGAAAACAATTGCTCCAATAAATCCCTTAGAATGTAAGAGTTAGTATCTAGGACAAAATAAATTTTGAAAGGACCCAGAAATAACACTTGGAACTCCGAGGTAATTATCATCCCTTTAATGTATATGATTAGATCATCAAGGTAGATATGGATGTTGATCAATTCATCAAGAGTTGTGTGTATAGGTCTTTTAAAAACGATACTTGCATCAGGTAAGCTGGAAAGCAGGCATTTATAAAATATGGTACCCCAATTAGTGATAAGAGTGGTTTTGTGAACATCTTCCCCTTTTACCTTGATTTTCCTATAACCCAAAAAAATGTCAAGTAAGGGCCTCATCTGTGAACTTACAACCTGCTGCAGAATCATTTCCATATTAAAAGGAGGAAAAGGATTTCTCATAATATCTTGACCGAAAGTGTGAAAATTAATGCAGGTTCTAACATGATCAATGGTCTTTGAAACAAGTATCCAATTGGAATCCCATTCAAGGTAGACTGGAAAAATAATCCCAACCCTTAAGAGATCTTCCAACTCCTTTTGAAAAGTTTCTTTAATTGCAGATTTAATAGGCCCTTGTTTTTTCCTAGTTGGTTTCATGCCTTTCTTGGTGGGGACATCATGTTGTGTAATACCAGGATCAAAACCATGAAGAACCTTATAAGACCAAGCAAAAACATTTTTGAAATCCACCAAGTAGCTTGGAAAACCTCATTTCTTATTTATCAGAACATTGGGTACTTATTTTAACATTCTTTGAAGATTCGAGTGCCCCAATATTCAAGGAGATGGTTTCACCCACCTTCCTTCTTGACCTCTCTTCTCTCAGTTTCTCTTTATTGCCTACATCACTCAATGAAAATGAACCCACAAGAGGATTCAAGCCCTCATTAATCTTGTTGTCTTCTATGGATATCATTTCCTCGGGCCTAAGAGGTTCATCTTGAATGGAAGCACAAACTCTCTCATTGTTAGGGAGGGCTTGCTGAGATTCCACATTGTCAGGGATATGTGGTCAGTATAGAGATTGAAAGAACAATCAGGCCTATGAGGCAAAGGTTGTTTATTAGGAGAAGTTGCAAAGGCATCTAACCGATCAGCCATTGAATTCAACTCCCTCTTAATATGAGTGATGTTGAAAGATAAAATGTTTGAGATAAGCGCCCAAACAGTTTGGGTGTATCATTCCATCATCTTGTTGCTAGGAGAGCATATCTTACATATCAGGTTCACAACAAGATCAGAATCTCCAAAAACGGAAAGGTGACTACAACCAATATTATAGGCATTTTCGATGCCTAATAATAAAGCTTTGAATTCAGTGACGATGTTCGTACAAGCAAACTCCAATCTATAAGATAAATTATGAATTTTCCCTACAGGGGAAACTAAGATAATGCCAGCCCCATTACCTTCATTAGAGTGTGAACCATCAAAGTGCATGTGCCACATATCATCATCTAAATCGATTTGTTCCAAAGGAGTATTATCCTCCTCAACAAAGATGGAATATACTCCTAGTTCTTCTTCGATATAGTTTATATTAGGTTGTGGAACACTCTCTATCTAGGGTGAAATCCTTCCTTCTCTAAGGACTATAATATTCTTACCATTCCGAGGAATGGATAAATGTGTCTTGTCGAGTGAGAGGTATCCACTTGTTAAGGCTTGCCAATCACTTCCCAAGATAATTGAGTAATTTCTTACCAACATATCGATTACTTGAATACTAAGGGTTGTCTTTATCTCAAGATGAGTGCATAAAACTAAGGTCACATCCTTAATCTCGCATATGGTTGTTTGTTGTAGAATATTATAGGAGAGCATGCTTCTGGCGTTTTTGTTTGTACGAGACAATCCTATCTCTTCCATAATAATCTTCGACATCACACTTGGGACCGAACTGCCATCAATGAGGCAACAATGGGCAATCTTATCCATAATATTTATAGAAATATAAAAGGGATATTTTTTATAGGGTATCTAAAGTTATGTACACCTACTTTATTTACAAATGAATCCTCTTTGTTTACCTCTTCATAAAGATTGGCTACAATGGAAGATTTTCCTTCCATGAATTGTTTTAGATGCATCTATTGTTCAGGGACGACAACCATGTCTAGAAGGGTTGCATCTGCTTTGACGTTGGCCAATTGATTCAGGATATTGTACTTGGAAGAGGGGAGAGGAGAGGTTGTTCCTTGACTGTCAGGAACCTTAGGAACTTGAACTGTAGCAACAGGTGAGGATGAGCTTTGGCTAGAAGAATTGCTAGGAGGATCAAATTTTCCCTTGGGAGCATAGGATTTGTTCCTAGTATTGATGACCATGACATCTTCTGGCTATGAAAAATCTAGGACAACGATAGTATCTTTTGGTCTCTTACCAAATATCTTATCTCTGGCAGTCTTCTTTACCTCACATGTGATTTCCTCACGGTGTTCCTCACAGAAGTTACACCAACTTTGAGGCAAGATAGCTTTAGGCTGAAAATTATTTTCAACCGGATTTCTAAAGGGGGTGCAGAAGAGGATGAAGCTCCAGGGGTGAGATGGGAGACGGTTCCCTTCCTCTCATACATTATCATACGATTGTTCATGTCTTGTACTAGTTGTAAAAGGGTGAACATGTATGTTTGTCTAACCGATTCTCCCTGGGGAAGACCAGTTCTTTCAAGCTGTTCTTCATACTCTGAAAAAGTATGCAGAGCGGAACCAAGATTATCAATGGATTTTTCCTCAAGCCTATGATGGTAGGGGGAAGGCATTGCATTGTAGTAATGCATGAAAGCGGCTTGGTTCTGAGGGCAGATGAGCTCAGGGATTTGATTGTATAACTTGGTGAAACGCAAGTTGAAAGACTTGATGGTCTCACCATCCTTATAGGTGACGTTATTGTATTACCTTAACTTCTCGGCTGGACTTTTAGATTTCCCATAAGTAGATCATAACCAATAGATTAACTCTTCCCAAGTAGACATAATATTAGGGGGAAGGTCAAAGAAATCGGCTGCAACCTTTCCTTCCAAGGAATTGACCAATAAGCGCATGCAAGTATCATTTTCATTGGTTCCTATGTTATGAAAAGCATTAGAAAATGCCACCAGGTGTTCGTTTGTAGTGACAGTGTTATTTCCTGAAAACCTAGGAAGATGCTCCTTAAACTTAGGAAGTGGACGAGTAGCAGGTGCTAGGTTAAGAGGAGAGGACACATGCCACGGTGTGGTTGTGGTGTCTTCTTCAAACTGAAAAATCCCATACTTTTTAATGACTTTGGTGGGGTTTGTGGTAGATTGGACAAGGATATGGTGGCTATATAATCTACCAATCACTGACGAAGATGAAAACTGAGAAGATGAAGCACTTCCAGTGCCACCAGAACCACCACTAGATGTCATCTTGTGGATGATAGATGAGGGAAAGAAAGACAAACTGGATGAATCCGACAAAGTTATCCTTAGAGCACTTTGTTGGGCAGATAACACAACGTTCCTTCTTCCTATCTCAACAATAGGATTGATTTCAAGTGACAAGCCTCTTCTTCTTCTAGAAGCACGAGAGTCTAAGGACATGAAAGAAATTCCAAAACTGAAGAAACAATAAGGTTACTGTTGATTTCTAGGTTGTCTATGTCTAGCTTCCAATCGTTATTGAGAACTAATGTCTCTTTCAATTGTTGCCCAAGAATGGTTAAGCTCAACATGGGTATTGGCAGTGTCTAAAATGGTATTAAATATATTCAAAGCAATGTTGGTTTGATCTTGAATATCGGGCTCAATATTGGGTTGCCTTGCAACAGGCACAATCATTAAGAAATAAAACAGTCAAAGAATCAATATCAGAAAAATAGATGTATCGATGGAAATCGAGTATAAAAATTAACCAAAGAGATATCGAAGATCTCCCCAGTATGGTCGCCAAATAAATGTTGAGGAAAAGATATGAAATGATCTTACTCAAGCATTTTCAGATTCTTCTTGGCTAAAGCAAAATAGATGAGAATATCACCCTATGTTTATAGGCAACAAAAATAACATCCTAACTCACAAGTATTGATTACAAGTTCTTAGGCTAGTCTTTTATAAGTAAAAAGCTTGCTGGAATTTCACTTTTTATATGATTTTCTGAATATAACAATTGTTGAAATAAATGTAGAGACAGAAGTAAAGACACCAATAAGATAATCAAGACAAATGATACATATAGCAATCCTTTATTTCATTGCAATTCACCAAAGAGTCATTCCTTTTACAAAATTTCATGCAGAAATTTCGGACCAAAGTCAAACTTAGACATCCCCGATGGAACATACAAAAGGAACTCTGATAGAAAATCAAAAACTGAACTCTAAAAGCTGGATCATATTGCCACATATTGTTGCCCACTCAACTCTGCAC
The DNA here is from genome assembly GCA_000966675.3 of Picea glauca. Taxonomy (NCBI): domain Eukaryota; kingdom Viridiplantae; phylum Streptophyta; class Pinopsida; order Pinales; family Pinaceae; genus Picea; species Picea glauca. The sequence goes on along the minus strand of JZKD02S0936673.1, from coordinate 6,575 downwards.
AATAGCCTTTGTTAGTTGTGAAAACTAATTCACAAACAGTCAAGTCTACATAGACTATCAAAGATAGATCAACACCTTTGAAAAACAAGTGTCTGAATGATGTAATTCAGCCTTGAATCTTGTTGTCTACAATAAGACCCTACTATAATAAAAAAGAATTAGGCTTGTGATAAATTAAGGAATGAATGAAAATTGAACTATCTCATCATAAACTCAAAGAAAAAACATTAGTATGCTTCTCCTTCTATCCTCTTCTTCTTCCTCCCTTTCCTTTTGCCTTTAAGCAAATTAGAATTGGTTGAAGTAGTTGAACCACCTCATTAGTTAAGTTAATTAAAAGACTCAACCAACTTTTTAGTTAGGGGGAAAAGTAATAATCATAATAAGGGTTATAAATAAATAATAACTAGTATGTGGGACCCCTTGTGACTCCCTTTAGCTCTTAACAATCATAACATATTAGTTAATTAAGAAAAACAACCCTCCTTGTGACTCCCATCATCATATTAACGTTTCGCAATTTATCTCAAAATATTTGAAATTATTTTCAAAAAAATATATTACTCATATATCCAAAGAGAACATGATGTCCAAAATTTCTGAAGTCAACTGTCATCAACCATAAATAACATAAAAACTCAAAAACCATATCTCCCACTCTGAGATGCAATCTTTCCATGATTCCTGTTGTCACCCTTTGATTTTTCTGAATTTGCCTTTGGTTGCACTGAGCCTTTTGGTCTAATCTCGTTGATCGCGTGAGAACAATCATCCCTCAAATCCATCCAGGAAGACACGAATTTATCAGAGTCATTGGAGGGTGAGGAAGGGGTAGCAGTGGCTTTTCCTTTGTCAAGGGAATGGTGGGCCTCGGTTTTCAACCTTTTACTAGCATGAGAGGACTGGACTGGTGAGTGAACAAGTGCAACTTGGACAATCGGCTTAATAGGCGTGGGAGAAGATAAGGACAAATTGGGCCAGCCACGATGTTGGGAGACTATCGGGTGGACATTCTCTTGCCATCCATAATTTTTGGGAACCTCAGGTTGCAATGAGACATGAGGGGGAACGAGAATACCAGGGGCTTGTGGAGCTTGGAAGGGAGGCCTTTCAGGCCTATGTTGGACCACTCCTTGCCCAATCCATTTGAAAAATCCGGCCTGAAACAACTGGCCTAAATCTTGTGAGTCAGCGTCAAAGTGTATGGAGAACCTTAGCATTCTTGGGCCTCTATTCCAATTACCTCTCCCTCGGTTGCCTCTTCCATGGCTACCTCGGCTGAAAAAACTCATTCCTGCATGCATAATTGATTAGAAAATAGTCCTTTTAACAACCATACATGACAACTCTTTAAAAATATGAAATATATTTTTGCACAGCAACATATCAGACTCATGCAATCCAATCCATACAAATTGTTTAATTGTTGTCAATGAGCAAGGGGTGAACAAAAGGTCCAGGGATATGCGAGGGGTTTGTATTGAGAGAAACATGATATAATGAGGGGGAAAAGAACACAGTTACTTCTCAAATACAACAAACAATCAACTGTAACACAAATCAAAGAAAATATCATTGTAATCCAATCAGGAACTTGCGACTTCAAACTGCTTCAATACAGAATTCCTCTTGACTGTAATTAAATTTTACAATAGGGAGTGAAAAATGAATGTGGGAAGGCGAGGGGGTTGTAATTAGCGGAAAGAGAAATAATTGTGGGGAAAGAGAGTGGGTATTGTTCATAAAGTTAATTAAGTAATCCATATAATCATTCCAAATCAATGTAAAAGATCAACACCAACCAAAATGATCATTGTGCCAAAAGAACAACTATTGTGTAAAATTTAAACAATCTTGTGCATTAACTTGTTCATTGTTCGTAGTCAAACTGTAACACAGTGTCACCAAAACAAGACAATATGCATTCCACAACAACCTGTAGAGGAGCTCTACTCTTCTCATTTATCCATTTAACATTTTAAAACAATCTCCAAATGAATACATAGTTAATTACTTCCGCTATGTACAACGTCAAATCAACCACTGCTCACGAATTATTTCAATCATCAAATACAATTCAAAGGTCGTGCTCGATTATGTCTTTTAATTCATTTAATAATTGAATTGTAATGAGTTTATACTATCATAGCACCTGTGCCTATCACTGTTAAAATGCATGATGTTCATTAAACATACATAGTGGACAATCAACACAATAAACCATATTTAAATTGCAAAGATCCTGACTTTCAATTTAAACACACAGACAACAATCACCACTTCAACTCACGCTATGTTGTGGAATACACAAACCATTTGACAAAACACAAGTGTATTTTTGTGACTGTACAGGTCCAATTTTCTTTGACTCTAAACATTCAAAATGTTGGGCTATCCATTTAATACAATGAGGCAACAACAATATACCCTATCTCATAACATAAATGATCAAATTGCAACAAAGCCATGTTTAAAAACTCTATGACTATCTCTGAGGGCACAACCAATCATATCCATAGCATACACAGTGGATGGCCATACCATAATCACCACGATTGAAATACTTCAATGGAAATTAAAACACTCAATCATAATAATCAACCACTCAACCTATCATGTTGTAGGAACGCCACACATACCCACGCATCATGCACGAAGCAATGTTGTGACTTAATGAATTCAATGATCACAAGGACAACAATTGTGTACTTGATTTAACAATCATCCAGTTAACCATGCTGAGCTTATCCATTTAATTATAACAACAAATGCAGTAACTAGATACGAAAACCAACACCACTGTCACATAATCAACGGGGCGATCTAGTAATCAACTCTGTCGACAATACACCACCAATCCATAACAACCAACAGTATACCCGACAAGCCATAACGGTCCCCTTTATCAACACTTGGGCTTGAGAAATCAAGGGTTTTCTCTGTGGACCAACACATGGAGTCTAGAGTCGACTCCTCTCATTGGTGAAAACCTTTGAGACGAACGGTGCACATACAGGGTATACCACAATTGATTTTAGAGACAGGGTGACAATTACCATGACAGGAGAGGCTATGAACAAAGGAGCAAGGCTCCATTTTGGCCCTGTAACGATACTTAGCATAGGCAGGATATAACCCTTGTGGCTCTCCCAGACAACCAACTAACAACACTGAGATGAAATAGAGCTGAGAAGAAGCAATATAACCCACTGCACGACCATTAATAGCATGAACAACCCAATACCCAAGTGAAGAATGCACAGTGACACAAGGTGCTTCCAACCCATTAAACCCCATAAAATCCAAAGACTGGGTATGGTGATACGAATGCGTGAAGACAACCAACCACTCTAGACAAAACAAAACCCTCCAACTAAAACCAGCAAGGATGACAGAGAGCCTTTATGGCTACTAACGCTCAGAATGCCCAATAACATTGCAACTTAGAACTTCATTGCAATGAAAAACCACAACGTTTCATTCCAGAAAAATATCACCAATTAACACAGTTTCCCGACTCAAGGAAAGCACAAAACCATACATGCCAAGCCACTATCTATTTCATAACCAAAGCAAATTAATGGATGGAAAAAAAAAGGCATACATGTAACCAAGAGCACCTTAAAACCGCGAATTGGCTGAGCGGTTCTCCCTCTTCTTGAAATTCGGAGCCTAACCATAGAAAACACAGTTGAACGATATCCTGACTAGGGTGGTGGTCAGTGGAAAGAGTAAGGGTGACGTGAAGTAAATGCACGTCGCCTCCACCCTATAGTCATTTAATTTCTCAATACACGCCATCCATTAACCCATTAACCATTCATTTAAACCATGCATTGGAATTAGCATCTATCACTTTTCAAATGCGCCAGCCACATCATATCTTACCATTGCCAACTTAACCATAATGCATATCAACTATATAACTCAAGAAATCACATAGCCATTAACTTATTAGCTAGGATAACAACAATCATTTAAATTTCGATGCATGTAGTGTAGCATAAGAGCATAGTTTGATTCCTTCTTTTTGCATTTTGTTATACTTCTTTACTTCTTTTAAACTGCTCTTATGTGTTGTTGATAACATGTTTATTGTGCAGGTGTCATAGTAAGGAATCCATGAACATATATCAATGATAACATAGACTATCGTAACAAGGAAACTAAGCCTAGAGCAGCAGAAAAACACATAACATGGCTTATCCATCATTCAATTGTTGCGATTAGAACCAACATCCAATATCTCATCAACCATGTAAGCAGTGTCGAATAGTAGCACAAACATCAAATAAGAACCAGATCTGATCTCCAATCTACTAGGGGGGCCACCTAATAGTATTATTTATCCTATTAGTTTTATAATAATAGGCCTTAGCAACACTTTGCGGGCAAAACTTCGTTGTGATTTTTAATCATCAACAAGGTTCTCGTCCATAGGGGACTGAGACCTAAATTTAGGTAACTGTTCGTAGAGAAAATTATTAACTTAACTAAGACATTGTACTTTAATCAACAAGAGTGGTTCTTATCACACATAGAAAACCACTCTTGTATCTAATCTAAGAAATTGTTGGAATTAATCAACTAAAAACTATTATTGTCTCTGAGACAGAACTGATGCATGCGCTAGAGGAACTGAATTGGTAGAAAATAGGCCTTGGAGTGACATAATAGAGCTATGTGTTGAGTAATGGCATGCCTGCGAGCTGTTGGAGGCCACTGGAGACAACTAGTTGCATGAGAAGATCTCTACTTGAGGAAGAGGTAGTATGTTGAAGTGTTCTGGAGCCAATCTTCCTTGACCTGAGACTGAGACTTAACTCGTTGTTTGTGTCTGAGCTTTCGGAAGATAAGCGCACTCTGTCACGACTATAACTAGCCCATCTCTTCACTTTCTCTGTGATGAACTGGTTGTGAACATGAAGACCTAGAGGCGAGCGTCCAATAAGAAGACATGATGTGTGGAGGTGGATGACATGGATGTAGATGAAGTGGAGGTGAGTGGTATGAGTAGAGGTGGATGGAGGTGATGTGGAATTTCCTCGAGTACATGATTTTGGGAGTTTCCGAGGTTGGTTTGGTCCACACCACCTTTGGGCCCAAAATCCCCTCTGAGCTTCCACATAGCTTCCCTACGATACCATGGTTTAGATTTTGGCCCGCTCAAGGGTTCTTAGCACCCAAGCATGTTGCGGCACCGAAATGAACCCTGGACATTGATATGGTTTGGCGTGTTCTGTGATCTATGGTAGAAGGTTGATAGGTGGCGTGTAGGGAGTGGAGTGGTAGAGTGTGAGTGGGAGATAGGTGTCAAGATGGAAGAGGGGTGGTATATATGTGGGAGGTTACAGGTGTGAGTGGATCACATGTGTTAGGTGGTGAGAGGAGCGGTATCAGGAGGCAATCCGATAGGATTCTGGAGGGGGGGGGTAGGCGGTAAGCGGATTATATAGGGGGGTGTCTAAAATCCTGAGGAGACACCAAGTTAGGTAGGGCCCGTGGTAGGTAAACCACTTTCCCAGACCTCCTCCCCCCATCGTTAAAGGTAGAATGGTTGGGGGGTACTAGAAAGTGTGAGGATCGTTGATCTGGAGGATGGGGATGTCGTCGATGGTGATCAGTGCGGGAGTTGGGTGCCCCGCGAAAAAATGTCTTTTCTCCACATATGAAATCCTAATCGCAAGAGAACCATCGATCTGGCTCGAAGGCCAAATCCTCACCGTTGAAATCATCAACCAATTATTTGCTTGTATTTTGAGTCTGTATTGGCCTGTTCTGGTTCGTTGTTAGATTCTGCAGAAGCTTACTAAGATCTTGATGGATTTGTCAAACCTGGATATCTCCTGCACATACAAGAACTCAGTGGACCTAATGCATCCTCCATTAGTGGAAAAAATAATGACATGTATTCGAACTCGAACCAAAACATGGACTCATCTCAAGAAAGAAAACAGATGGTGCAAATAAGCGATGACAAACAAAGTTCATGAAGCATAAAAATGGGGGATAGGCTAAGAAAGCAACAATAAATCTCAACATTGATGGATGGAGAGCGGAAAGGAAGGAAAGGGCAGGGGTGCAGACCTAGGTGACAACATTGGCTCCAACTGGGAATAGCTCGTCCATGTGAGGTGCTAAGAACTGTAGATCAGTGCCTTGAGATTAAATAACTGCTCTTGTCTTCCATCACTTACCTCTATTTTTGTCTGCCAACACTGTGTTATCTGATATTGTGCCTCAACCATGCATTTTATTGAATTAAAAACTGAAACTACACCCCATTGCCTTTGTTGGGATATGGAGTCTTATTCACACACAATTAACTAATAAAAAGAAACAATAAAAGGAGAGTATCTATGATACAAGAGGGACCTTCCCTCATCCTTAAACAAAATAGTGTTTCAGGAAGTGCCCATTTACTGGGCCTCCAAAGATATTTGTATCATCTAGATTGTGTAGGATAAATGTGTTGTTGTTCAGAACTTCAACCACCTTAAAAGGGCCAAACCAGAGGTTTTCAAACTTACTGTGCTTGGACTTACCATCCCTTTTGGCATCCCACCTTAATACCA
>JZKD02S0936672.1:198059-208468 GCA_000966675.3 Picea glauca | reverse complement strand
CAGCCAGCAGAAGTTCTCAGATCTGCACAAACAAGGGTTGCCTCATCCAAGAAACCTTGAACATCAAAAAGGGATCCAAGGTAAGCATTTTTGCAATTTTGAAGTTTTCTCAAAACTGAAGTTTCAGTGGTTTAGGAAAACAGGATGATTGTTCATTAACCACTGAAAAATAGGACTTTCGAAAGATAATTTGCTCAGGAGATTTCTAAGTTAACCACCAAAAGCCTGTCATTTCCAGAATGATCAAGTTTTTACACAGATCGAAGTTTTTTGAGCTGGAAAGGTTTGAAACCTCTTCGAATGAACATTTGATGAATTGTCAAGACAAATCCAATAGTTATTTTTGATAGATTATGGAAAGAGGAGGTGTTTCAAAGGTTTTTGGTATATTTGACAAAGACAGAAAATCAGGACACTTACTCACATCAACAGATTTGAATTTGTATCTCTTGGAGAGTCATCATTCAGCCTTGGAAGGCTATCCTACACTGCACCATCACTCAACAAGAGAGGAAGACCATGAAATCTGGGATTGACCTCATTTTTTGGGATCATTCCACATCTTTTGCAACTAAATTTTGATTTACTATCTTTAACATATTTGATCCATGTTTTCAGGATCTCAAAACTACATTGTAAAGCTATAAAGCTAAAGGTAGAATAGGAACCAAAGGTTCAACCTTGGATACTTTTTGATATTATGTACTCAGACTTCTCATTTTCATATTGAGCAAAGCAAGCTTCTTTTTCCATAACTTGTTCGGATTTCATCTTCTTATCTATTCTGTACTTGCACCTGGATATTATATTCATGTTGTTATGCTCGTTTATGCCCAATAACTGTCATATTATCATTGCATTCATAAGTTAAACTTTGCAAGTATTCCTGTGATAATTGTAATTAGCCATTCATATATGCTTTATATGTGATTTTGATGATATAATAGTTATTTCTTCATACATCCCTTTATTTGTAAACTCTCTGAACATTTGTGGTCGAAAGCCTTGTGTATCTAAATGTGTTTATGCATGATTTGAGTGAGAAATGATTCAGTCCTCCTACTTGATCCAAACCCACACTTATTATTGAGAAAACAGTTACCAAAAGATTAAGTTACCAGGCATCTCTGACTTACAACCTAGGAGAGTTTCCTGGAGTGATAACAAATTGGCATCGTTACTGGGGAGAGGAGATTGAAGCTCAACTTCCTTGGGAGACGACATAGCTCTAGCTTTGATGATAGACAAAGTCTGGACATCATTTGGGTTGTAATTTTCTATATGGGGACTCCATTGAAATGAAGTGGCTCCAAAAAGAGCTCACACTAGGGTGAACCAAGAAGGCCCACTGACAACACCAGTTCTTGACCCTGAGAAGATCATCAGTAAGGGTAAAGCTTTGCAAAGATAGGCTTCCAGATCTGCAAAGACAGTAGATTCAGGTATTCAAACCGACACTCCTTCTTTCATATCTAAAAGGCCTCTAGTTGAATCCCCTGCTGCTGAAACTCATAGTTCTCAGGAAATTGAAAATTTATCTCAAATATTGAGGGTAGAAGAACCTTCACTTTCTTCTAATATTACTGACTCTATTCTTGAGGTTGATGTTTCATCCCATCCTAAAGAGATAATTACAGGGTCCTCTCAACAAAAGGAAACCTTTTCTTCATCTTCTTTGAATTCCTCACCCACCAAACCTACAAAAGGTGTTCTATACACTCACACTAATTTGCCTATTCTTGAAGATATTTTACATGATCTGTCCTCTAAGGGAGAAGAAAATTTAGCCTTGTTGCTCGGTTAGTTTTATAAAGCCTCTTATTTTTCACCCATTTCTAAAAATTCTGCTCAAGGTGAAGTGAGACAACCATTCTATTTTAACTCAGTCATCCCATCTCCACCTTCATCTCCTACAAGTTCTTCTTCCATATCAACCCCCAAGACTTCCATGGCTGCCCCTTTAACCAAGATGGAACAAATTTTGGCAAATAGGTATGCCCCACTTTTATTGCCAAATCCTTTATCTTCTATGCCAATTGGAGATTATCAGAAATATATGCCTAAGTTTACTGGAGCGGGAGATTATACTATTGAAGAACATATTGAATCTTTTTATGCTTATGCTGAAAATATTAACATTTCAAAAGAAGATGTATGGACCAGAGTTTCTGTTTAGATTTTGGATGGCCAAGCCCAGAAGTGGTTCAAAGAGATACTGAAAAATTCAGTCACAGGTATTGAACAATTAGATGAGGTATTCTTAAAACACTGGGGAGAAAGAAGAGATCGATTATACTACATTTATGAGTTTGGAAATTTAAGGAGAGAAGATGGAGAGTCCGTCTCAGACTTCATCAAAAGGTTTAATAAAATGTTTGGCAAGATCCCTGCAGAGATTAAACCAAGTGACGCATCAACAAAGATCACATTCTCTGTTGCCTTTGATCCAGATTTTTGTCTAATCCTCAGTGAAAGATGATCAACCACACTTGCTTTAATACAAGATGCCACCCTCGAGGTTGAATCAAACATTACAGCATCTCAGAAGCTCAAAGGAAAGGTCGAGAGAAAGAAGTCTATTGTTGAGCCCTCTTCTTCTTCTAATAGTAAAATGGAAAAGATGGAAAAAATGTTGGACAATTTGACATTTGAAATGTCAAAATTGAAGGTCCAGAATCAACAACCAGCAAGGACAAAAGAGCCAAATACTTTTTCCCTGAGAAATCCAAATGCTTTCCCTTACATAAGGAACAATCCACAAGTCCAGATCCTTCAGAGAGATAGGAATGCAACTGATGATCAGAGAATCAGACCACCTTTTCAAAATGCAATGTTAGATGAAGAACAACAGCCATCTCACGATGAAGTTGAAGAAACAGATGAAATAAACTATTTTGGTGATGAAAATGATTCTTCCTTTTTGACACAAGTAGATTATGAAGAAGCCCTGATGGACCAGCAAATTCATGAAGCAAGTATCGAAGAATCTTTCTACTTGACAGATGATCAGAAAGGTTATAACTTAAGATCCAAGAGTGCTATCCCGAAACCATTGATCGCTTCTCCTGTGAAGAACAAAGAAGTCACTGCTCCTGTGAAGAACAAAGAAGTTGCTGCTAAGAAGCCTGCCGCTCATGTAAAACAGACCTCCTCTCCTGCAAAACAACAACAGAAGAAAACACAGCCCCTAGCCAAGGAGCAAGTCAGTCTCAAAGCTCCTTCCAATGAGGTAAAAGCTTCTGATAAATCAGCTTTCTCTTTTAATTTTGAATCATAAATTCAGAAAGTAAAGATACCTATGCCTTTAACTGAACTCATGAAGAATGAAATCTTTAAATCAACCATCCTGAAGTCCCTTGAGCCAAATACCTCTTCATCTGCTAATTTTGTTAACCTACAAGATGACAAGCCAATAGTAACTATAGGGCCTATGATAAAAGGCTGAGATGATTCTTGTCCACCATTCTACATATCCCTAAATGTCCATGATAAGATCCTCCACAATTGCTTGCTTGATTCTGGGGCGTCACATAATATTATGCCCAAAGCAGTGATGGATGAGCTTGGTTTGAGGTCACCAAACCATATCATGATCTCTTCTCTTTTAATTCTAGGAAAGTCAGATGCCTTGGCCTCATAAAAGACCTTGTTATAAACCTTGCCCAGTTGCCAATGAGAAGCATGGTAATGGATGTGGTGGTTGCTGATATCCCACCTAAGTTTGGGCTCCTCTTGTCTCGTCCATGGGGAAAAAGGTTAGGAGGTACCTTGCATATGGATCTTTCATATGCTACGATTTTGGTGTTTGGGGGAGAGATGAAAAGACTTTACAGAGAGAATCAACTCGCCTACATCATCAGCGATGCCAAAAATTCTGTAAATCATCCTATTTATGCTGTGGATATAGATTTTGGCTCATGCATTCTTCAAATAGATTATTCTCAATCAAATCCTATATAGCTTGTGAAGCCTATCGAGCAACAAACTGATGATAAGAACGTTTCAATTTGGACCATGTATTTTGATGGGGCCAATACTAAAGATTCAGTAGGTGCAGGGGTAGTTTTGATTTCTGCTTCAAAGGAGACTATATCTTTGTCTTTCAAGCTCGATTTCAGAACTACTAACAACATAGCTAAATATGAGGCCTTATTGTTGGGATTAAATTCAGCTAAGGAGATGGGGATAAAAGGTTTAAAGGTATTTGGAGATGCGGATCTCATTATACAACAGGTAAACAGTACCTTCCAAGCAAAGCATGTCATATTGAAAGCCTACAGGGATGAGGTATGGAAAGTGCGAGATTCCTTTTCTGTTTTTGAAATTTCTTATATACCCAGGGATATGAATCAGCTTGCCGATTCCCTTGCTGTTTCATCCAGCATGTTCATTCCTCCCATGCCCCCCATGCTCAGTTATGAGATCCAAGTAAAATATAGACCATCTTTTCACAACAATATTAAATACTGGAAAGTTTTTGAGGATGATGATGAACTTAACAGATTTCTTCAAGTGGTAGATGAATTTTCTGATATGCATGTTGACCAGCAAAATCTAAATGTAGAGGAATCCCAAAAGCCCAAGCTAAAACAAAGATTGGGTCAACATGATATTGTTCAGCTACCTAACAATTATATACCTCGAGGTTTGGTACCTCTTGAAAAACTTTTCGATCACAATGATGTTCCCTACAATCTAGATAAAAAGGAGAAAGATCCTGCTGTTCACGAGCGCAACATAGGGGGTGAAAGCCAGCCTAAATTCATAAATCTGTCTTCTAAATTGATGCTGATAAGAAGTCCGAATATTGTAGCGTTTTGAAAGAATTTTCTGATGTTTTTGCTTGGAAATATAGGGATCTAAAGAATTATGACCCTGATATCATTCAACACAAGATCCCTCTTGAGAAAGATACTATTCCTTTCAAACAAAAGCTTAGACCTATCATTCCTCTTCTTCTGCCTGTGATTGAAAGAGTGTTCTTCAAATGCAGGTAGTTCGGAATCTCATTGAATCCCAAAAAGTCCCAGTTTTCTCTTAGGAAAGGTAAGCTCTTAGGCCACATCGTCTCAGCAGAAGGTGTAAAGATTGATCCAGCTCGGGTGGAATCAATTCAGAGGCTATCCTTGCCAAGATCAAAAAAGGATATTCAATCGCTTCTCGATAAGATAAATTTTGTTAGAAGATTTGTGCCAAATTTTTCCGAGTTAGTTAAACACATAACATGTATGCTGAAAAAGGGGTCCGAGATAAAATGGACAGACAACGCAAGGAACTCATTTCAGGATATCAAGCAAGCTATCATGGAATCCCTGACTCTGATCAGCCCAGACTACAGTAAGATTTTCTACGTTTTTTTTCCTTTGCTTCTTACGACACAGTGGAAGCAGTTCTGCTACAGAAAGATGATGACAATTTGGATCATCCCGTTTCTTTCTTTAGCAAAACACTCAGAGACGTTGAAATAAGGTATGATCCTATTGAGAAACAAGCCTATGCTCTCATAAAATCTTTAAAATCCTTCAGAATTTATATTCTCCACTCAAAGTTCATTGCATATGTCCCTTCACCCTCCATGAAAGATGTTTTGACTCAGCCTGATATTGACGGAAAGAGAGCTAGATGGATTGCAAAGTTGATTGAGTTCAACATTGAAGTAAAGCCCACCAAATTGGTGAAAGGCTAGGGCCTTGCTAAGCTCTTAACAAAGGAAAATCATGAGTTGTTGGACATTAATTTCATAGGAGAAAGTTCAGTGAATTTGTAGACGGAGTTGGCAGCGGATGGACAGCATAGCAATCAACAAGTGGCAGAGCACTTGTCTTCTTGTGAATGGTACTCAGGTATTATACATTTTTTGCAAAATCTAGAAGTTCCTCCTGAACTCAGTATGACTCAAGCTCGAGCCCTTTGTCAGGCTGCTAAATTGAAGATTTGAATGACCTGAAACACTAAATTGTCAAACCAGGGTTGGTAAACTTTGAGTTGATACACTGTATGTGCAGGTAAGCTAATTCCTATCTAAAGGCTATCCTGAAAATAAAACATAAACTCACTCTGAGAACTTGAACCTTAATGATGATATTGAAACTTAGCATTTCCTATTTAAGTCATCAACAGAAAATAGTCTTATGTTTAAATGCTGGTGCTTCTATCTCCATTCATAAGTATGATTTCACAAGCTTATTCCACCACTGCTTTTAATCATCTATCATCACCATTGCTATTCAATCCACGACAGAAAGAGTGTTTCCTCAAATGCATTTAATCTGGTTATCAAAATCAATCTAAATATGTCTACAGGAAAACAGAGTACTACCCTACCTACTGGTACCGGAAGCTTCCTTTGATTTAACTGTAATCTACTGTTCTAAGTAAGCAGGGTAACTAACTATCTAACAAAGCAAAGTTCATTCCAATTCTAAGTTATGTTCGAATTGAAAACTAGAGACTAATCAAACTTAGTTCATGTGCTGAACCCTACAGGCATCAGTCATGCATTCAATATTCATCAACGAAAAAGATAACAGTATGCGGGAAACGATTTTGTTGAAGAACGATTAAACACGATTCTGAAACAACAAAATCTATGACACACTATGAGCTGCAGATATACCATTCATGTAAGCAAATACTAACACACTGAAACAACTAAATCTATGACAGAATAAAGTAGCGGCTTGCACCTGTTTGGCGGGCCCAACCAAACGACACAAACGCTGTAAGTAATAACCAGCACCGACTATACCATTCTATACAATCACTGTGTAAACTCCGTGCTTCATTAACTCAGGAAAGAAATACTCAAATCGTATACCAGTCGATTAACATAACGCAACAACAGTTTTGTATATAGAAATGTGTGTTCACGATGTAACATAATCCAACCGTCTTTAGGAGTGACCTCCTAGTTATATATATCCTGTTTTCATAACAGTCTTAAAGCAACAATACATAAACAAACGGATCCCCGATCCGAAAATAGTCTTGGAATCAAGTTAAAAATGGCTTTCACATCTTCATGACACGTAGTGTCATGAAGTGTGATCGATGAAAAATTAACGACCCAGTTTCATCATTGTGCCTTCAAGTATCCTGCGAGCGATGACTCCAGCTGCCATATGAATTTCTCTGTCTCCCATTCTGACCATAACGCATAGATATTGAGCGGCTCCATTGGTATCTCCACGGGTACAAGTTGGTACCTGGTAACGACAATCCTGTTCCAAAAATAGAAGTGGTACCTAACCCAAGCGACATTAGTTTCAATATCGATTTAAAGCATTAAAATGCATAAGAATAGCTTGAAACATAAAGATACCTGAAGTAGCCCCATTGAGTGGTAGGAAGATGTTAATTATGTCAAAACAAGGCCAAAAGGGTGGTACTGGGTATATCAATGGAGGTATTTGGAATATAATATAGGAAAAAACATGATCAAAACCGGGGACCAACATGCCCCCACACAGAGGTCCTTGCCTGTCCTCAGGCAACAAAAGTCAAAGACTGGTAGAAATTAGAGGGTTGCAATGGTTGCAACCAACATTTGTAGCCTCTCCTGCTTCTTCAGATTCCTGAGTTCTTTCTTGAGGACTCTGTTGATTATAATATGTTTTCTGGCAATCCTCTGAAGTTGCCTGTTCCTTTTGAAAATATTCTTATTCCTCTGCTTTAACCTTTCAATCTTGGAAAAAAGGTGAGTTACCCTGAGTTTCATGAGCTCATTCTCAGTTTTAATATGTCTATCCAACACAGTGTACTCATGTAACTTCTCCTTCAATCTGTTTTTCTTTCTTTCTAGTTTTGTCACCATTGGTTTCAAGGATCGGCTGGAGGAGATCTCACAGTGGGTGTCAAACGTTTGCTCTTGTTTTGGCTGTGGTGAAGGACTAGATGCATGAGTGAGCTCTTTGGGACTTTGAGCAGGGGTGTTACCCCTATCGGAATTATGATTTGGACTGAGTTTAGGAGTGAACTCATCTGGGTTGCGCTCATAAGTGTTAACTGGATCAAAATTATGGTCTGGACTGAGTTCAGGGGTGAACTCATTTGGGCTTCATTCATAGGTGTCAGCTGGACTAGGTCCGGGAGTGGACTCTCTTTTCATCTGAACAGGGGTACCGGTTGGTACTTGAATGGACTCATTCTGCACAATTCCTTTGGGCGTATTATCCTGCCGATTTGTTTTACAGTTTTTTCGAATGAGTTGGGACAATGTCCAGGTCATCTCGGAGGGCTCTGGAGCCTCCTCGTGACCATCCATACTTTCCAATCTCTCTTGTGGAGGGTAACTGGGCACCGAGTTGTCCATTCCCGATAATACACTTTTACATTTTCTTTCTGGATTCCTCCGAGGCCTGTCAGTTGACTCTGCTAGTTTCTCCACATCAATTATGTTCTCGGCAGCTCGGGGAGAACTCGAGATTTCAATGTTTTCCCCTGTCGGTGTGGCGTCCTTCCCAGTTTTAATATTGGTTTCTACTTCCTCACCAATTGGGGGTTCTGGATCAGGGTCTCCAACATAGTCTTTAGTCAGGGTTTTGACCTTCTTTTTCTTGGAGTTCAACTTTTTGTGTGGGGGAATGGGCTTCACACTCTTATCTTTGGACTGGGCACATGCGAGGGTTTTTATAGTGAATAGGTCCCAGGATTCTTGCTTCTTTGACAGGGTAGATGTAATCAATATTTTAACTAAACCAAAGTGAAATAAACTCCCTCGAAACTCGTTAGCCTTTTGGACCTGTTCGGCCATCCTTTTTAATCTCTTTAACAAAAAGAAAGGTATGTTTAACAGAGTACCTGTGAAGTGTAACAAAAGTCGAGCACGACAGGGGAATATAATGGTATATCGACCCTCACACGTAAGGTAACGCTGGAGGATGACTAACAATTGAGCCCACTATGGTTCCAGCCAAGACCGCGATGTTCCCTCGGACCATGGTGTTCCCCGGTACTGAGGTTTCAACAACTGTGTACAGAGCATTTTATGAACCAACTGCCCCTTCTTCCATCTTTGGCCTGTGGTGGGAAATTGAATTGCCTCCAAAATGAACTTCTCCGTGACCTCAAATTAGAGCTCGCCCACCTTGGCGGACCCACCCTCAAAATTCAGAGCAAACTGGAGCGTGATTGCATCGTTATATCCATCAAACTTCTTCAGAAACGGTTCCCACCCCGCTTGCTTAAGAATATCTCTGGTTGCCTCATATTCCGGAAGGGCTTCCAAGTCAGTGTATGTTTCGGGTTCGTGGCGATTCGCTACCATGGCTCTACTTGGTATCACAGGGGAAGTCTATTGGTGACAGTGAAGGTTGGATGAGGGTGATGAAGGGAGAGAATGTGATGGATAATGGAGTCGGGAAGAGAATCATATGAAAATATTTGAATTGTCGTGGAGATAGATAGGGTGTCGGAACATGATGAAGGTCGTACGAGGGTGTAGAGATATCATATCTAAGTCAAATCGAACTTAGTTCCGGTAATGGTGTATTTTTATGACATGAAATGTCATGGTAGGTTAGTTTGTTAGGTATAGGTCGTGGAAATGATGAAGCGTTATGGAGTAATCAAGGTACCCTTAGTTCAAACATTAGTATGAAAATTAATACAATAAATCAATACGAACTAAACACACATGAGTTACATTACCTCTCTCCATCGGTATGCAAGTCTTGTTGTGGAATTTTCTTTTGAAGTTAAGTCTGAATTTGAAGGGCACGGAAATTGTAGCTGCTCTGGTCTTTCTGATGAACCTGTAACTGATGAACTCTGCGCTGGTACTGACTGGTACTACTGGAACATTCAGGAGCCTGCAAAATAATTTGAACAAATAATACCGTTCTGAGAAAAACTTCCTGTATATAACAACAGATTATCTGAGGATGACCCCTGAACTTGGCTTTTATTCTGGCCTGAAAAAGATCAACTGAAATAATGTCTTCAACAACTTCAAAGCTTCACCCATGGTACAAGTCTGATTTGTGTGAATATATGTTCTGGAGTCGAACAGAAACAAAAATCATCGGATTACCAGCCATTGATGAATGTTGTTAACCAATGCGAGATGACCCACCTGTGATGTCAATGGGCCTCAAGGTATCTACAACACATCCTAACAGGTACTAATAGAGGAGTTGGTGTCGAGTCACCTATAGGATCTATCAACCAAGAGACATTGGTGTATTCCCATGGCTGTTAGCAAAGACATCTGCCATTAGGGCATGCAGAGTCCAGGGTGTTAAACAATCTCTAATCTCTGCTCCAAATAAGGTGCTGATGTCGATGGAGTGATATTTGTTGGAAGGTGGACCTTAACGTATTCCACATCATCCAACGCGAGTGCAGATATAAATTTTGTAGACATAACTTTTCGAACAATAATCACCTGCTTGTGGATTTTATGAGCCCAA
>JZKD02S0936672.1:140832-150946 GCA_000966675.3 Picea glauca | reverse complement strand
CATTGAGGAGTTGCACAAGGCTATGTTGTAACTCCCAACATTCACCAACAAAAATCCTAAAATTTAATTCTTCTCTTTTATACAAAAATACAAAAAAAATATAAAAGATATATACCCTAAAAAATATTTATTTCATTATCTAGATTGAAACCAATGGTTTATATTATTTTTCTAGACATTTTCCTCCATGGGATTGAGCTAAATCAATCATTTTTATCCCTAGGAGGAAAATAATCTATGTTATATTGCTCTTTATGTCTTATCAAATGTTCTTGTGGCTTATTTAAGGGTTTATTCAATTCTTGAAATTAATCAAAAAATAAAAAATAGAATTATTGAAACCCTAGAGCTAGGGTTAAACCCTAAAAAGGTGAAATCTACCCTACCCTTGCTCTCATTTCACTTTGGATTTTTTTATTAAACTTGTCAAAAGTATTCTAACAACGAAATTCATCTCCTTTAAGGTTCACTATCATATTTCACTTTGGAGATTTTTGAGTCAAACCTTAGGAGGATTTGCACCATTTTTTGCAAGTTTAAAGTATTTTCCATTGTTCTTTCCTTTTTGTCATTTTGACCTATTTTTATACTAATATATCATTATCCATGCAGAAAGTGTCCAATTATTTTCATCTTAAGTGCTTTTAATCACTCTTGGGTCACTTTTCAAGGTCCAAATTTGCAATTTTCCGTGTTAAATTATTTATTTCATATTATGGAATTTTTGGATAGTATAAATATGGTCCAATTTAAAAAATACAATCATGTTATAACTCAGGTATATCAATCACCCTTGATTTTTGCAACAAGATCTCACTCTTATGCAGTAAAAGGTACATATTTTTCCATTTAAAGAGAGATTTAATAGTGCTAGTTTGTATTTGTGTTGTAATTACTTATTTCAAGTCTTAAGACTTATTAAATTAATCTCCTAACTATCTACATTTCAGTGGTTTTTATCTAACTCTTGGTTGAACATTCTTAAGGAATTTGTCTACTAAGGCCCTAGTTTATCTAATGTGTATTGAGGTGTGTAGTTAGAAGGGTTGGGACACCCCCCCTTGGTCTCTTGGAGCTAGCATAAAGGGAAGGGGAGATCATACTATGGTGACAGTGGTGCATTTACCATGTTGTACTATCTAATCCCCACCAGCAATCCCTCGAGTGTTACTTGTTTGGGTAGTAACACACTCCAACCTCGATATTATTTATAGGTAGAGGGAGGAGTGATTGAAGGGAAAGACAAAGATGTGGGATGTTTTTCCTAATGATATGGGTTTGGATAGAAATGTTGATTTGGAATTATCCAACTTGGATCTTAATGAGCCAGTGCTATAGCCAATCACTTTTGATGATGGTGGTCCTATTGAGGGATCATCCTCCACACTGGAAAATGTAGAAATTGGATTTGATATAAAAGAGGAGGAGGATGGAGGATGATTTTTACATGGATCACAACTACTAACAACCACGAGACATGATATTCTTCTATCTATGGTTCTGGTATCCACCCTACTTTTTATTTTCCATTGTCATTCCCACCTATAATATCAATGACTTAGCATTTATGTAATACATTTTGATTTTGATGACTTAATTATTGATGTAGTACTAGTAATTAGTTGCATCATGTATGGCGTATCAATATTTTGTAAATGTTCTAGTTTCTAAAATAATTTTAATATTTATTTCTTTATTTTTGTATTTCTGTCGTACGTGTCCTAATTTTGGTATTGTCATGTCCTATGTGTCCCATGTACTCGTGTCATGTGACATAGTTTTTGACTTTATTAACTTGGGTTTCCAGTTGACGATTTCCTTTTATTGTGAATTCTTAGGCTCTCGGGCCCAACAAAAGTTGAAAAAGTTGTATTTATATGACCTCTTGATTCAAATTATCACCACTAGGGCCTTTACAGTTGGAAACATTGGATGATTTGATCCGATTCTAGTTCGATCAAATTGTGATTTGCAGCTTGTGTAAGCCTTTTCCTCTAATTATTTTTATGTGTTCTTGGTCTTAGACTATATAATTAATTAGTTATTCACTACCTATGACTATTAAATTATTTTATCAAGTGTAATGATTTCCCTACAATTCTATCTAATCAATCGTATCAAAATAGTTAGAAAATATTTTTCATATCACCTATATCCATTATATAAGCATTGAAATCAATGCACAAAACATAATACTAAAATTATCCACTATATAAACACTAAAATAAATGCACTATAATAAGAGAAATGGAGTGAATAATTTTGTTGAAAATTATCAATGTTGCAAAAATACAATTTATGCAATACAATGAAGTTGATGTACTTTGTATTCAAGAGATTTCCCCTACCTTTGGTTTTCACTTAATGAGGTTGTAATTTCCATTTCACAGTGAGATTTTGTTGTGGATTCTTATGCACCTAGGCCCAACATAAACTAAAAAAGTGCGACTTATTTGACCTCATGGTTTGAATTCTCACCATATAGGCCTTTGTAGTTTAAAATTTTGGAATCACGTGACATTTTTTTTCATGATTGCCATTATATCAACTTGTGATTTTGAGGTCATGTAAGGATTTTACTTTAATTCATTTTCTATTGTCAAACTATCAGAGCATCTGATTGATTAGTTATTTGCTAACTCACTACTAATTTTCTTCACTGAGTGTAATGATTTACTTATAATTACATCTATTCAATTGCTTCATAATAGTGGGGAAATGTCTTTATGTATCATTTTTCCACTATACAAACATTGAAATCAATGCAACAAACAACTTAGTAAAAAATTATTGAATTGCATTCCTAGAATTTTCCCTCAAATCCAGGGAAGAAAATCATGCATGACCTTCACTTACAAAACCTGGACATCTACTGAAGCTTGGTTAGCAATGGATTCTTCCCATGGAGAGGGATCAAAACCCCCTCCCAAAAAAGAGGTTTCCACATTTCTCACTATGGTTGCAACTATGATTGTGAAAAGTAAAGGCCATCCAACTCTCTTTATCAAACAAACTGAGAAAATACAAAAAATCCCTATTCCTAGAATGAACTCTTGAAAAATGGCTATGTTGATGGCTAAGAGAGGAATTATTGGAAAATTTAATAGGGCGTGGTTTCCCCCAAGGGATATGTCTATTTGAATTCATTATCACTGACAAGTTTACTTCAAGGAACGATTGACATACTTTTATTGTGTTCATGGATAATACACATTCCTTTTTTAATCTAAAGAAGATATCGAATTAATTTTTATAAGTGAACCTTACTTCATGGGGACAATAGGGATGTATTTAAATATGTGGTATATTGATTTCATCCTAGAAAACAATATTCCATCTGTTGTTCTAGTTTGGGTGCAACTTCCACATCTTCGAATACATTCTTGGAATGATGAAACCCTAAAATGAATTAATAAATCCCTTGGGAGATATCTAGACAAAACCATCCCAAAATATGGAATGTTTTCCTATGCCAGGTTATGCATCAAAGTTTACCTAGAGAAAGGTGTTCCTAAAGAAATCCTTCTAACCTTAGATAACTGGAAACATGAAAAATCCCTGGACTATGAACTATTTCATTTCAAATAAAAATTCTACCATGAGTATGGCCACTTTGCAAGCAATTGCAAGGTGATAAAATAGACACCTCATGTACATGAAAAATAGGAGAAATGGAAAATTATAGGAAGAAAGATTAATACAAAGAAAGTATCCCCATAAAATAATTCAAAATCATCTCCCTCATCATCGAGACAAGGGGTAGGAATAGGGTCTCAAGTTGGAATCCAACCCAAACAACAAGCTCAACAAGAAACAAATACAGTCAACCCTATAACCCCATCACATCTAGGGGTAGCTAGAGGATATTTTTTCTCCATGTTGGAGTACCTCACACATACCTATGATTTCTTTTTCCTAATTTTTTCTCTATGTTTATTATTCATTATCCAGTCTCCTAAATTTATGGGAGATTATTCTCTTCAGTTTTCACTTCATTTTGATCAGTTGAGTGGAGTCTAGATGCTACATTGGGATTATCACCATGCATCATTGGGATCATCATCAAACAGGAAGAGATTATGGGACACTTTCTTGAGGTGGAATTGCTCACATTAGATCTAAAAACCTTTAAGAATCTCCAATATTTCTTTACCAAATATAAGGATTTGTTGTCGCAAATCAAAGCTTGCGGGGTTGATAAATATAAGGAGGAGAAACAAATGGTTCTCACCATTCTCTCCAAAATTGGTCCAGAATAATCAATTTTTGTATCCACATTTCATTCAGTTAGATTCACATTTGGATCTACCTGGAAGATGCCCTCTCTTGAGGACTTTATCGAGTCTCTGACATAGGAGAAGAGAAATCTCATCAATATTGGAAAAATCAAAGGTCCAAAGGCATATGCACTTACTATGCAATATGGTAGCAGTCATCAATATCATAAATATAAATACAAAGAAAAAAGGAAAGAACATGCAAATCCAAAGAAGGAAGAGTACTCAAAACCCTTCCACAATGCCTCTGAATCCAAAGGGGGAAAGGGAAGAAAAGGGGAGAAATTATCTTACTTCCATAAAGCATTCCATCCAGAATCTACATGTATGCATAAATATATATATATATATATGATGAATCAAATACTTAAAAAAAAAAAACCTTGGAGATCGCATCCCCGAGGGTTCCAAGAAGAAGAATCCAGAAGATCAGAATCCCAAGAAAGGAAATTCTATCCATGCTTTGATTGCCATCAGATCCTCTCCCAATGCTTGGATCCTAGATTCAGGGACATCACACCACATGGATACCACAAAATAATTCTATTATTCATTAGATGCATGAAAAGGTCCTCTTATTCTGATGGGGGATAACTCTCCAGTTGAGGTCACTGGTAAAGGAAGGATTGGACTCACAAACAAAAGCTTTGATAATGTGTTGCACATTCCCAAAAGTTCCATCAATCTTCTCTCCGTGTATCAGATGACTAAATTTGGCATTGGAAAGAGAGTCATATTCACACCTGATGCAGTGTGTATATATGACATGCAACCCAATTTCAGGGTTGTTATCGGTGAGGTAAGTCATCAATCTAGACTCTACACATTTTCTGAATTTATTGAACCAAATTCTGCATTACTGCTTACCCATTTTGATGAAAGTAGTAGGATATGGCATGAAAGGTTCAAGCATTTAAATTTAATATATATGCAACATATTAGAAAACAGGGAATGGTTGATGGTCTACCTGGCATCCACTTCTCCAGAGGAATTTGTGAGGGATGTGTTCTTGGAAAACTACCTCAAGAGAAATTTGACAAAGGAAAGACTCATAAGGCTTCCTTTCCTTTAAATTTAATCCATAGTGACCTCATGGGCCCTTTTCTGCATCCATCAATCAATAAATCGAGGTATGTTATCATTTTTTTTGATGATTTCTCATGATTCACATGGATTTTCTTTCTCAGGAAAAAATAAGAGGTCTTTCAACACCTCAAAGATTTCAAATCCCTTGTTGAGACACAGTCATGAAAGAAAATCAAAGTCTTCCAAACAGATAACAGGGGAGAGTATTTTGACCATGCGATACAAAATATTTGTCATGTGCCAGGGATTCAGTTGTAGCACATGGTTCCTTATACTCTGCAACAGAACATAGTTGCTGAGAAGAAAAATAGATCTTTAAAAGAGATGGCATCTTGCATGCTACATGCAAAGTCACTTCCACATAGATTATGGGCTGAAGCACTTAATTATGCAACCTACATCCAAAACAGATCTCCCCATAGATCTGTCAAGGATAAGACCCCTTATGAGGCTTGGAGCGGCCTCAAAATGGAAGTGACCCACTTCCATATTTTTGGTTCACGTGCATGGGCCAGGATTCCCTCTAAGAAGAGGAAGGAACTTGATCCACAGAGCACAGAGTGTATCTTTGTTGGATACCCCAATGGTGTGAAGGGATACAGACTGATTGAACTTTCCTCAAACTGGCTTATCATTGAGAATAGTGTCCAATTCGAGGAAAATGTCTTGCATTTACCTCAACAACCACATGCATACATTTTTTTTCTTCCACCTGTCAGAGATGATGAGCATGCACATGGCGAATCTTCTTTAGATGAGAGTTATGATTCCTAGGGTTTAGATGATTCAGATACAGATTCAGTATAGTCATATGCAAATTCAGTGCATCTAGATGTAGATGCAGAGCCAGAGAAGAGGCCAAAGTGGGCCCAAAATATTCTTCAGGATGCAGGGGCTCTTGTTGGGGATCCAACTGATACTAAGAGGAATCGATCTAATTTCGAGAAGCCTCCTCTTGCACTCACTACCACTAAACCATTTCCACCGAGGCATATTTTCTTAGTTCATTCTTCAGATCCACAGTCTTATGGTGAGGTTGATGGAAATCCCTTCTGGGAATATGCCATGCAGGAGGAGCACAACTCCCTCCTCGAGAACCAGACTTGGTATCTGGTTCCACTTCCTTTAGGAAGGAAACTTTTCAGGTGCAAATGCGTCTATAGGACCAAGAGTAAAGAGGATGGACATATTAGTAGATACAAATCCAAGCTAGTTTCCAAAGGCTTTCAGCAGGTGCATGGCATTGACTATGATGAGACCTTCATTCTATTAGCGAAGATGGATTCGATACATTTGGAACTTTTCATTATGGTAGCCAAGGGATGGTAATTCCATCAAATGGATGTGAATAATTCATTTCTTCACGATGATCTCTATAGGGATATCTATATGGAGCAACCCCAGGGGTTTATGCAATATTCATATTTGGTCTATCGACTAAAGAAGTCTCTTTATAGCCTCAAGCAAGCTCCGAGGGCATGGTATGCCAAGATGGCCTCCTACCTTTTGTCACAAAAATTTGTACATTGTAAGTCAAACTCAAATGTTTACATGCTCAGGATGACTGATTCAATTCTACTCCTAGTTCTGTATGTTGATGATTTGATGATCATCGATTGCTCAAATTCAGCGATTTCCGCAGTCAAGAGGATTGTACATGATAGGTTCTTGATGATGGACATGGGTCCACTACATTTCTTCCTTGGAATTGAGATCAGTTAGGATGCATCATACATAAAACTGTCTCAGGCCAAGTATGCATGAGATCTCCTTGAGAGATTTCACATGACAGACTACAAGTTTGCCCCGACTCCTTTCCTATTAGGAGTCAGACTTGAGGATGGAAAGGACACTTCAATGGTTGACAACACACTATACAGATAGCTAGTGGGAAGCTTGTTGTATCTCACACACTCCAGACTAGACCTCTCCTATGCAGTTGGAGCAGTCTCCAGGTTCATACAAGAGATGCATGAGCTACATTGGAAGGTTGCAAAGCATATACTTCGATACATATAGGACACCATCATCTTTGGGATTTACTATTCAACATACTCTATATTGGACCTCATCAGGTTCATTGATTATGACTGGGCTGGTGACAACATTGATCGCAACTCCACATATGGTTACTCACTCAGTCTTGGTTTCGGGCCTATCTATTGGTTGAGCAAGAAGCAAGTTGTTATTGCTCTATCTTGAGCCGAGGCAGATTATAGAGGGGTAGTTAACATAATCATTCAGGCTATGTGGATACAACATTTTCTCACTAAGTTGGGCATTCAGTTTCATCGGTCAATCTTCATCTGGTGTGACAATTAGAGCACTCTGAAGTTCTACAGAGATCCAGTTCAGAGGCAATGGATGAAGCACATCGAGATCCACATGAACTACATCTTGGAATTGTTGGGCCTCAGAAATGTCACTTTTATATCATCTTTTTCCTTCACTATTCCTTACATTTCATCGTCCCATTAACCTTCCATCACACCATTTCCATAATGATACTTGGGTTTCTCCTTATTATTGTCCATTGTATTCATTTTAGTATTATAAGTGAATTTGTGATTAAATATTAGAAAAATGACATATTTTCATTGTATATCATGGTTGGATGAGTTTGATGATGTGTGCAGGCATATTTGAAGATTTTAACAAATTCAAATATTACCACCTAACCTCAAATTCGAATTTCATATTCAATATTTGAAGATTTGAAGAATATTTGGGACAATCATTCAAGCATATTCAAAGGACAAGATCATGGAGGTTTTGATAGGATATCTTATCCAAGATATGATTGGATGATTTGAAGGAATAAGTTGAGAGAATAGTGAATCTATAATTATGACACTCATTTATATAAGAGAGTGTTCTCTCTTCATGAGTGTCATCATGTTATTCATAATTGGGGGATTAGCTTGGAGATTTAGAGATCATGTAATTCATAATTTGGTCTTGTAATTAGGAGAAGGGGATTCTTAGCTTTGTTATTCTTTCATTCTTTGTCATTTGACTCTTGTAATATAACTTGAGATTGATATATTGTGTGAGATCACATATGTCTTTTGTCATTCAACTCTTCACATGTTGTATTGCTTCCTAGGTTAATTTCATGCTTTCCTAGTTATTCTTTCAATGCTTTCCTAGATTAATTGCATTTCATCAATTTATATTAGATTACTTCTACTTCAGTCCTGCATATATAGTGTGTGTGCTTCGTAAGCCTATGAACCTCAGATTGACAAATTAAATAGTTGGTCAAGTACTCCAACGGAATTAAACGACAATATTTTTGCCTAACAGGAATTAGTACATGAGAGGATCATCGACCTGTAGTTATGTCCTTTAGTAGAAGAGACTACAGAGATATTCACCAAGACCTTCACTAAGTAGAATTTTCATTCTCTACGCAGTCCTCTTGGAGTGAAGGACACAGTTTCCTAGCAAATGTCAGTTCTTCTTTTTACATACATTGTATTTTGAGGGGGGGGTTTACCATGAGGTTTTCCCTCTTTCCTTGTTTTATTTCAATGTATATTTTGTATTTGAATACCTAACATGGCCTTGTTGTCGAGACCCATTCTTTATTTTCACCATAGCGATGTTTAGGGGGGGTGTTGGAGTACCTCACACACACCTATGATTTTGTTTTCCTAAGGTTTCCCCTATGTTTATTAGTCATTATCCAGACTCCTAAAGTTTAGGGGAGAATATTCCTCTAGGAGAATATTCTCTTCATTTTTCACTGCAGTTTGATTAGTTGAGTGGAGTCTAAATGCTATATTGGGATTATCACCATGCAGGATTAGGATCATCACCACCTAATGCTCATTGTCCTTGGGATCATCACCAAACTATCACATTAATCATGATTTCCTAATCTCCTCCTCACTTCACTCTGTTTCAGTCAGTTAACTGAATACTGATAGACTAGCTAACTCAACTAGGTGGCAGTTCACTCCTGTAACTTCCTGAGAGACTAGACTAGGTGGCAGTTTATTACCGTAAATGTTATTGTGTGTCCAGATCACTCTATACCACCACTATGGCACATTGTCTTCTCCTCCAGTGCACATTGGTTGAGTTATACATAGTATATCATGTGTAAATTATAGTGCATTAATTTGGTTAATGAGATTTTTTCCATTCTTTCTCTCTTGCTTCTCTTTTCTTCTATTTTCTTTGCAACTGTGTATGTCAATTTCTAGCTAGATCTATTATGTGCAGGGTCAACACATTTTCACTCCATCATCCACATTTTAGAAAACAGTTTCGATGATGAAATTCCATATTATCCACAGGTAGTTGCCTATATATGCCTTCCATTTTATGCTCAACTACTCACATCAAATGATATAGTGCATGATACACATCATGTACCCTAGTCATACTTCATATCGAGAGATAATGTTCAATTTTTTTGGAATGAAAATAATGATCATGGTTTGAATTGGATTATGGATCATGATTATTTGAATTTATACCTTTTTCCTTGTCTCAACTTAGTGGTCATCATCATCTCCTAGTTAAGTGTTGTCACTCTTGAGAAAACTTGTACTACTGGCTGGGATTGATAGGGGTAGTACGTCCATATCCAAATTCATACATAACACTATCCATCTCTCCCATATCCATTATCCCTTCTTTTGGTTTGGTTTTCATATGTCACCCATAAAGGTTCATGCCTCATAATCCCATGAGAACAAGAAGCTAGAATGCTCGAGGTTGATGTAGCTTGATATATATA